>OX381708.1:29241313-29386991 GCA_947462335.1 Harmothoe impar
TTGCAGTTCCTGGTACATAGCATCCAGGCGCTATACAGCCGCTGGGAGCTGCATAGCGTACACAAATACCATGCAATGTCAAAGCACTGCATAGCTAGTGCAGGTCATCTGGATGCTATGTAAGATGGTGTCTTGTTGTCCTAGATATGTGAGGAGCCTACACAGAAAGGATGGTTCCAAGGAAGGATGCTTTTCACAGCCCTCCTTGAAGCATCTTTTCCGGGAGCCTCCTGACACATATCCTCGCTTTCTGTGGATGTCTTGCTCTCCTGGTCTTGCAGTTCCTGGTACATAGCATCCAGGCGCTATACAGCCGCTGGGAGCTGCATAGCGTACACAAATACCATGCAATGTCAAAGCACTGCATAGCTAGTGCAGGTCATCTGGATGCTATGTAAGATGGTGTCTTGTTGTCCTAGATATGTGAGGAGCCTACACAGAAAGGATGGTTCCAAGGAAGGATGCTTTTCACAGCCCTCCTTGAAGCATCTTTTCCGGGAGCCTCCTGACATATATCCTCGCTTTCTGTGGATGTCTTGCTCTCCTCGTCTTGCAGTTCCTGGTACATAGCATCCAGGCGCTATACAGCCGCTGGGAGCTGCATAGCGTACACAAATACCATGCAATGTCAAAGCACTGCATAGCTAGTGCAGGTCATCTGGATGCTATGTAAGATGGTGTCTTGTTGTCCTAGATATGTGAGGAGCCTACACAGAAAGGATGGTTCCAAGGAAGGATGCTTTTCACAGCCCTCCTTGAAGCATCTTTTCCGGGAGCCTCCTGACATATATCCTCGCTTTCTGTGGATGTCTTGCTCTCCTCGTCTTGCAGTTCCTGGTACATAGCATCCAGGCGCTATACAGCCGCTGGGAGCTGCATAGCGTACACAAATACCATGCAATGTCAAAGCACTGCATAGCTAGTGCAGGTCATCTGGATGCTATGTAACATGGTGTCTTGTTGTCCTAGATTATGTGAGGAGCCTACACAGAAAGGATGGTTCCAAGGCAGGATGCTTTTCACAGCCCTCCTTGAAGCATCTTTTCCGGGAGCCTCCTGACATATATCCTCGCTTTCTGTGGATGTCTTGCTCTCCTGGTCTTGCAGTTCTTGGTACATAGCATCCAGGCGCTATACAGCCGCTGGGAGCTGCATAGCGTACACAAATACCATGCAATGTCAAAGCACTGCATAGCTAGTGCAGGTCATCTGGATGCTATGTAAGATGGTGTCTTGTTGTCCTAGATATGTGAGGAGCCTACACAGAAAGGATGGTTCCAAGGAAGGATGCTTTTCACAGCCCTCCTTGAAGCATCTTTTCCGGGAGCCTCCTGACATATATCCTCGCTTTCTGTGGATGTCTTGCTCTCCTCGTCTTGCGGTTCCTGGTACATAGCATCCAGGCGCTATACAGCCGCTGGGAGCTGCATAGCGTACACAAATACCATGCAATGTCAAAGCACTGCATAGCTAGTGCAGGTCATCTGGATGCTATGTAAGATGGTGTCTTGTTGTCCTAGATATGTGAGGAGCCTACACAGAAAGGATGGTTCCAAGGAAGGATGCTTTTCACAGCCCTCCTTGAAGCATCTTTTCCGGGAGCCTCCTGACATATATCCTCGCTTTCTGTGGATGTCTTGCTCTCCTCGTCTTGCAGTTCCTGGTACATAGCATCCAGGCGCTATACAGCCGCTGGGAGCTGCGTAGCGTACACAAATACCATGCAATGTCAAAGCACTGCATAGCTAGTGCAGGTCATCTGGATGCTATGTAAGACAAAGTTGATTTGATACGTCATGAGACAAATCATCTGCAAGGATGCTCTTTGGATCGATGGAATTTTCTGTAGTTCAACCATCAAAGACATTGAAATCTCATGAGGTTGTTAGTTTCATGTGCCAATCATATTACTGACGATGCTGACCATGTGAAGGTCACCTCATATCAAGCATCACCTATCTAACCTAATTAGAGTGGGCAAACCTAATGTGTACCCCTCTGTCTCCACAGCATATCTGCTTTTATTTCTTGTCTTGAGGTTGCAGGTAAGTAGAATGCATGCTCTATACAGAAGCTTGGTGCAGTATTTGCCTCCTTCAATATATCTGCTTTCGTTGCATGTCTTGCTCTTGTCATCTTGCAGTTTGGGTATTGTTGTCCTAGACATGTGAGGAGCCTACACAGAAAGGAAGGGTTCCAAAGAAGGATGCTTTTCACAGCCTTCCTTGAAGCATCTTTTCCGGGAGCCTCCTGACATATATCCTCGCTTTCTGTGGATGTCTTGCTCTCCTCGTCTTGCAGTTCCTGGTACATAGCATCCAGGCGCTATACAGCCGCTGGGAGCTGCATAGCGTACACAAATACCATGCAATGTCAAAGCACTGCATAGCTAGTGCAGGTCATCTGGATGCTATGTAAGATGGTGTCTTGTTGTCCTAGATATGTGAGGAGCCTACACAGAAAGGATGGTTCCAAGGAAGGATGCTTTTCACAGCCCTCCTTGAAGCATCTTTTCCGGGAGCCTCCTGACATATATCCTCGCTTTCTGTGGATGTCTTGCTCTCCTCCTCTTGCAGTTCCTGGTACATAGCATCCAGGCGCTATACAGCCGCTGGGAGCTGCATAGCGTATACAAATACCATGCAATGTCAAAGCACTGCATAGCTAGTGCAGGTCATCTGGATGCTATGTAAGATGGTGTCTTGTTGTCCTAGATATGTGAGGAGCCTACACAGAAAGGATGGTTCCAAGGAAGGATGCTTTTCACAGCCCTCCTTGAAGCATCTTTTCCGGGAGCCTCCTGACATATATCCTCGCTTTCTGTGGATGTCTTGCTCTCCTCGTCTTGCAGTTCCTGGTACATAGCATCCAGGCGCTATACAGCCGCTGGGAGCTGCATAGCGTACACAAATACCATGCAATGTCAAAGCACTGCATAGCTAGTGCAGGTCATCTGGATGCTATGTAAGATGGTGTCTTGTTGTCCTAGATATGTGAGGAGCCTACACAGAAAGGATGGTTCCAAGGCAGGATGCTTTTCACAGCCCTCCTTGAAGCATCTTTTCCGGGAGCCTCCTGACATATATCCTCGCTTTCTGTGGATGTCTTGCTCTCCTGGTCTTGCAGTTCCTGGTACATAGCATCCAGGCGCTATACAGCCGCTGGGAGCTGCATAGCGTACACAAATACCATGCAATGTCAAAGCACTGCATAGCTAGTGCAGGTCATCTGGATGCTATGTAAGATGGTGTCTTGTTGTCCTAGATATGTGAGGAGCCTACACAGAAAGGATGGTTCCAAGGAAGGATGCTTTTCACAGCCCTCCTTGAAGCATCTTTTCCGGGAGCCTCCTGACATATATCCTCGCTTTCTGTGGATGTCTTGCTCTCCTCGTCTTGCAGTTCCTGGTACATAGCATCCAGGCGCTATACAGCCGCTGGGAGCTGCAAAGCGTACACAAATACCATGCAATGTCAAAGCACTGCATAGCTAGTGCAGGTCATCTGGATGCTATGTAAGATGGTGTCTTGTTGTCCTAGATATGTGAGGAGCCTACACAGAAAGGATGGTTTCAAGGAAGGATGCTTTTCACAGCCCCCCTTGAAGCATCTTTTCCGGGAGCCTCCTGACATATATCCTCGCTTTCTGTGGATGTCTTGCTCTCCTCGTCTTGCAGTTCCTGGTACATAGCATCCAGGCGCTATACAGCCGCTGGGAGCTGCAAAGCGTACACAAATACCATGCAATGTCAAAGCACTGCATAGCTAGTGCAGGTCATCTGGATGCTATGTAAGATGGTGTCTTGTTGTCCTAGATATGTGAGGAGCCTACACAGAAAGGATGGTTCCAAGGAAGGATGCTTTTCACAGCCCTCCTTGAAGCATCTTTTCCGGGAGCCTCCTGACATATATACTCGCTTTCTGTGGATGTCTTGCTCTCCTGGTCTTGCAGTTCCTGGTACATAGCATCCAGGCGCTATACAGCCGCTGGGAGCTGCATAGCGTACACAAATACCATGCAATGTCAAAGCACTGCATAGCTAGTGCAGGTCATCTGGATGCTATGTAAGATGGTGTCTTGTTGTCCTAGATATGTGAGGAGCCTACACAGAAAGGATGGTTCCAAGGAAGGATGCTTTTCACAGCCCTCCTTGAAGCATCTTTTCCGGGAGCCTCCTGACATATATCCTCGCTTTCTGTGGATGTCTTGCTCTCCTCGTCTTGCAGTTCCTGGTACATAGCATCCAGGCGCTATACAGCCGCTGGGAGCTGCAAAGCGTACACAAATACCATGCAATGTCAAAGCACTGCATAGCTAGTGCAGGTCATCTGGATGCTATGTAAGATGGTGTCTTGTTGTCCTAGATATGTGAGGAGCCTACACAGAAAGGATGGTTCCAAGGAAGGATGCTTTTCACAGCCCTCCTTGAAGCATCTTTTCCGGGAGCCTCCTGACATATATACTCGCTTTCTGTGGATGTCTTGCTCTCCTGGTCTTGCAGTTCCTGGTACATAGCATCCAGGCGCTATACAGCCGCTGGGAGCTGCATAGCGTACACAAATACCATGCAATGTCAAAGCACTGCATAGCTAGTGCAGGTCATCTGGATGCTATGTAAGATGGTGTCTTGTTGTCCTAGATATGTGAGGAGCCTACACAGAAAGGATGGTTCCAAGGAAGGATGCTTTTCACAGCCCTCCTTGAAGCATCTTTTCCGGGAGCCTCCTGACATATATCCTCGCTTTCTGTGGATGTCTTGCTCTCCTGGTCTTGCAGTTCCTGGTACATAGCATCCAGGGGCTATACAGCCGCTGGGAGCTGCATAGCATACACAAATACCATGCAATGTCAAAGCACTGCATAGCTAGTGCAGGTCATCTGGATGCTATGTAAGATGGTGTCTTGTTGTCCTAGATATGTGAGGAGCCTACACAGAAAGGATGGTTCCAAGGAAGGATGCTTTTCACAGCCCTCCTTGAAGCATCTTTTCCGGGAGCCTCCTGACATATATCCTCGCTTTCTGTGGATGTCTTGCTCTCCTGGTCTTGCAGTTCCTGGTACATAGCATCCAGGCGCTATACAGCCGCTGGGAGCTGCATAGCGTACACAAATACCATGCAATGTCAAAGCACTGCATAGCTAGTGCAGGTCATCTGGATGCTATGTAAGATGGTGTCTTGTTGTCCTAGATATGTGAGGAGCCTACACAGAAAGGATGGTTCCAAGGAAGGATGCTTTTCACAGCCCTCCTTGAAGCATCTTTTCCGGGAGCCTCCTGACACATATCCTCGCTTTCTGTGGATGTCTTGCTCTCCTGGTCTTGCAGTTCCTGGTACATAGCATCCAGGCGCTATACAGCCGCTGGGAGCTGCATAGCGTACACAAATACCATGCAATGTCAAAGCACTGCATACCTAGTGCAGGTCATCTGGATGCTATGTAAGATGGTGTCTTGTTGTCCTAGATATGTGAGGAGCCTACACAGAAAGGATGGTTCCAAGGAAGGATGCTTTTCACAGCCCTCCTTGAAGCATCTTTTCCGGGAGCCTCCTGACATATATCCTCGCTTTCTGTGGATGTCTTGCTCTCCTCCTCTTGCAGTTCCTGGTACATAGCATCCAGGCGCTATACAACCGCTGGGAGCTGCATAGCGTACACAAATACCATGCAATGTCAAAGCACTGCATAGCTAGTGCAGGTCATCTGGATGCTATGTAAGATGGTGTCTTGTTGTCCTAGATATGTGAGGAGCCTACACAGAAAGGAAGGGCTCCAAAGAAGGATGCTTTTTACAGCCCTCCTTGAAGCATCTTTTCCGGGAGCCTCCTGACATATATCCTCGCTTTCTGTGGATGTCTTGCTCTCCTCGTCTTGCAGTTCCTGGTACATAGCATCCAGGCGCTAAACAGCCGCTGGGAGCTGCATAGCGTACACAAATACCATGCAATGTCAAAGCACTGCATAGCTAGTGCAGGTCATCTGGATGCTATGTAAGATGGTGTCTTGTTGTCCTAGATATGTGAGGAGCCTACACAGAAAGGATGGTTCCAAGGAAGGATGCTTTTCACAGCCCTCCTTGAAGCATCTTTTCCGGGAGCCTCCTGACATATATCCTCGCTTTCTGTGGGTGTCTTGCTCTCCTCGTCTTACAGTTCTTGGTACATAGCATCCAGGCGCTATACAGCCGCTGGGAGCTGCATAGCGTACACAAATACCATGCAATGTCAAAGCACTGCATAGCTAGTGCAGGTCATCTGGATGCTATGTAAGATGGTGTCTTGTTGTCCTAGATATGTGAGGAGCCTACACAGAAAGGATGGTTCCAAGGAAGGATGCTTTTCACAGCCCTCCTTGAAGCATCTTTTCCGGGAGCCTCCTGACATATATCCTCGCTTTCTGTGGATGTCTTGCTCTCCTCGTCTTGCAGTTCCTGGTACATAGCATCCAGGCGCTATACAGCCGCTGGGAGCTGCATAGCGTACACAAATACCATGCAATGTCAAAGCACTGCATAGCTAGTGCAGGTCATCTGGATGCTATGTAAGATGGTGTCTTGTTGTCCTAGATATGTGAGGAGCCTACACAGAAAGGATGGTTCCAAGGAAGGATGCTTTTCACAGCCCTCCTTGAAGCATCTTTTCCGGGAGCCTCCTGACATACATCCTCGCTTTCTGTGGATGTCTTGCTCTCCTGGTCTTGCAGTTCCTGGTACATAGCATCCAGGCGCTATACAGCCGCTGGGAGCTGCATAGCGTACACAAATACCATGCAATGTCAAAGCACTGCATAGCTAGTGCAGGTCATCTGGATGCTATGTAAGACAAAGTTGATTTGACACGTCATGAGACAAATCATCTGCAAGGATGCTCTTTGGATCGATGGAATTTTCTGTAGTTCAACCATCAATGACATTGAAATCTCATGAGGTTGTTAGTTTCATGTGCCAATCACATTACTGACGATGCTCACCACGTGAAGGTCACCTCATATCAAGCATCACCTACCTAACCTAATTAGAGTGGGCAAACCTAATGTGTACCCCTCTGTCTCCACAGCATATCTGCTTTTATTTCTCGTCTTGAGGTTGCATGTAAGTAGAATGAATGCTCTATACAGAAGCTTGGTGCAGTATTTGCCTCCTTCAATATATCTGCTTTCGTTGCATGTCTTGCTCTTGTCATCTTGCAGTTTGGGTATTGTTGTCCTAGACATGTGAGGAGCCTACACAGAAAGGAAGGGCTCCAAAGAAGGATGCTTTTCACAGCCCTCCTTGAAGCATCTTTTCCGGGAGCCTCCTGACATATATCCTCGCTTTCTGTGGATGTCTTGCTCTCCTCGTCTTGCAGTTCCTGGTACATAGCATCCAGGCGCTAAACAGCCGCTGGGAGCTGCATAGCGTACACAAATACCATGCAATGTCAAAGCACTGCATAGCTAGCGCAGGTCATCTGGATGCTATGTAAGTTTGTGTCTTGTTGTCCTAGATATGTGAGGAGCCTACACAGAAAGGATGGTTCCAAGGAAGGATGCTTTTCACAGCCCTCCTTGAAGCATCTTTTCCGGGAGCCTCCTGACATATATCCTCGCTTTCTGTGGATGTCTTGCTCTCCTGGTCTTGCAGTTCCTGGTACATAGCATCCAGGCGCTATACAGCCGCTGGGAGCTGCATAGCGTACACAAATACCATGCAATGTCAAAGCACTGCATAGCTAGTGCAGGTCATCTGGATGCTATGTAAGATGGTGTCTTGTTGTCCTAGATATGTGAGGAGCCTACACAGAAAGGATGGTTCCAAGGAAGGATGCTTTTCACAGCCCTCCTTGAAGCCTCTTTTCCGGGAGCCTCCTGACATATATCCTCGCTTTCTGTGGATGTCTTGCTCTCCTGGTCTTGCAGTTCCTGGTACATAGCATCCAGGCGCTATACAGCCGCTGGGAGCTGCATAGCGTACACAAATACCATGCAATGTCAAAGCACTGCATAGCTAGTGCAGGTCATCTGGATGCTATGTAAGATGGTGTCTTGTTGTCCTAGATATGTGAGGAGCCTACACAGAAAGGATGGTTCCAAGGAAGGATGCTTTTCACAGCCCTCCTTGAAGCATCTTTTCCGGGAGCCTCCTGACATATATCCTCGCTTTCTGTGGATGTCTTGCTCTCCTGGTCTTGCAGTTCCTGGTACATAGCATCCAGGCGCTATACAGCCGCTGGGAGCTGCATAGCGTACACAAATACCATGCAATGTCAAAGCACTGCATAGCTAGTGCAGGTCATCTGGATGCTATGTAAGACAAAGTTGATTTGATACGTCATGAGACAAATCATCTGCAAGGATGCTCTTTGGATCGATGGAATTTTCTGTAGTTCAACCATCAATGACATTGAAATCTCATGAGGTTGTTAGTTTCATGTGCCAATCACATTACTGACGATGCTCACCACGTGAAGGTCACCTCATATCAAGCATCACCTACCTAACCTAATTAGAGTGGGCAAACCTAATGTGTACCCCTCTGTCTCCACAGCATATCTGCTTTTATTTCTCGTCTTGAGGTTGCAGGTAAGTAGAATGAATGCTCTATACAGAAGCTTGGTGCAGTATTTGCCTCCTTCAATATATCTGCTTTCGTTGCATGTCTTGCTCTTGTCATCTTGCAGTTTGGGTATTGTTGTCCTAGACATGTGAGGAGCCTACACAGAAAGGAAGGGCTCCAAAGAAGGATGCTTTTCACAGCCCTCCTTGAAGCATCTTTTCCGGGAGCCTCCTGACATATATCCTCGCTTTCTGTGGATGTCTTGCTCTCCTCGTCTTGCAGTTCCTGGTACATAGCATCCAGGCGCTAAACAGCCGCTGGGAGCTGCATAGCGTACACAAATACCATGCAATGTCAAAGCACTGCATAGCTAGTGCAGGTCATCTGGATGCTATGTAAGATGGTGTCTTGTTGTCCTAGATATGTGAGGAGCCTACACAGAAAGGATGGTTCCAAGGAAGGATGCTTTTCACAGCCCTCCTTGAAGCATCTTTTCCGGGAGCCTCCTGACATATATCCTCGCTTTCTGTGGATGTCTTGCTCTCCTCGTCTTGCAGTTCCTGGTACATAGCATCCAGGCGCTATACAGCCGCTGGGAGCTGCATAGCGTACACAAATACCATGCAATGTCAAAGCACTGCATAGCTAGCGCAGGTCATCTGGATGCTATGTAAGATGGTGTCTTGTTGTCCTAGATATGTGAGGAGCCTACACAGAAAGGATGGTTCCAAGGAAGGATGCTTTTCACAGCCCTCCTTGAAGCATCTTTTCCGGGAGCCTCCTGACATATATCCTCGCTTTCTGTGGATGTCTTGCTCTCCTCGTCTTGCAGTTCCTGGTACATAGCATCCAGGCGCTATGCAACCGCTGGGAGCTGCATAGGGTACACAAATACCATGCAATGTCAAAGCACTGCATAGCTAGTGCAGGTCATCTGGATGCTATGTAAGATGGTGTCTTGTTGTCCTAGATATGTGAGGAGCCTACACAGAAAGGATGGTTCCAAGGAAGGATGCTTTTCACAGCCCTCCTTGAAGCATCTTTTCCGGGAGCCTCCTGACATATATCCTCGCTTTCTGTGGATGTCTTGCTCTCCTGGTCTTGCAGTTCCTGGTACATAGCATCCAGGCGCTATACAGCCGCTGGGAGCTGCATAGCGTACACAAATACCATGCAATGTCAAAGCACTGCATAGCTAGTGCAGGTCATCTGGATGCTATGTAAGATGGTGTCTTGTTGTCCTAGATATGTGAGGAGCCTACACAGAAAGGATGGTTCCAAGGAAGGATGCTTTTCACAGCCCTCCTTGAAGCATCTTTTCCGGGAGCCTCCTGACATATATCCTCGCTTTCTGTGGATGTCTTGCTCTCCTGGTCTTGCAGTTCCTGGTACATAGCATCCAGGCGCTATACAGCCGCTGGGAGCTGCATAGCGTACACAAATACCATGCAATGTCAAAGCACTGCATAGCTAGTGCAGGTCATCTGGATGCTATGTAAGATGGTGTCTTGTTGTCCTAGATATGTGAGGAGCCTACACAGAAAGGATGGTTCCAAGGAAGGATGCTTTTCACAGCCCTCCTTGAAGCATCTTTTCCGGGAGCCTCCTGACATATATCCTCGCTTTCTGTGGATGTCTTGCTCTCCTGGTCTTGCAGTTCCTGGTACATAGCATCCAGGCGCTATACAGCCGCTGGGAGCTGCATAGCGTACACAAATACCATGCAATGTCAAAGCACTGCATAGCTAGTGCAGGTCATCTGGATGCTATGTAAGATGGTGTCTTGTTGTCCTAGATATGTGAGGAGCCTACACAGAAAGGATGGTTCCAAGGAAGGATGCTTTTCACAGCCCTCCTTGAAGCATCTTTTCCGGGAGCCTCCTGACATATATCCTCGCTTTCTGTGGATGTCTTGCTCTCCTGGTCTTGCAGTTCCTGGTACATAGCATCCAGGCGCTATACAGCCGCTGGGAGCTGCATAGCGTACACAAATACCATGCAATGTCAAAGCACTGCATAGCTAGTGCAGGTCATCTGGATGCTATGTAAGACAAAGTTGATTTGACACGTCATGAGACAAATCATCTGCAAGGATGCTCTTTGGATCGATGGAATTTTCTGTAGTTCAACCATCAATGACATTGAAATCTCATGAGGTTGTTAGTTTCATGTGCCAATCACATTACTGACGATGCTCACCACGTGAAGGTCACCTCATATCAAGCATCACCTACCTAACCTAATTAGAGTGGGCAAACCTAATGTGTACCCCTCTGTCTCCACAGCATATCTGCTTTTATTTCTCGTCTTGAGGTTGCATGTAAGTAGAATGAATGCTCTATACAGAAGCTTGGTGCAGTATTTGCCTCCTTCAATATATCTGCTTTCGTTGCATGTCTTGCTCTTGTCATCTTGCAGTTTGGGTATTGTTGTCCTAGACATGTGAGGAGCCTACACAGAAAGGAAGGGCTCCAAAGAAGGATGCTTTTCACAGCCCTCCTTGAAGCATCTTTTCCGGGAGCCTCCTGACATATATCCTCGCTTTCTGTGGATGTCTTGCTCTCCTCGTCTTGCAGTTCCTGGTACATAGCATCCAGGCGCTAAACAGCCGCTGGGAGCTGCATAGCGTACACAAATACCATGCAATGTCAAAGCACTGCATAGCTAGTGCAGGTCATCTGGATGCTATGTAAGATGGTGTCTTGTTGTCCTAGATATGTGAGGAGCCTACACAGAAAGGATGGTTCCAAGGAAGGATGCTTTTCACAGCCCTCCTTGAAGCATCTTTTCCGGGAGCCTCCTGACATATATCCTCGCTTTCTGTGGATGTCTTGCTCTCCTCGTCTTGCAGTTCCTGGTACATAGCATCCAGGCGCTATACAGCCGCTGGGAGCTGCATAGCGTACACAAATACCATGCAATGTCAAAGCACTGCATAGCTAGCGCAGGTCATCTGGATGCTATGTAAGTTTGTGTCTTGTTGTCCTAGATATGTGAGGAGCCTACACAGAAAGGATGGTTCCAAGGAAGGATGCTTTTCACAGCCCTCCTTGAAGCATCTTTTCCGGGAGCCTCCTGACATATATCCTCGCTTTCTGTGGATGTCTTGCTCTCCTGGTCTTGCAGTTCCTGGTACATAGCATCCAGGCGCTATACAGCCGCTGGGAGCTGCATAGCGTACACAAATACCATGCAATGTCAAAGCACTGCATAGCTAGTGCAGGTCATCTGGATGCTATGTAAGATGGTGTCTTGTTGTCCTAGATATGTGAGGAGCCTACACAGAAAGGATGGTTCCAAGGAAGGATGCTTTTCACAGCCCTCCTTGAAGCCTCTTTTCCGGGAGCCTCCTGACATATATCCTCGCTTTCTGTGGATGTCTTGCTCTCCTGGTCTTGCAGTTCCTGGTACATAGCATCCAGGCGCTATACAGCCGCTGGGAGCTGCATAGCGTACACAAATACCATGCAATGTCAAAGCACTGCATAGCTAGTGCAGGTCATCTGGATGCTATGTAAGATGGTGTCTTGTTGTCCTAGATATGTGAGGAGCCTACACAGAAAGGATGGTTCCAAGGAAGGATGCTTTTCACAGCCCTCCTTGAAGCATCTTTTCCGGGAGCCTCCTGACATATATCCTCGCTTTCTGTGGATGTCTTGCTCTCCTGGTCTTGCAGTTCCTGGTACATAGCATCCAGGCGCTATACAGCCGCTGGGAGCTGCATAGCGTACACAAATACCATGCAATGTCAAAGCACTGCATAGCTAGTGCAGGTCATCTGGATGCTATGTAAGACAAAGTTGATTTGATACGTCATGAGACAAATCATCTGCAAGGATGCTCTTTGGATCGATGGAATTTTCTGTAGTTCAACCATCAATGACATTGAAATCTCATGAGGTTGTTAGTTTCATGTGCCAATCACATTACTGACGATGCTCACCACGTGAAGGTCACCTCATATCAAGCATCACCTACCTAACCTAATTAGAGTGGGCAAACCTAATGTGTACCCCTCTGTCTCCACAGCATATCTGCTTTTATTTCTCGTCTTGAGGTTGCAGGTAAGTAGAATGAATGCTCTATACAGAAGCTTGGTGCAGTATTTGCCTCCTTCAATATATCTGCTTTCGTTGCATGTCTTGCTCTTGTCATCTTGCAGTTTGGGTATTGTTGTCCTAGACATGTGAGGAGCCTACACAGAAAGGAAGGGCTCCAAAGAAGGATGCTTTTCACAGCCCTCCTTGAAGCATCTTTTCCGGGAGCCTCCTGACATATATCCTCGCTTTCTGTGGATGTCTTGCTCTCCTCGTCTTGCAGTTCCTGGTACATAGCATCCAGGCGCTAAACAGCCGCTGGGAGCTGCATAGCGTACACAAATACCATGCAATGTCAAAGCACTGCATAGCTAGTGCAGGTCATCTGGATGCTATGTAAGATGGTGTCTTGTTGTCCTAGATATGTGAGGAGCCTACACAGAAAGGATGGTTCCAAGGAAGGATGCTTTTCACAGCCCTCCTTGAAGCATCTTTTCCGGGAGCCTCCTGACATATATCCTCGCTTTCTGTGGATGTCTTGCTCTCCTCCTCTTGCAGTTCCTGGTACATAGCATCCAGGCGCTATACAGCCGCTGGGAGCTGCATAGCGTACACAAATACCATGCAATGTCAAAGCACTGCATAGCTAGTGCAGGTCATCTGGATGCTATGTAAGATGGTGTCTTGTTGTCCTAGATATGTGAGGAGCCTACACAGAAAGGATGGTTCCAAGGAAGGATGCTTTTCACAGCCCTCCTTGAAGCATCTTTTCCGGGAGCCTCCTGACATATATCCTCGCTTTCTGTGGATGTCTTGCTCTCCTCCTCTTGCAGTTCCTGGTACATAGCATCCAGGCGCTATACAGCCGCTGGGAGCTGCATAGCGTACACAAATACCATGCAATGTCAAAGCACTGCATAGCTAGTGCAGGTCATCTGGATGCTATGTAAGATGGTGTCTTGTTGTCCTAGATATGTGAGGAGCCTACACAGAAAGGATGGTTCCAAGGAAGGATGCTTTTCACAGCCCTCCTTGAAGCATCTTTTCCGGGAGCCTCCTGACATATATCCTCGCTTTCTGTGGATGTCTTGCTCTCCTCGTCTTGCAGTTCCTGGTACATAGCATCCAGGCGCTAAACAGCCGCTGGGAGCTGCATAGCGTACACAAATACCATGCAATGTCAAAGCACTGCATAGCTAGTGCAGGTCATCTGGATGCTATGTAAGATGGTGTCTTGTTGTCCTAGATATGTGAGGAGCCTACACAGAAAGGATGGTTCCAAGGAAGGATGCTTTTCACAGCCCTCCTTGAAGCATCTTTTCCGGGAGCCTCCTGACATATATCCTCGCTTTCTGTGGATGTCTTGCTCTCCTCGTCTTGCAGTTCCTGGTACATAGCATCCAGGCGCTATACAGCCGCTGGGAGCTGCATAGCGTACACAAATACCATGCAATGTCAAAGCACTGCATAGCTAGCGCAGGTCATCTGGATGCTATGTAAGTTTGTGTCTTGTTGTCCTAGATATGTGAGGAGCCTACACAGAAAGGATGGTTCCAAGGAAGGATGCTTTTCACAGCC
Source organism: Harmothoe impar (assembly GCA_947462335.1). Taxonomy (NCBI): domain Eukaryota; kingdom Metazoa; phylum Annelida; class Polychaeta; order Phyllodocida; family Polynoidae; genus Harmothoe; species Harmothoe impar. The sequence continues at coordinate 29,255,462 of OX381708.1, forward strand.
CTCCTTGAAGCATCTTTTCCGGGAGCCTCCTGACATATATCCTCGCTTTCTGTGGATGTCTTGCTCTCCTGGTCTTGCAGTTCCTGGTACATAGCATCCAGGCGCTATACAGCCGCTGGGAGCTGCATAGCGTACACAAATACCATGCAATGTCAAAGCACTGCATAGCTAGTGCAGGTCATCTGGATGCTATGTAAGATGGTGTCTTGTTGTCCTAGATATGTGAGGAGCCTACACAGAAAGGATGGTTCCAAGGAAGGATGCTTTTCACAGCCCTCCTTGAAGCCTCTTTTCCGGGAGCCTCCTGACATATATCCTCGCTTTCTGTGGATGTCTTGCTCTCCTGGTCTTGCAGTTCCTGGTACATAGCATCCAGGCGCTATACAGCCGCTGGGAGCTGCATAGCGTACACAAATACCATGCAATGTCAAAGCACTGCATAGCTAGTGCAGGTCATCTGGATGCTATGTAAGATGGTGTCTTGTTGTCCTAGATATGTGAGGAGCCTACACAGAAAGGATGGTTCCAAGGAAGGATGCTTTTCACAGCCCTCCTTGAAGCATCTTTTCCGGGAGCCTCCTGACATATATCCTCGCTTTCTGTGGATGTCTTGCTCTCCTGGTCTTGCAGTTCCTGGTACATAGCATCCAGGCGCTATACAGCCGCTGGGAGCTGCATAGCGTACACAAATACCATGCAATGTCAAAGCACTGCATAGCTAGTGCAGGTCATCTGGATGCTATGTAAGACAAAGTTGATTTGATACGTCATGAGACAAATCATCTGCAAGGATGCTCTTTGGATCGATGGAATTTTCTGTAGTTCAACCATCAATGACATTGAAATCTCATGAGGTTGTTAGTTTCATGTGCCAATCACATTACTGACGATGCTCACCACGTGAAGGTCACCTCATATCAAGCATCACCTACCTAACCTAATTAGAGTGGGCAAACCTAATGTGTACCCCTCTGTCTCCACAGCATATCTGCTTTTATTTCTCGTCTTGAGGTTGCAGGTAAGTAGAATGAATGCTCTATACAGAAGCTTGGTGCAGTATTTGCCTCCTTCAATATATCTGCTTTCGTTGCATGTCTTGCTCTTGTCATCTTGCAGTTTGGGTATTGTTGTCCTAGACATGTGAGGAGCCTACACAGAAAGGAAGGGCTCCAAAGAAGGATGCTTTTCACAGCCCTCCTTGAAGCATCTTTTCCGGGAGCCTCCTGACATATATCCTCGCTTTCTGTGGATGTCTTGCTCTCCTCGTCTTGCAGTTCCTGGTACATAGCATCCAGGCGCTAAACAGCCGCTGGGAGCTGCATAGCGTACACAAATACCATGCAATGTCAAAGCACTGCATAGCTAGTGCAGGTCATCTGGATGCTATGTAAGATGGTGTCTTGTTGTCCTAGATATGTGAGGAGCCTACACAGAAAGGATGGTTCCAAGGAAGGATGCTTTTCACAGCCCTCCTTGAAGCATCTTTTCCGGGAGCCTCCTGACATATATCCTCGCTTTCTGTGGATGTCTTGCTCTCCTCCTCTTGCAGTTCCTGGTACATAGCATCCAGGCGCTATACAGCCGCTGGGAGCTGCATAGCGTACACAAATACCATGCAATGTCAAAGCACTGCATAGCTAGTGCAGGTCATCTGGATGCTATGTAAGATGGTGTCTTGTTGTCCTAGATATGTGAGGAGCCTACACAGAAAGGATGGTTCCAAGGAAGGATGCTTTTCACAGCCCTCCTTGAAGCATCTTTTCCGGGAGCCTCCTGACATATATCCTCGCTTTCTGTGGATGTCTTGCTCTCCTCCTCTTGCAGTTCCTGGTACATAGCATCCAGGCGCTATACAGCCGCTGGGAGCTGCATAGCGTACACAAATACCATGCAATGTCAAAGCACTGCATAGCTAGTGCAGGTCATCTGGATGCTATGTAAGATGGTGTCTTGTTGTCCTAGATATGTGAGGAGCCTACACAGAAAGGATGGTTCCAAGGAAGGATGCTTTTCACAGCCCTCCTTGAAGCATCTTTTCCGGGAGCCTCCTGACACATATCCTCGCTTTCTGTGGATGTCTTGCTCTCCTGGTCTTGCAGTTCCTGGTACATAGCATCCAGGCGCTATACAGCCGCTGGGAGCTGCATAGCGTACACAAATACCATGCAATGTCAAAGCACTGCATAGCTAGTGCAGGTCATCTGGATGCTATGTAAGATGGTGTCTTGTTGTCCTAGATATGTGAGGAGCCTACACAGAAAGGATGGTTCCAAGGAAGGATGCTTTTCACAGCCCTCCTTGAAGCATCTTTTCCGGGAGCCTCCTGACATATATCCTCGCTTTCTGTGGATGTCTTGCTCTCCTCCTCTTGCAGTTCCTGGTACATAGCATCCAGGCGCTATACAGCCGCTGGGAGCTGCATAGCGTACACAAATACCATGCAATGTCAAAGCACTGCATAGCTAGTGCAGGTCATCTGGATGCTATGTAAGATGGTGTCTTGTTGTCCTAGATATGTGAGGAGCCTACACAGAAAGGATGGTTCCAAGGAAGGATGCTTTTCACAGCCCTCCTTGAAGCATCTTTTCCGGGAGCCTCCTGACATATATCCTCGCTTTCTGTGGATGTCTTGCTCTCCTCGTCTTGCAGTTCCTGGTACATAGCATCCAGGCGCTATACAGCCGCTGGGAGCTGCATAGCGTACACAAATACCATGCAATGTCAAAGCACTGCATAGCTAGTGCAGGTCATCTGGATGCTATGTAACATGGTGTCTTGTTGTCCTAGATTATGTGAGGAGCCTACACAGAAAGGATGGTTCCAAGGCAGGATGCTTTTCACAGCCCTCCTTGAAGCATCTTTTCCGGGAGCCTCCTGACATATATCCTCGCTTTCTGTGGATGTCTTGCTCTCCTGGTCTTGCAGTTCCTGGTACATAGCATCCAGGCGCTATACAGCCGCTGGGAGCTGCATAGCGTACACAAATACCATGCAATGTCAAAGCACTGCATAGCTAGTGCAGGTCATCTGGATGCTATGTAAGATGGTGTCTTGTTGTCCTAGATATGTGAGGAGCCTACACAGAAAGGATGGTTCCAAGGAAGGATGCTTTTCACAGCCCTCCTTGAAGCATCTTTTCCGGGAGCCTCCTGACATATATCCTCGCTTTCTGTGGATGTCTTGCTCTCCTCGTCTTGCAGTTCCTGGTACATAGCATCCAGGCGCTATACAGCCGCTGGGAGCTGCATAGCGTACACAAATACCATGCAATGTCAAAGCACTGCATAGCTAGTGCAGGTCATCTGGATGCTATGTAAGATGGTGTCTTGTTGTCCTAGATATGTGAGGAGCCTACACAGAAAGGATGGTTCCAAGGAAGGATGCTTTTCACAGCCCTCCTTGAAGCATCTTTTCCGGGAGCCTCCTGACATATATCCTCGCTTTCTGTGGATGTCTTGCTCTCCTCGTCTTGCAGTTCCTGGTACATAGCATCCAGGCGCTATACAGCCGCTGGGAGCTGCGTAGCGTACACAAATACCATGCAATGTCAAAGCACTGCATAGCTAGTGCAGGTCATCTGGATGCTATGTAAGACAAAGTTGATTTGATACGTCATGAGACAAATCATCTGCAAGGATGCTCTTTGGATCGATGGAATTTTCTGTAGTTCAACCATCAAAGACATTGAAATCTCATGAGGTTGTTAGTTTCATGTGCCAATCATATTACTGACGATGCTGACCATGTGAAGGTCACCTCATATCAAGCATCACCTATCTAACCTAATTAGAGTGGGCAAACCTAATGTGTACCCCTCTGTCTCCACAGCATATCTGCTTTTATTTCTTGTCTTGAGGTTGCAGGTAAGTAGAATGCATGCTCTATACAGAAGCTTGGTGCAGTATTTGCCTCCTTCAATATATCTGCTTTCGTTGCATGTCTTGCTCTTGTCATCTTGCAGTTTGGGTATTGTTGTCCTAGACATGTGAGGAGCCTACACAGAAAGGAAGGGTTCCAAAGAAGGATGCTTTTCACAGCCTTCCTTGAAGCATCTTTTCCGGGAGCCTCCTGACATATATCCTCGCTTTCTGTGGATGTCTTGCTCTCCTCGTCTTGCAGTTCCTGGTACATAGCATCCAGGCGCTATACAGCCGCTGGGAGCTGCATAGCGTACACAAATACCATGCAATGTCAAAGCACTGCATAGCTAGTGCAGGTCATCTGGATGCTATGTAAGATGGTGTCTTGTTGTCCTAGATATGTGAGGAGCCTACACAGAAAGGATGGTTCCAAGGAAGGATGCTTTTCACAGCCCTCCTTGAAGCATCTTTTCCGGGAGCCTCCTGACATATATCCTCGCTTTCTGTGGATGTCTTGCTCTCCTCCTCTTGCAGTTCCTGGTACATAGCATCCAGGCGCTATACAGCCGCTGGGAGCTGCATAGCGTATACAAATACCATGCAATGTCAAAGCACTGCATAGCTAGTGCAGGTCATCTGGATGCTATGTAAGATGGTGTCTTGTTGTCCTAGATATGTGAGGAGCCTACACAGAAAGGATGGTTCCAAGGAAGGATGCTTTTCACAGCCCTCCTTGAAGCATCTTTTCCGGGAGCCTCCTGACATATATCCTCGCTTTCTGTGGATGTCTTGCTCTCCTGGTCTTGCAGTTCCTGGTACATAGCATCCAGGCGCTATACAGCCGCTGGGAGCTGCATAGCGTACACAAATACCATGCAATGTCAAAGCACTGCATAGCTAGTGCAGGTCATCTGGATGCTATGTAAGATGGTGTCTTGTTGTCCTAGATATGTGAGGAGCCTACACAGAAAGGATGGTTCCAAGGCAGGATGCTTTTCACAGCCCTCCTTGAAGCATCTTTTCCGGGAGCCTCCTGACATATATCCTCGCTTTCTGTGGATGTCTTGCTCTCCTGGTCTTGCAGTTCCTGGTACATAGCATCCAGGCGCTATACAGCCGCTGGGAGCTGCATAGCGTACACAAATACCATGCAATGTCAAAGCACTGCATAGCTAGTGCAGGTCATCTGGATGCTATGTAAGATGGTGTCTTGTTGTCCTAGATATGTGAGGAGCCTACACAGAAAGGATGGTTCCAAGGAAGGATGCTTTTCACAGCCCTCCTTGAAGCATCTTTTCCGGGAGCCTCCTGACATATATCCTCGCTTTCTGTGGATGTCTTGCTCTCCTCGTCTTGCAGTTCCTGGTACATAGCATCCAGGCGCTATACAGCCGCTGGGAGCTGCAAAGCGTACACAAATACCATGCAATGTCAAAGCACTGCATAGCTAGTGCAGGTCATCTGGATGCTATGTAAGATGGTGTCTTGTTGTCCTAGATATGTGAGGAGCCTACACAGAAAGGATGGTTTCAAGGAAGGATGCTTTTCACAGCCCCCCTTGAAGCATCTTTTCCGGGAGCCTCCTGACATATATCCTCGCTTTCTGTGGATGTCTTGCTCTCCTCGTCTTGCAGTTCCTGGTACATAGCATCCAGGCGCTATACAGCCGCTGGGAGCTGCAAAGCGTACACAAATACCATGCAATGTCAAAGCACTGCATAGCTAGTGCAGGTCATCTGGATGCTATGTAAGATGGTGTCTTGTTGTCCTAGATATGTGAGGAGCCTACACAGAAAGGATGGTTCCAAGGAAGGATGCTTTTCACAGCCCTCCTTGAAGCATCTTTTCCGGGAGCCTCCTGACATATATACTCGCTTTCTGTGGATGTCTTGCTCTCCTGGTCTTGCAGTTCCTGGTACATAGCATCCAGGCGCTATACAGCCGCTGGGAGCTGCATAGCGTACACAAATACCATGCAATGTCAAAGCACTGCATAGCTAGTGCAGGTCATCTGGATGCTATGTAAGATGGTGTCTTGTTGTCCTAGATATGTGAGGAGCCTACACAGAAAGGATGGTTCCAAGGAAGGATGCTTTTCACAGCCCTCCTTGAAGCATCTTTTCCGGGAGCCTCCTGACATATATCCTCGCTTTCTGTGGATGTCTTGCTCTCCTCGTCTTGCAGTTCCTGGTACATAGCATCCAGGCGCTATACAGCCGCTGGGAGCTGCAAAGCGTACACAAATACCATGCAATGTCAAAGCACTGCATAGCTAGTGCAGGTCATCTGGATGCTATGTAAGATGGTGTCTTGTTGTCCTAGATATGTGAGGAGCCTACACAGAAAGGATGGTTCCAAGGAAGGATGCTTTTCACAGCCCTCCTTGAAGCATCTTTTCCGGGAGCCTCCTGACATATATACTCGCTTTCTGTGGATGTCTTGCTCTCCTGGTCTTGCAGTTCCTGGTACATAGCATCCAGGCGCTATACAGCCGCTGGGAGCTGCATAGCGTACACAAATACCATGCAATGTCAAAGCACTGCATAGCTAGTGCAGGTCATCTGGATGCTATGTAAGATGGTGTCTTGTTGTCCTAGATATGTGAGGAGCCTACACAGAAAGGATGGTTCCAAGGAAGGATGCTTTTCACAGCCCTCCTTGAAGCATCTTTTCCGGGAGCCTCCTGACATATATCCTCGCTTTCTGTGGATGTCTTGCTCTCCTGGTCTTGCAGTTCCTGGTACATAGCATCCAGGGGCTATACAGCCGCTGGGAGCTGCATAGCATACACAAATACCATGCAATGTCAAAGCACTGCATAGCTAGTGCAGGTCATCTGGATGCTATGTAAGATGGTGTCTTGTTGTCCTAGATATGTGAGGAGCCTACACAGAAAGGATGGTTCCAAGGAAGGATGCTTTTCACAGCCCTCCTTGAAGCATCTTTTCCGGGAGCCTCCTGACATATATCCTCGCTTTCTGTGGATGTCTTGCTCTCCTGGTCTTGCAGTTCCTGGTACATAGCATCCAGGCGCTATACAGCCGCTGGGAGCTGCATAGCGTACACAAATACCATGCAATGTCAAAGCACTGCATAGCTAGTGCAGGTCATCTGGATGCTATGTAAGATGGTGTCTTGTTGTCCTAGATATGTGAGGAGCCTACACAGAAAGGATGGTTCCAAGGAAGGATGCTTTTCACAGCCCTCCTTGAAGCATCTTTTCCGGGAGCCTCCTGACACATATCCTCGCTTTCTGTGGATGTCTTGCTCTCCTGGTCTTGCAGTTCCTGGTACATAGCATCCAGGCGCTATACAGCCGCTGGGAGCTGCATAGCGTACACAAATACCATGCAATGTCAAAGCACTGCATAGCTAGTGCAGGTCATCTGGATGCTATGTAAGATGGTGTCTTGTTGTCCTAGATATGTGAGGAGCCTACACAGAAAGGATGGTTCCAAGGAAGGATGCTTTTCACAGCCCTCCTTGAAGCATCTTTTCCGGGAGCCTCCTGACATATATCCTCGCTTTCTGTGGATGTCTTGCTCTCCTCCTCTTGCAGTTCCTGGTACATAGCATCCAGGCGCTATACAACCGCTGGGAGCTGCATAGCGTACACAAATACCATGCAATGTCAAAGCACTGCATAGCTAGTGCAGGTCATCTGGATGCTATGTAAGATGGTGTCTTGTTGTCCTAGATATGTGAGGAGCCTACACAGAAAGGAAGGGCTCCAAAGAAGGATGCTTTTTACAGCCCTCCTTGAAGCATCTTTTCCGGGAGCCTCCTGACATATATCCTCGCTTTCTGTGGATGTCTTGCTCTCCTCGTCTTGCAGTTCCTGGTACATAGCATCCAGGCGCTAAACAGCCGCTGGGAGCTGCATAGCGTACACAAATACCATGCAATGTCAAAGCACTGCATAGCTAGTGCAGGTCATCTGGATGCTATGTAAGATGGTGTCTTGTTGTCCTAGATATGTGAGGAGCCTACACAGAAAGGATGGTTCCAAGGAAGGATGCTTTTCACAGCCCTCCTTGAAGCATCTTTTCCGGGAGCCTCCTGACATATATCCTCGCTTTCTGTGGGTGTCTTGCTCTCCTCGTCTTACAGTTCTTGGTACATAGCATCCAGGCGCTATACAGCCGCTGGGAGCTGCATAGCGTACACAAATACCATGCAATGTCAAAGCACTGCATAGCTAGTGCAGGTCATCTGGATGCTATGTAAGATGGTGTCTTGTTGTCCTAGATATGTGAGGAGCCTACACAGAAAGGATGGTTCCAAGGAAGGATGCTTTTCACAGCCCTCCTTGAAGCATCTTTTCCGGGAGCCTCCTGACATATATCCTCGCTTTCTGTGGATGTCTTGCTCTCCTCGTCTTGCAGTTCCTGGTACATAGCATCCAGGCGCTATACAGCCGCTGGGAGCTGCATAGCGTACACAAATACCATGCAATGTCAAAGCACTGCATAGCTAGTGCAGGTCATCTGGATGCTATGTAAGATGGTGTCTTGTTGTCCTAGATATGTGAGGAGCCTACACAGAAAGGATGGTTCCAAGGAAGGATGCTTTTCACAGCCCTCCTTGAAGCATCTTTTCCGGGAGCCTCCTGACATACATCCTCGCTTTCTGTGGATGTCTTGCTCTCCTGGTCTTGCAGTTCCTGGTACATAGCATCCAGGCGCTATACAGCCGCTGGGAGCTGCATAGCGTACACAAATACCATGCAATGTCAAAGCACTGCATAGCTAGTGCAGGTCATCTGGATGCTATGTAAGACAAAGTTGATTTGACACGTCATGAGACAAATCATCTGCAAGGATGCTCTTTGGATCGATGGAATTTTCTGTAGTTCAACCATCAATGACATTGAAATCTCATGAGGTTGTTAGTTTCATGTGCCAATCACATTACTGACGATGCTCACCACGTGAAGGTCACCTCATATCAAGCATCACCTACCTAACCTAATTAGAGTGGGCAAACCTAATGTGTACCCCTCTGTCTCCACAGCATATCTGCTTTTATTTCTCGTCTTGAGGTTGCATGTAAGTAGAATGAATGCTCTATACAGAAGCTTGGTGCAGTATTTGCCTCCTTCAATATATCTGCTTTCGTTGCATGTCTTGCTCTTGTCATCTTGCAGTTTGGGTATTGTTGTCCTAGACATGTGAGGAGCCTACACAGAAAGGAAGGGCTCCAAAGAAGGATGCTTTTCACAGCCCTCCTTGAAGCATCTTTTCCGGGAGCCTCCTGACATATATCCTCGCTTTCTGTGGATGTCTTGCTCTCCTCGTCTTGCAGTTCCTGGTACATAGCATCCAGGCGCTAAACAGCCGCTGGGAGCTGCATAGCGTACACAAATACCATGCAATGTCAAAGCACTGCATAGCTAGTGCAGGTCATCTGGATGCTATGTAAGATGGTGTCTTGTTGTCCTAGATATGTGAGGAGCCTACACAGAAAGGATGGTTCCAAGGAAGGATGCTTTTCACAGCCCTCCTTGAAGCATCTTTTCCGGGAGCCTCCTGACATATATCCTCGCTTTCTGTGGATGTCTTGCTCTCCTCGTCTTGCAGTTCCTGGTACATAGCATCCAGGCGCTATACAGCCGCTGGGAGCTGCATAGCGTACACAAATACCATGCAATGTCAAAGCACTGCATAGCTAGCGCAGGTCATCTGGATGCTATGTAAGTTTGTGTCTTGTTGTCCTAGATATGTGAGGAGCCTACACAGAAAGGATGGTTCCAAGGAAGGATGCTTTTCACAGCCCTCCTTGAAGCATCTTTTCCGGGAGCCTCCTGACATATATCCTCGCTTTCTGTGGATGTCTTGCTCTCCTGGTCTTGCAGTTCCTGGTACATAGCATCCAGGCGCTATACAGCCGCTGGGAGCTGCATAGCGTACACAAATACCATGCAATGTCAAAGCACTGCATAGCTAGTGCAGGTCATCTGGATGCTATGTAAGATGGTGTCTTGTTGTCCTAGATATGTGAGGAGCCTACACAGAAAGGATGGTTCCAAGGAAGGATGCTTTTCACAGCCCTCCTTGAAGCCTCTTTTCCGGGAGCCTCCTGACATATATCCTCGCTTTCTGTGGATGTCTTGCTCTCCTGGTCTTGCAGTTCCTGGTACATAGCATCCAGGCGCTATACAGCCGCTGGGAGCTGCATAGCGTACACAAATACCATGCAATGTCAAAGCACTGCATAGCTAGTGCAGGTCATCTGGATGCTATGTAAGATGGTGTCTTGTTGTCCTAGATATGTGAGGAGCCTACACAGAAAGGATGGTTCCAAGGAAGGATGCTTTTCACAGCCCTCCTTGAAGCATCTTTTCCGGGAGCCTCCTGACATATATCCTCGCTTTCTGTGGATGTCTTGCTCTCCTGGTCTTGCAGTTCCTGGTACATAGCATCCAGGCGCTATACAGCCGCTGGGAGCTGCATAGCGTACACAAATACCATGCAATGTCAAAGCACTGCATAGCTAGTGCAGGTCATCTGGATGCTATGTAAGACAAAGTTGATTTGATACGTCATGAGACAAATCATCTGCAAGGATGCTCTTTGGATCGATGGAATTTTCTGTAGTTCAACCATCAATGACATTGAAATCTCATGAGGTTGTTAGTTTCATGTGCCAATCACATTACTGACGATGCTCACCACGTGAAGGTCACCTCATATCAAGCATCACCTACCTAACCTAATTAGAGTGGGCAAACCTAATGTGTACCCCTCTGTCTCCACAGCATATCTGCTTTTATTTCTCGTCTTGAGGTTGCAGGTAAGTAGAATGAATGCTCTATACAGAAGCTTGGTGCAGTATTTGCCTCCTTCAATATATCTGCTTTCGTTGCATGTCTTGCTCTTGTCATCTTGCAGTTTGGGTATTGTTGTCCTAGACATGTGAGGAGCCTACACAGAAAGGAAGGGCTCCAAAGAAGGATGCTTTTCACAGCCCTCCTTGAAGCATCTTTTCCGGGAGCCTCCTGACATATATCCTCGCTTTCTGTGGATGTCTTGCTCTCCTCGTCTTGCAGTTCCTGGTACATAGCATCCAGGCGCTAAACAGCCGCTGGGAGCTGCATAGCGTACACAAATACCATGCAATGTCAAAGCACTGCATAGCTAGTGCAGGTCATCTGGATGCTATGTAAGATGGTGTCTTGTTGTCCTAGATATGTGAGGAGCCTACACAGAAAGGATGGTTCCAAGGAAGGATGCTTTTCACAGCCCTCCTTGAAGCATCTTTTCCGGGAGCCTCCTGACATATATCCTCGCTTTCTGTGGATGTCTTGCTCTCCTCGTCTTGCAGTTCCTGGTACATAGCATCCAGGCGCTATACAGCCGCTGGGAGCTGCATAGCGTACACAAATACCATGCAATGTCAAAGCACTGCATAGCTAGCGCAGGTCATCTGGATGCTATGTAAGATGGTGTCTTGTTGTCCTAGATATGTGAGGAGCCTACACAGAAAGGATGGTTCCAAGGAAGGATGCTTTTCACAGCCCTCCTTGAAGCATCTTTTCCGGGAGCCTCCTGACATATATCCTCGCTTTCTGTGGATGTCTTGCTCTCCTCGTCTTGCAGTTCCTGGTACATAGCATCCAGGCGCTATGCAACCGCTGGGAGCTGCATAGGGTACACAAATACCATGCAATGTCAAAGCACTGCATAGCTAGTGCAGGTCATCTGGATGCTATGTAAGATGGTGTCTTGTTGTCCTAGATATGTGAGGAGCCTACACAGAAAGGATGGTTCCAAGGAAGGATGCTTTTCACAGCCCTCCTTGAAGCATCTTTTCCGGGAGCCTCCTGACATATATCCTCGCTTTCTGTGGATGTCTTGCTCTCCTGGTCTTGCAGTTCCTGGTACATAGCATCCAGGCGCTATACAGCCGCTGGGAGCTGCATAGCGTACACAAATACCATGCAATGTCAAAGCACTGCATAGCTAGTGCAGGTCATCTGGATGCTATGTAAGATGGTGTCTTGTTGTCCTAGATATGTGAGGAGCCTACACAGAAAGGATGGTTCCAAGGAAGGATGCTTTTCACAGCCCTCCTTGAAGCATCTTTTCCGGGAGCCTCCTGACATATATCCTCGCTTTCTGTGGATGTCTTGCTCTCCTGGTCTTGCAGTTCCTGGTACATAGCATCCAGGCGCTATACAGCCGCTGGGAGCTGCATAGCGTACACAAATACCATGCAATGTCAAAGCACTGCATAGCTAGTGCAGGTCATCTGGATGCTATGTAAGATGGTGTCTTGTTGTCCTAGATATGTGAGGAGCCTACACAGAAAGGATGGTTCCAAGGAAGGATGCTTTTCACAGCCCTCCTTGAAGCATCTTTTCCGGGAGCCTCCTGACATATATCCTCGCTTTCTGTGGATGTCTTGCTCTCCTGGTCTTGCAGTTCCTGGTACATAGCATCCAGGCGCTATACAGCCGCTGGGAGCTGCATAGCGTACACAAATACCATGCAATGTCAAAGCACTGCATAGCTAGTGCAGGTCATCTGGATGCTATGTAAGATGGTGTCTTGTTGTCCTAGATATGTGAGGAGCCTACACAGAAAGGATGGTTCCAAGGAAGGATGCTTTTCACAGCCCTCCTTGAAGCATCTTTTCCGGGAGCCTCCTGACATATATCCTCGCTTTCTGTGGATGTCTTGCTCTCCTGGTCTTGCAGTTCCTGGTACATAGCATCCAGGCGCTATACAGCCGCTGGGAGCTGCATAGCGTACACAAATACCATGCAATGTCAAAGCACTGCATAGCTAGTGCAGGTCATCTGGATGCTATGTAAGACAAAGTTGATTTGATACGTCATGAGACAAATCATCTGCAAGGATGCTCTTTGGATCGATGGAATTTTCTGTAGTTCAACCATCAATGACATTGAAATCTCATGAGGTTGTTAGTTTCATGTGCCAATCACATTACTGACGATGCTCACCACGTGAAGGTCACCTCATATCAAGCATCACCTACCTAACCTAATTAGAGTGGGCAAACCTAATGTGTACCCCTCTGTCTCCACAGCATATCTGCTTTTATTTCTCGTCTTGAGGTTGCAGGTAAGTAGAATGAATGCTCTATACAGAAGCTTGGTGCAGTATTTGCCTCCTTCAATATATCTGCTTTCGTTGCATGTCTTGCTCTTGTCATCTTGCAGTTTGGGTATTGTTGTCCTAGACATGTGAGGAGCCTACACAGAAAGGAAGGGCTCCAAAGAAGGATGCTTTTCACAGCCCTCCTTGAAGCATCTTTTCCGGGAGCCTCCTGACATATATCCTCGCTTTCTGTGGATGTCTTGCTCTCCTCGTCTTGCAGTTCCTGGTACATAGCATCCAGGCGCTAAACAGCCGCTGGGAGCTGCATAGCGTACACAAATACCATGCAATGTCAAAGCACTGCATAGCTAGTGCAGGTCATCTGGATGCTATGTAAGATGGTGTCTTGTTGTCCTAGATATGTGAGGAGCCTACACAGAAAGGATGGTTCCAAGGAAGGATGCTTTTCACAGCCCTCCTTGAAGCATCTTTTCCGGGAGCCTCCTGACATATATCCTCGCTTTCTGTGGATGTCTTGCTCTCCTCCTCTTGCAGTTCCTGGTACATAGCATCCAGGCGCTATACAGCCGCTGGGAGCTGCATAGCGTACACAAATACCATGCAATGTCAAAGCACTGCATAGCTAGTGCAGGTCATCTGGATGCTATGTAAGATGGTGTCTTGTTGTCCTAGATATGTGAGGAGCCTACACAGAAAGGATGGTTCCAAGGAAGGATGCTTTTCACAGCCCTCCTTGAAGCATCTTTTCCGGGAGCCTCCTGACATATATCCTCGCTTTCTGTGGATGTCTTGCTCTCCTCCTCTTGCAGTTCCTGGTACATATAGTCCGTGGCACCAAGAAAGGGACTATTGAATTAGGCTTGTTTTCTATGTGAAATAACATGAAGAAGCAACTCAAATGAGCACAAAATATTTCCCGATGAAGAGCTAAACACATACACATGAGAACAAATGTGTACAATCAGGGAAATTGTTCCTTCTCTTGCTTGTAAAGTGCATTTTCATGACAATGTTGGCAAGCACTCTTTATGGCACACTATAAGTATAGGGAATATGATCAAAACTTCCCCAAAATGCTGATTTTAAGCAATTTTTGAATATTTCGATCTCACTTTGTGGAAAGGCTCTCATTTGCATTTCTTTAACCAGAATGTTCTAAATGGTACCATTGTGAAGAAAAAATTGTTCCCTGATTTATTTGATGACTAATTCCATCTCTGACAGTGTATTTCAATTTCTATAGGTGCTAATGCAAATCAAAGTCAACAAAAATATAACATTTCAGAAATGTTTCTAGGGTATTTACAAATTTCACAATTACCCACATTTCTCCAGAGAAACATAACATTGTCATTACCTTAAACTACAGAGTCTTGGCTAAAAAACGTTTTTTACATGAAGATGATGCGACTACTAGTGCCAAAGAAGTGGATCATGACGTGAAATGCAAAAGGGCAAACATAGTTTGGCAGTCCCTTTCTTGGTGCCACGGACTATAGCATCCAGGCGCTATACAGCCGCTGGGAGCTGCATAGCGTACACAAATACCATGCAATGTCAAAGCACTGCATAGCTAGTGCAGGTCATCTGGATGCTATGTAAGATGGTGTCTTGTTGTCCTAGATATGTGAGGAGCCTACACAGAAAGGATGGTTCCAAGGAAGGATGCTTTTCACAGCCCTCCTTGAAGCATCTTTTCCGGGAGCCTCCTGACATATATCCTCGCTGTCTGTGGATGTCTTGCTCTCCTGGTCTTGCAGTTCCTGGTACATAGCATCCAGGCGCTATACAGCCGCTGGGAGCTGCATAACGTACACAAATACCATGCAATGTCAAAGCACTGCATAGCTAGTGCAGGTCATCTGGATGCTATGTAAGATGGTGTCTTGTTGTCCTAGATATGTGAGGAGCCTACACAGAAAGGATGGTTCCAAGGAAGGATGCTTTTCACAGCCCTCCTTGAAGCATCTTTTCCGGGAGCCTCCTGACATATATCTTCGCTTTCTGTGGATGTCTTGCTCTCCTCGTCTTGCAGTTTCTGGTACATAGCATCCAGGCGCTATACAGCCGCTGGGAGCTGCATAGCGTACACAAATACCATGCAATGTCAAAGCACTGCATAGCTAGTGCAGGTCATCTGGATGCTATGTAAGATGGTGTCTTGTTGTCCTAGATATGTGAGGAGCCTACACAGAAAGGATGGTTCCAAGGAAGGATGCTTTTCACAGCCCTCCTTGAAGCATCTTTTCCGGGAGCCTCCTGACATATATCTTCGCTTTCTGTGGATGTCTTGCTCTCCTGGTCTTGCAGTTCCTGGTACATAGCATCCAGGCGCTATACAGCCGCTGGGAGCTGCATAGCGTACACAAATACCATGCAATGTCAAAGCACTGCATAGCTAGTGCAGGTCATCTGGATGCTATGTAAGATGGTGTCTTGTTGTCCTAGATATGTGAGGAGCCTACACAGAAAGGATGGTTCCAAGGAAGGATGCTTTTCACAGCCCTCCTTGAAGCATCTTTTCCGGGAGCCTCCTGACATATATCCTCACTTTCTGTGGATGTCTTGCTCTCCTGGTCTTGCAGTTCCTGGTACATAGCATCCAGGCGCTATACAGCCGCTGGGAGCTGCATAGCGTAAACAAATACCATGCAATGTCAAAGCACTGCATAGCTAGTGCAGGTCATCTGGATGCTATGTAAGATGGTGTCTTGTTGTCCTAGATATGTGAGGAGCCTACACAGAAAGGATGGTTCCAAGGAAGGATGCTTTTCACAGCCCTCCTTGAAGCATCTTTTCCGGGAGCCTCCTGACATATATCCTCGCTTTCTGTGGATGTCTTGCTCTCCTGGTCTTGCAGTTCCTGGTACATAGCATCCAGGCGCTATACAGCCGCTGGGAGCTGCATAGCGTACACAAATACCATGCAATGTCAAAGCACTGCATAGCTAGTGCAGGTCATCTGGATGCTATGTAAGATGGTGTCTTGTTGTCCTAGATATGTGAGGAGCCTACACAGAAAGGATGGTTCCAAGGAAGGATGCTTTTCACAGCCCTCCTTGAAGCATCTTTTCCGGGAGCCTCCTGACATATATCCTCGCTTTCTGTGGATGTCTTGCTCTCCTCCTCTTGCAGTTCCTGGTACATAGCATCCAGGCGCTATACAACCGCTGGGAGCTGCATAGCGTACACAAATACCATGCAATGTCAAAGCACTGCATAGCTAGTGCAGGTCATCTGGATGCTATGTAAGATGGTGTCTTGTTGTCCTAGATATGTGAGGAGCCTACACAGAAAGGATGGTTCCAAGGAAGGATGCTTTTCACAGCCCTCCTTGAAGCATCTTTTCCGGGAGCCTCCTGACATATATCCTCGCTTTCTGTGGATGTCTTGCTCTCCTGGTCTTGCAGTTCCTGGTACATAGCATCCAGGCGCTATACAGCCGCTGGGAGCTGCATAGCGTACACAAATACCATGCAATGTCAAAGCACTGCATAGCTAGTGCAGGTCATCTGGATGCTATGTAAGATGGTGTCTTGTTGTCCTAGATATGTGAGGAGCCTACACAGAAAGGATGGTTCCAAGGAAGGATGCTTTTCACAGCCCTCCTTGAAGCATCTTTTCCGGGAGCCTCCTGACATATATCCTCGCTTTCTGTGGATGTCTTGCTCTCCTGGTCTTGCAGTTCCTGGTACATAGCATCCAGGCGCTATACAGCCGCTGGGAGCTGCATAGCGTACACAAATACCATGCAATGTCAAAGCACTGCATAGCTAGTGCAGGTCATCTGGATGCTATGTAAGACAAAGTTGATTTGACACGTCATGAGACAAATCATCTGCAAGGATGCTCTTTGGATCGATGGAATTTTCTGTAGTTCAACCATCAATGACATTGAAATCTCATGAGGTTGTTAGTTTCATGTGCCAATCACATTACTGACGATGCTCACCACGTGAAGGTCACCTCATATCAAGCATCACCTACCTAACCTAATTAGAGTGGGCAAACCTAATGTGTACCCCTCTGTCTCCACAGCATATCTGCTTTTATTTCTCGTCTTGAGGTTGTAGGTAAGTAGAATGCATGCTCTATACAGAAGCTTGGTGCAGTATTTGCCTCCTTCAATATATCTGCTTTCGTTGCATGTCTTGCTCTTGTCATCTTGCAGTTTGGGTATTGTTGTCCTAGACATGTGAGGAGCCTACACAGAAAGGAAGGGCTCCAAAGAAGGATGCTTTTCACAGCCCTCCTTGAAGCATCTTTTCCGGGAGCCTCCTGACATATATCCTCGCTTTCTGTGGATGTCTTGCTCTCCTCGTCTTGCAGTTCCTGGTACATAGCATCCAGGCGCTATACAGCCGCTGGGAGCTGCATAGCGTACACAAATACCATGCAATGTCAAAGCACTGCATAGCTAGTGCAGGTCATCTGGATGCTATGTAAGATGGTGTCTTGTTGTCCTAGATATGTGAGGAGCCTACACAGAAAGGATGGTTCCAAGGAAGGATGCTTTTCACAGCCCTCCTTGAAGCATCTTTTCCGGGAGCCTCCTGACATATATCCTCGCTTTCTGTGGATGTCTTGCTCTCCTGGTCTTGCAGTTCCTGGTACATAGCATCCAGGCGCTATACAGCCGCTGGGAGCTGCATAGCGTACACAAATACCATGCAATGTCAAAGCACTGCATAGCTAGTGCAGGTCATCTGGATGCTATGTAAGATGGTGTCTTGTTGTCCTAGATATGTGAGGAGCCTACACAGAAAGGATGGTTCCAAGGAAGGATGCTTTTCACAGCCCTCCTTGAAGCATCTTTTCCGGGAGCCTCCTGACATATATCTTCGCTTTCTGTGGATGTCTTGCTCTCCTCGTCTTGCAGTTTCTGGTACATAGCATCCAGGCGCTATACAGCCGCTGGGAGCTGCATAGCGTACACAAATACCATGCAATGTCAAAGCACTGCATAGCTAGTGCAGGTCATCTGGATGCTATGTAAGATGGTGTCTTGTTGTCCTAGATATGTGAGGAGCCTACACAGAAAGGATGGTTCCAAGGAAGGATGCTTTTCACAGCCCTCCTTGAAGCATCTTTTCCGGGAGCCTCCTGACATATATCCTCGCTTTCTGTGGATGTCTTGCTCTCCTGGTCTTGCAGTTCCTGGTACATAGCATCCAGGCGCTAAACAGCCGCTGGGAGCTGCATAGCGTACACAAATACCATGCAATGTCAAAGCGCTGCATAGCTAGTGCAGGTCATCTGGATGCTATGTAAGATGGTGTCTTGTTGTCCTAGATATGTGAGGAGCCTACACAGAAAGGATGGTTCCAAGGAAGGATGCTTTTCACAGCCCTCCTTGAAGTATCTTTTCCGGGAGCCTCCTGACATATATCCTCGCTTTCTGTGGATGTCTTGCTCTCCTCGTCTTGCAGTTCCTGGTACATAGCATCCAGGCGCTATACAGCTGCTGGGAGCTGCATAGCGTACACAAATACCATGCAATGTCAAAGCACTGCATAGCTAGTGCAGGTCATCTGGATGCTATGTAAGATGGTGTCTTGTTGTCCTAGATATGTGAGGAGCCTACACAGAAAGGATGGTTCCAAGGAAGGATGCTTTTCACAGCCCTCCTTGAAGCATCTTTTCCGGGAGCCTCCTGACATATATCCTCGCTTTCTGTGGATGTCTTGCTCTCCTGGTCTCGCAGTTCCTGGTACATAGCATCCAGGCGCTATACAGCCGCTGGGAGCTGCATAGCGTACACAAATACCATGCAATGTCAAAGCACTGCATAGCTAGTGCAGGTCATCTGGATGCTATGTAAGATGGTGTCTTGTTGTCCTAGATATGTGAGGAGCCTACACAGAAAGGATGGTTCCAAGGAAGGATGCTTTTCACAGCCCTCCTTGAAGCATCTTTTCCGGGAGCCTCCTGACATATATCCTCGCTTTCTGTGGATGTCTTGCTCTCCTGGTCTTGCAGTTCCTGGTACATAGCATCCAGGCGCTATACAGCCGCTGGGAGCTGCATAGCGTACACAAATACCATGCAATGTCAAAGCACTGCATAGCTAGTGCAGGTCATCTGGATGCTATGTAAGACAAAGTTGATTTGACACGTCATGAGACAAATCATCTGCAAGGATGCTCTTTGGATCGATGGAATTTTCTGTAGTTCAACCATCAATGACATTGAAATCTCATGAGGTTGTTAGTTTCATGTGCCAATCACATTACTGACGATGCTCACCACGTGAAGGTCACCTCATATCAAGCATCACCTACCTGACCTAATTAGAGTGGGCAAACCTAATGTGTACCCCTCTGTCTCCACAGCATATCTGCTTTTATTTCTCGTCTTGAGGTTGCAGGTAAGTAGAATGCATGCTCTATACAGAAGCTTGGTGCAGTATTTGCCTCCTTCAATATATCTGCTTTCGTTGCATTTCTTGCTCTTGTCATCTTGCAGTTTGGGTGTTGTTGTCCTAGACATGTGAGGAGCCTACACAGAAAGGAAGGGCTCCAAAGAAGGATGCTTTTCACAGCCCTCCTTGAAGCATCTTTTCCGGGAGCCTCCTGACATATATCCTCGCTTTCTGTGGATGTCTTGCTCTCCTCGTCTTGCAGTTCCTGGTACATAGCATCCAGGCGCTAAACAGCCGCTGGGAGCTGCATAGCGTACACAAATACCATGCAATGTCAAAGCACTGCATAGCTAGTGTAGGTCATCTGGATGCTATGTAAGATGGTGTCTTGTTGTCCTAGATATGTGAGGAGCCTACACAGAAAGGATGGTTCCAAGGAAGGATGCTTTTCACAGCCCTCCTTGAAGCATCTTTTCCGGGAGCCTCCTGACATATATCCTCGCTTTCTGTGGATGTCTTGCTCTCCTGGTCTTGCAGTTCCTGGTACATAGCATCCAGGCGCTAAACAGCCGCTGGGAGCTGCATAGCGTACACAAATACCATGCAATGTCAAAGCACTGCATAGCTAGTGCAGGTCATCTGGATGCTATGTAAGATGGTGTCTTGTTGTCCTAGATATGTGAGGAGCCTACACAGAAAGGATGGTTCCAAGGAAGGATGCTTTTCACAGCCCTCCTTGAAGCATCTTTTCCGGGAGCCTCCTGACATATATCTTCGCTTTCTGTGGATGTCTTGCTCTCCTCGTCTTGCAGTTTCTGGTACATAGCATCCAGGCGCTATACAGCCGCTGGGAGCTGCATAGCGTACACAAATACCATGCAATGTCAAAGCACTGCATAGCTAGTGCAGGTCATCTGGATGCTATGTAAGATGGTGTCTTGTTGTCCTAGATATGTGAGGAGCCTACACAGAAAGGATGGTTCCAAGGAAGGATGCTTTTCACAGCCCTCCTTGAAGCATCTTTTCCGGGAGCCTCCTGACATATATCCTCGCTTTCTGTGGATGTCTTGCTCTCCTGGTCTTGCAGTTCCTGGTACATAGCATCCAGGCGCTATACAGCCGCTGGGAGCTGCATAGCGTACACAAATACCATGCAATGTCAAAGCACTGCATAGCTAGTGCAGGTCATCTGGATGCTATGTAAGATGGTGTCTTGTTGTCCTAGATATGTGAGGACCCTACACAGAAAGGATGGTTCCAAGGAAGGATGCTTTTCACAGCCCTCCTTGAAGCATCTTTTCCGGGAGCCTCCTGACATATATCCTCGCTTTCTGTGGATGTCTTGCTCTCCTCCTCTTGCAGTTCCTGGTACATAGCATCCAGGCGCTATACAGCCGCTGGGAGCTGCATAGCGTACACAAATACCATGCAATGTCAAAGCACTGCATAGCTAGTGCAGGTCATCTGGATGCTATGTAAGATGGTGTCTTGTTGTCCTAGATATGTGAGGAGCCTACACAGAAAGGATGGTTCCAAGGAAGGATGCTTTTCACAGCCCTCCTTGAAGCATCTTTTCCGGGAGCCTCCTGACATATATCCTCGCTTTCTGTGGATGTCTTGCTCTCCTGGTCTTGCAGTTCCTGGTACATAGCATCCAGGCGCTATACAGCCGCTGGGAGCTGCATAGCGTACACAAATACCATGCAATGTCAAAGCACTGCATAGCTAGTGCAGGTCATCTGGATGCTATGTAAGATGGTGTCTTGTTGTCCTAGATATGTGAGGAGCCTACACAGAAAGGATGGTTCCAAGGAAGGATGCTTTTCACAGCCCTCCTTGAAGCATCTTTTCCGGGAGCCTCCTGACATATATCCTCGCTTTCTGTGGATGTCTTGCTCTCCTGGTCTTGCAGTTCCTGGTACATAGCATCCAGGCGCTATACAGCCGCTGGGAGCTGCATAGCGTACACAAATACCATGCAATGTCAAAGCACTGCATAGCTAGTGCAGGTCATCTGGATGCTATGTAAGATGGTGTCTTGTTGTCCTAGATATGTGAGGAGCCTACACAGAAAGGATGGTTCCAAGGAAGGATGCTTTTCACAGCCCTCCTTGAAGCATCTTTTCCGGGAGCCTCCTGACATATATCCTCGCTTTCTGTGGATGTCTTGCTCTCCTGGTCTTGCAGTTCCTGGTACAAAGCATCCAGGCGCTATACAGCCGCTGGGAGCTGCATAGCGTACACAAATACCATGCAATGTCAAAGCACTGCATAGCTAGTGCAGGTCATCTGGATGCTATGTAAGATGGTGTCTTGTTGTCCTAGATATGTGAGGAGCCTACACAGAAAGGATGGTTCCAAGGAAGGATGCTTTTCACAGCCCTCCTTGAAGCATCTTTTCCGGGAGCCTCCTGACATATATCCTCGCTTTCTGTGGATGTCTTGCTCTCCTCCTCTTGCAGTTCCTGGTACATAGCATCCAGGCGCTATACAGCCGCTGGGAGCTGCATAGCGTACACAAATACCATGCAATGTCAAAGCACTGCATAGCTAGTGCAGGTCATCTGGATGCTATGTAAGATGGTGTCTTGTTGTCCTAGATATGTGAGGAGCCTACACAGAAAGGATGGTTCCAAGGAAGGATGCTTTTCACAGCCCTCCTTGAAGCATCTTTTCCGGGAGCCTCCTGACATATATCCTCGCTTTCTGTGGATGTCTTGCTCTCCTCCTCTTGCAGTTCCTGGTACATAGCATCCAGGCGCTATACAGCCGCTGGGAGCTGCATAGCGTACACAAATACCATGCAATGTCAAAGCACTGCATAGCTAGTGCAGGTCATCTGGATGCTATGTAAGATGGTGTCTTGTTGTCCTAGATATGTGAGGAGCCTACACAGAAAGGATGGTTCCAAGGAAGGATGCTTTTCACAGCCCTCCTTGAAGCATCTTTTCCGGGAGCCTCCTGACATATATCCTCGCTTTCTGTGGATGTCTTGCTCTCCTGGTCTTGCAGTTCCTGGTACATAGCATCCAGGCGCTATACAGCCGCTGGGAGCTGCATAGCGTACACAAATACCATGCATTGTCAAAGCACTGCATAGCTAGTGCAGGTCATCTGGATGCTATGTAAGATGGTGTCTTGTTGTCCTAGATATGTGAGGAGCCTACACAGAAAGGATGGTTCCAAGGAAGGATGCTTTTCACAGCCCTCCTTGAAGCATCTTTTCCGGGAGCCTCCTGACATATATCCTCGCTTTCTGTGGATGTCTTGCTCTCCTCCTCTTGCAGTTCCTGGTACATAGCATCCAGGCGCTATACAGCCGCTGGGAGCTGCATAGCGTACACAAATACCATGCAATGTCAAAGCACTGCATAGCTAGTGCAGGTCATCTGGATGCTATGTAAGATGGTGTCTTGTTGTCCTAGATATGTGAGGAGCCTACACAGAAAGGATGGTTCCAAGGAAGGATGCTTTTCACAGCCCTCCTTGAAGCATCTTTTCCGGGAGCCTCCTGACATATATCCTCGCTTTCTGTGGATGTCTTGCTCTCCTCCTCTTGCAGTTCCTGGTACATAGCATCCAGGCGCTATACAGCCGCTGGGAGCTGCATAGCGTACACAAATACCATGCAATGTCAAAGCACTGCATAGCTAGTGCAGGTCATCTGGATGCTATGTAAGATGGTGTCTTGTTGTCCTAGATATGTGAGGAGCCTACACAGAAAGGATGGTTCCAAGGAAGGATGCTTTTCACAGCCCTCCTTGAAGCATCTTTTCCGGGAGCCTCCTGACATATATCCTCGCTTTCTGTGGATGTCTTGCTCTCCTGGTCTTGCAGTTCCTGGTACATAGCATCCAGGCGCTATACAGCCGCTGGGAGCTGCATAACGTACACAAATACCATGCAATGTCAAAGCACTGCATAGCTAGTGCAGGTCATCTGGATGCTATGTAAGATGGTGTCTTGTTGTCCTAGATATGTGAGGAGCCTACACAGAAAGGATGGTTCCAAGGAAGGATGCTTTTCACAGCCCTCCTTGAAGCATCTTTTCCGGGAGCCTCCTGACATATATCCTCGCTTTCTGTGGATGTCTTGCTCTCCTCCTCTTGCAGTTCCTGGTACATAGCATCCAGGCGCTATACAGCCGCTGGGAGCTGCATAGCGTACACAAATACCATGCAATGTCAAAGCACTGCATAGCTAGTGCAGGTCATCTGGATGCTATGTAAGATGGTGTCTTGTTGTCCTAGATATGTGAGGAGCCTACACAGAAAGGATGGTTCCAAGGAAGGATGCTTTTCACAGCCCTCCTTGAAGCATCTTTTCCGGGAGCCTCCTGACATATATCCTCGCTTTCTGTGGATGTCTTGCTCTCCTCGTCTTGCAGTTCCTGGTACATAGCATCCAGGCGCTAAACAGCCGCTGGGAGCTGCATAGCGTACACAAATACCATGCAATGTCAAAGCACTGCATAGCTAGTGTAGGTCATCTGGATGCTATGTAAGATGGTGTCTTGTTGTCCTAGATATGTGAGGAGCCTACACAGAAAGGATGGTTCCAAGGAAGGATGCTTTTCACAGCCCTCCTTGAAGCATCTTTTCCGGGAGCCTCCTGACATATATCCTCGCTTTCTGTGGATGTCTTGCTCTCCTGGTCTTGCAGTTCCTGGTACATAGCATCCAGGCGCTATACAGCCGCTGGGAGCTGCATAGCGTACACAAATACCATGCATTGTCAAAGCACTGCATAGCTAGTGCAGGTCATCTGGATGCTATGTAAGATGGTGTCTTGTTGTCCTAGATATGTGAGGAGCCTACACAGAAAGGATGGTTCCAAGGAAGGATGCTTTTCACAGCCCTCCTTGAAGCATCTTTTCCGGGAGCCTCCTGACATATATCCTCGCTTTCTGTGGATGTCTTGCTCTCCTCCTCTTGCAGTTCCTGGTACATAGCATCCAGGCGCTATACAGCCGCTGGGAGCTGCATAGCGTACACAAATACCATGCAATGTCAAAGCACTGCATAGCTAGTGCAGGTCATCTGGATGCTATGTAAGATGGTGTCTTGTTGTCCTAGATATGTGAGGAGCCTACACAGAAAGGATGGTTCCAAGGAAGGATGCTTTTCACAGCCCTCCTTGAAGCATCTTTTCCGGGAGCCTCCTGACATATATCCTCGCTTTCTGTGGATGTCTTGCTCTCCTCCTCTTGCAGTTCCTGGTACATAGCATCCAGGCGCTATACAGCCGCTGGGAGCTGCATAGCGTACACAAATACCATGCAATGTCAAAGCACTGCATAGCTAGTGCAGGTCATCTGGATGCTATGTAAGATGGGGTCTTGTTGTCCTAGATATGTGAGGAGCCTACACAGAAAGGATGGTTCCAAGGAAGGATGCTTTTCACAGCCCTCCTTGAAGCATCTTTTCCGGGAGCCTCCTGACATATATCCTCACTTTCTGTGGATGTCTTGCTCCCCTCCTCTTGCAGTTCCTGGTACATAGCATCCAGGCGCTATACAGCCGCTGGGAGCTGCATAGCGTACACAAATACCATGCAATGTCAAAGCACTGCATAGCTAGTGCAGGTCATCTGGATGCTATGTAAGATGGTGTCTTGTTGTCCTAGATATGTGAGGAGCCTACACAGAAAGGATGGTTCCAAGGAAGGATGCTTTTCACAGCCCTCCTTGAAGCATCTTTTCCGGGAGCCTCCTGACATATATCCTCGCTTTCTGTGGATGTCTTGCTCTCCTGGTCTTGCAGTTCCTGGTACATAGCATCCAGGCGCTATACAGCCGCTGGGAGCTGCATAGCGTACACAAATACCATGCAATGTCAAAGCACTGCATAGCTAGTGCAGGTCATCTGGATGCTATGTAAGATGGTGTATTGTTGTCCTAGATATGTGAGGAGCCTACACAGAAAGGATGGTTCCAAGGAAGGATGCTTTTCACAGCCCTCCTTGAAGCATCTTTTCCGGGAGCCTCCTGACATATATCCTCGCTTTCTGTGGATGTCTTGCTCTCCTCGTCTTGCAGTTCCTGGTACATAGCATCCAGGCGCTAAACAGCCGCTGGGAGCTGCATAGCGTACACAAATACCATGCAATGTCAAAGCACTGCATAGCTAGCGCAGGTCATCTGGATGCTATGTAAGATGGTGTCTTGTTGTCCTAGATATGTGAGGAGCCTACACAGAAAGGATGGTTCCAAGGAAGGATGCTTTTCACAGCCCTCCTTGAAGCATCTTTTCCGGGAGCCTCCTGACATATATCCTCGCTTTCTGTGGATGTCTTGCTCTCCTGGTCTTGCAGTTCCTGGTACATAGCATCCAGGCGCTATACAGCCGCTGGGAGCTGCATAGCGTACACAAATACCATGCAATGTCAAAGCACTGCATAGCTAGCGCAGGTCTTCTGGATGCTATGTAAGATGGTGTATTGTTGTCCTAGATATGTGAGGAGCCTACACAGAAAGGATGGTTCCAAGGAAGGATGCTTTTCACAGCCCTCCTTGAAGCATCTTTTCCGGGAGCCTCCTGACATATATCCTCGCTTTCTGTGGATGTCTTGCTCTCCTGGTCTTGCAGTTCCTGGTACATAGCATCCAGGCGCTATACAGCCGCTGGGAGCTGCATAGCGTACACAAATACCATGCAATGTCAAAGCACTGCATAGCTAGTGCAGGTCATCTGGATGCTATGTAAGATGGTGTCTTGTTGTCCTAGATATGTGAGGAGCCTACACAGAAAGGATGGTTCCAAGGAAGGATGCTTTTCACAGCCCTCCTTGAAGCATCTTTTCCGGGAGCCTCCTGACATATATCCTCGCTTTCTGTGGATGTCTTGCTCTCCTGGTCTTGCAGTTCCTGGTACATAGCATCCAGGCGCTATACAGCCGCTGGGAGCTGCATAGCGTACACAAATACCATGAAATGTCAAAGCACTGCATAGCTAGCGCAGGTCTTCTGGATGCTATGTAAGATGGTGTATTGTTGTCCTAGATATGTGAGGAGCCTACACAGAAAGGATGGTTCCAAGGAAGGATGCTTTTCACAGCCCTCCTTGAAGCATCTTTTCCGGGAGCCTCCTGACATATATCCTCGCTTTCTGTGGATGTCTTGCTCTCCTGGTCTTGCAGTTCCTGGTACATAGCATCCAGGCGCTATACAGCCGCTGGGAGCTGCATAGCGTACACAAATACCATGCAATGTCAAAGCACTGCATAGCTAGTGCAGGTCATCTGGATGCTATGTAAGATGGTGTCTTGTTGTCCTAGATATGTGAGGAGCCTACACAGAAAGGATGGTTCCAAGGAAGGATGCTTTTCACAGCCCTCCTTGAAGCATCTTTTCCGGGAGCCTCCTGACATATATCCTCGCTTTCTGTGGATGTCTTGCTCTCCTGGTCTTGCAGTTCCTGGTACATAGCATCCAGGCGCTATACAGCCGCTGGGAGCTGCATAGCGTACACAAATACCATGCAATGTCAAAGCACTGCATAGCTAGTGCAGGTCATCTGGATGCTATGTAAGATGGTGTCTTGTTGTCCAAGATATGTGAGGAGCCTACACAGAAAGGATGGTTCCAAGGAAGGATGCTTTTCACAGCCCTCCTTGAAGCATCTTTTCCGGGAGCCTCCTGACATATATCCTCGCTTTCTGTGGATGTCTTGCTCTCCTCGTCTTGCAGTTCCTGGTACATAGCATCCAGGCGCTATACAGCCGCTGGGAGCTGCATAGCGTACACAAATACCATGCAATGTCAAAGCACTGCATAGCTAGTGCAGGTCATCTGGATGCTATGTAAGATGGTGTCTTGTTGTCCTAGATATGTGAGGAGCCTACACAGAAAGGATGGTTCCAAGGAAGGATGCTTTTCACAGCCCTCCTTGAAGCATCTTTTCCGGGAGCCTCCTGACATATATCCTCGCTTTCTGTGGATGTCTTGCTCTCCTCGTCTTGCAGTTCCTGGTACATAGCATCCAGGCGCTAAACAGCCGCTGGGAGCTGCATAGCGTACACAAATACCATGCAATGTCAAAGCACTGCATAGCTAGCGCAGGTCATCTGGATGCTATGTAAGATGGTGTCTTGTTGTCCTAGATATGTGAGGAGCCTACACAGAAAGGATGGTTCCAAGGAAGGATGCTTTTCACAGCCCTCCTTGAAGCATCTTTTCCGGGAGCCTCCTGACATATATCCTCGCTTTCTGTGGATGTCTTGCTCTCCTGGTCTTGCAGTTCCTGGTACATAGCATCCAGGCGCTATACAGCCGCTGGGAGCTGCATAGCGTACAAAATACCATGCAATGTCAAAGCACTGCATAGCTAGCGCAGGTCTTCTGGATGCTATGTAAGATGGTGTCTTGTTGTCCTAGATATGTGAGGAGCCTACACAGAAAGGATGGTTCCAAGGAAGGATGCTTTTCACAGCCCTCCTTGAAGCATCTTTTCCGGGAGCCTCCTGACATATATCCTCGCTTTCTGTGGATGTCTTGCTCTCCTGGTCTTGCAGTTTCTGGTACATAGCATCCAGGCGCTATACAGCCGCTGGGAGCTGCATAGCGTACACAAATACCATGCAATGTCAAAGCACTGCATAGCTAGTGCAGGTCATCTGGATGCTATGTAAGATGGTGTCTTGTTGTCCTATATATGTGAGGAGCCTACACAGAAAGGATGGTTCCAAGGAAGGATGCTTTTCACAGCCCTCCTTGAAGCATCTTTTCCGGGAGCCTCCTGACATATATCCTCGCTTTCTGTGGATGTCTTGCTCTCCTGGTCTTGCAGTTCCTGGTACATAGCATCCAGGCGCTATACAGCCGCTGGGAGCTGCATAGCGTACACAAATACCATGCAATGTCAAAGCACTGCATAGCTAGTGCAGGTCATCTGGATGCTATGTAAGATGGTGTCTTGTTGTCCTAGATATGTGAGGAGCCTACACAGAAAGGATGGTTCCAAGGAAGGATGCTTTTCACAGCCCTCCTTGAAGCATCTTTTCCGGGAGCCTCCTGACATATATCCTCGCTTTCTGTGGATGTCTTGCTCTCCTGGTCTTGCAGTTCCTGGTACATAGCATCCAGGCGCTATACAGCCGCTGGGAGCTGCATAGCGTACACAAATACCATGCAATGTCAAAGCACTGCATAGCTAGTGCAGGTCATCTGGATGCTATGTAAGATGGTGTCTTGTTGTCCTAGATATGTGAGGAGCCTACACAGAAAGGATGGTTCCAAGGAAGGATGCTTTTCACAGCCCTCCTTGAAGCATCTTTTCCGGGAGCCTCCTGACATATATCCTCGCTTTCTGTGGATGTCTTGCTCTCCTGGTCTTGCAGTTCCTGGTACATAGCATCCAGGCGCTATACAACCCCTGGGAGCTGCATAGTGTACACAAATACCATGCAATGTCAAAGCACTGCATAGCTAGTGCAGGTCATCTGGATGCTATGTAAGATGGTGTCTTGTTGTCCTAGATATGTGAGGAGCCTACACAGAAAGGATGGTTCCAAGGAAGGATGCTTTTCACAGCCCTCCTTGAAGCATCTTTTCCGGGAGCCTCCTGACATATATCCTCGCTTTCTGTGGATGTCTTGCTCTCCTCGTCTTGCAGTTCCTGGTACATAGCATCCAGGCGCTATACAGCCGCTGGGAGCTGCATAGCGTACACAAATACCATGCAATGTCAAAGCACTGCATAGCTAGTGCAGGTCATCTGGATGCTATGTAAGATGGTGTCTTGTTGTCCTAGATATGTGAGGAGCCTACACAGAAAGGATGGTTCCAAGGAAGGATGCTTTTCACAGCCCTCCTTGAAGCATCTTTTCCGGGAGCCTCCTGACATATATCCTCGCTTTCTGTGGATGTCTTGCTCTCCTCGTCTTGCAGTTCCTGGTACATAGCATCCAGGCGCTATACAGCCGCTGGGAGCTGCATAGCGTACACAAATACCATGCAATGTCAAAGCACTGCATAGCTAGTGCAGGTCATCTGGATGCTATGTAAGATGGTGTCTTGTTGTCCTAGATATGTGAGGAGCCTACACAGAAAGGATGGTTCCAAGGAAGGATGCTTTTCACAGCCCTCCTTGAAGCATCTTTTCCGGGAGCCTCCTGACATATATCCTCGCTTTCTGTGGATGTCTTGCTCTCCTGGTCTTGCAGTTCCTGGTACATAGCATCCAGGCGCTATACAGCCGCTGGGAGCTGCATAGCGTACACAAATACCATGCAATGTCAAAGCACTGCATAGCTAGTGCAGGTCATCTGGATGCTATGTAAGATGGTGTCTTGTTGTCCTAGATATGTGAGGAGCCTACACAGAAAGGATGGTTCCAAGGAAGGATGCTTTTCACAGCCCTCCTTGAAGCATCTTTTCCGGGAGCCTCCTGACATATATCCTCGCTTTCTGTGGATGTCTTGCTCTCCTCGTCTTGCAGTTCCTGGTACATAGCATCCAGGCGCTATACAGCCGCTGGGAGCTGCATAGCGTACACAAATACCATGCAATGTCAAAGCACTGCATAGCTAGTGCAGGTCATCTGGATGCTATGTAAGATGGTGTCTTGTTGTCCTAGATATGTGAGGAGCCTACACAGAAAGGATGGTTCCAAGGAAGGATGCTTTTCACAGCCCTCCTTGAAGCATCTTTTCCGGGAGCCTCCTGACATATATCCTCGCTTTCTGTGGATGTCTTGCTCTCCTGGTCTTGCAGTTCCTGGTACATAGCATCCAGGCGCTATACAGCCGCTGGGAGCTGCATAGCGTACACAAATACCATGCAATGTCAAAGCACTGCATAGCTAGCGCAGGTCATCTGGATGCTATGTAAGATGGTGTCTTGTTGTCCTAGATATGTGAGGAGCCTACACAGAAAGGATGGTTCCAAGGAAGGATGCTTTTCACAGCCCTCCTTGAAGCATCTTTTCCGGGAGCCTCCTGACATATATCCTCGCTTTCTGTGGATGTCTTGCTCTCCTCGTCTTGCAGTTCCTGGTACATAGCATCCAGGCGCTATACAGCCGCTGGGAGCTGCATAGCATACACAAATACCATGCAATGTCAAAGCACTGCATAGCTAGTGCAGGTCATCTGGATGCTATGTAAGATGGTGTCTTGTTGTCCTATATATGTGAGGAGCCTACACAGAAAGGATGGTTCCAAGGAAGGATGCTTTTCACAGCCCTCCTTGAAGCATCTTTTCCGGGAGCCTCCTGACATATATCCTCGCTTTCTGTGGATGTCTTGCTCTCCTGGTCTTGCAGTTCCTGGTACATAGCATCCAGGCGCTATACAGCCGCTGGGAGCTGCATAGCGTACACAAATACCATGCAATGTCAAAGCACTGCATAGCTAGTGCAGGTCATCTGGATGCTATGTAAGATGGTGTCTTGTTGTCCTAGATATGTGAGGAGCCTACACAGAAAGGATGGTTCCAAGGAAGGATGCTTTTCACAGCCCTCCTTGAAGCATCTTTTCCGGGAGCCTCCTGACATATATCCTCGCTTTCTGTGGATGTCTTGCTCTCCTGGTCTTGCAGTTCCTGGTACATAGCATCCAGGCGCTATACAGCCGCTGGGAGCTGCATAGCGTACACAAATACCATGCAATGTCAAAGCACTGCATAGCTAGTGCAGGTCATCTGGATGCTATGTAAGATGGGGTATTGTTGTCCTAGATATGTGAGGAGCCTACACAGAAAGGATGGTTCCAAGGAAGGATGCTTTTCACAGCCCTCCTTGAAGCATCTTTTCCGGGAGCCTCCTGACATATATCCTCGCTTTCTGTGGATGTCTTGCTCTCCTGGTCTTGCAGTTCCTGGTACATAGCATCCAGGCGCTATACAGCCGCTGCCCAGTAAACAAAAAACGTTATACAACATTTTATAACGATATATAACGTTAAATAACGTTTCTGTAAGGTTCCTTACTATTGCATAACGTTATTTGAAATTTTATAACGTTATTTTGACGTAAAATAACGTTTTTTTGTTAGCTGGGTGGGAGCTGCATAGCGTACACAAATACCATGCAATGTCAAAGCACTGCATAGCTAGTGCAGGTCATCTGGATGCTATGTAAGATGGTGTCTTGTTGTCCTAGATATGTGAGGAGCCTACACAGAAAGGATGGTTCCAAGGAAGGATGCTTTTCACAGCCCTCCTTGAAGCATCTTTTCCGGGAGCCTCCTGACATATATCCTCGCTTTCTGTGGATGTCTTGCTCTCCTCGTCTTGCAGTTCCTGGTACATAGCATCCAGGCGCTAAACAGCCCCTGGGAGCTGCATAGCGTACACAAATACCATGCAATGTCAAAGCACTGCATAGCTAGTGCAGGTCATCTGGATGCTATGTAAGATGGTGTCTTGTTGTCCTAGATATGTGAGGAGCCTACACAGAAAGGATGGTTCCAAGGAAGGATGCTTCACAGCCCTCCTTGAAGCATCTTTTCCGGGAGCCTCCTGACATATATCCTCGCTTTCTGTGGATGTCTTGCTCTCCTCGTCTTGCAGTTCCTGGTACATAGCATCCAGGCGCTATACAGCCGCTGGGAGCTGCATAGCGTACACAAATACCATGCAATGTCAAAGCACTGCATAGCTAGCGCAGGTCATCTGGATGCTATGTAAGATGGTGTCTTGTTGTCCTAGATATGTGAGGAGCCTACACAGAAAGGATGGTTCCAAGGAAGGATGCTTTTCACAGCCCTCCTTGAAGCATCTTTTCCGGGAGCCTCCTGACATATATCCTCGCTTTCTGTGGATGTCTTGCTCTCCTGGTCTTGCAGTTCCTGGTACATAGCATCCAGGCGCTATACAGCCGCTGGGAGCTGCATAGCGTACACAAATACCATGCAATGTCAAAGCACTGCATAGCTAGTGCAGGTCATCTGGATGCTATGTAAGATGGTGTCTTGTTGTCCTAGATATGTGAGGAGCCTACACAGAAAGGATGGTTCCAAGGAAGGATGCTTTTCACAGCCCTCCTTGAAGCATCTTTTCCGGGAGCCTCCTGACATATATCCTCGCTTTCTGTGGATGTCTTGCTCTCCTGGTCTTGCAGTTCCTGGTACATAGCATCCAGGCGCTATACAGCCGCTGGGAGCTGCATAGCGTACACAAATACCATGCAATGTCAAAGCACTGCATAGCTAGTGCAGGTCATCTGGATGCTATGTAAGATGGTGTCTTGTTGTCCTAGATATGTGAGGAGCCTACACAGAAAGGATGGTTCCAAGGAAGGATGCTTTTCACAGCCCTCCTTGAAGCATCTTTTCCGGGAGCCTCCTGACATATATCCTCGCTTTCTGTGGATGTCTTGCTCTCCTCGTCTTGCAGTTCCTGGTACATAGCATCCAGGCGCTATACAGCCGCTGGGAGCTGCATAGCGTACACAAATACCATGCAATGTCAAAGCACTGCATAGCTAGTGCAGGTCATCTGGATGCTATGTAAGATGGTGTCTTGTTGTCCTAGATATGTGAGGAGCCTACACAGAAAGGATGGTTCCAAGGAAGGATGCTTTTCACAGCCCTCCTTGAAGCATCTTTTCCGGGAGCCTCCTGACATATATCCTCGCTTTCTGTGGATGTCTTGCTCTCCTCGTCTTGCAGTTCCTGGTACATAGCATCCAGGCGCTATACAGCCGCTGGGAGCTGCATAGCGTACACAAATACCATGCAATGTCAAAGCACTGCATAGCTAGTGCAGGTCATCTGGATGCTATGTAAGATGGTGTCTTGTTGTCCTAGATATGTGAGGAGCCTACACAGAAAGGATGGTTCCAAGGAAGGATGCTTTTCACAGCCCTCCTTGAAGCATCTTTTCCGGGAGCCTCCTGACATATATCCTCGCTTTCTGTGGATGTCTTGCTCTCCTCCTCTTGCAGTTCCTGGTACATAGCATCCAGGCGCTATACAGCCGCTGGGAGCTGCATAGCGTACACAAATACCATGCAATGTCAAAGCACTGCATAGCTAGTGCAGGTCATCTGGATGCTATGTAAGATGGTGTCTTGTTGTCCTAGATATGTGAGGAGCCTACACAGAAAGGATGGTTCCAAGGAAGGATGCTTTTCACAGCCCTCCTTGAAGCATCTTTTCCGGGAGCCTCCTGACATATATCCTCGCTTTCTGTGGATGTCTTGCTCTCCTGGTCTTGCAGTTCCTGGTACATAGCATCCAGGCGCTATACAGCCGCTGGGAGCTGCATAGCGTACACAAATACCATGCAATGTCAAAGCACTGCATAGCTAGTGCAGGTCATCTGGATGCTATGTAAGACAAAGTTGATTTGACACGTCATGAGACAAATCATCTGCAAGGATGCTCTTTGGATCGATGGAATTTTCTGTAGTTCAACCATCAATGACATTGAAATCTCATGAGGTTGTTAGTTTCATGTGCCAATCACATTACTGACGATGCTCACCACGTGAAGGTCACCTCATATCAAGCATCACCTACCTAACCTAATTAGAGTGGGCAAACCTAATGTGTACCCCTCTGTCTCCACAGCATATCTGCTTTTATTTCTCGTCTTGAGGTTGCAGGTAAGTAGAACAAGGACGTAGAGATCATCAAAGGAAAAAGGAACGGTGAGACATAGATCTGAGTAGGGAAACACAGGGGAGCTATGGTCGACATAGCCTACATATACTTAATTCTTTTTTTAACTGTCTTTTTAAGGAGGGGGGATGCAAAAAACAAACCCCTGTCACTTATAACACATGGATCAATAATAGGCCTACTGATAGGGCCTATGCATTTCCTAAAAATGAAAAAGGGTCAAGATTTCATCTACCGAACATTGAAAAAGGTTCTCTTACCGGGGAGGGGGGGGGGTCAAAATCTTAGCCCTTCACAAAACTGGCTAGACCTACCCGTAGCCTGCTGTCAGTCATAATCCACTGTTACTCCAGTGCAAACATAGGCCTACTCAGCCTGCATATGCCTACTCAATACCCTTGCATCATAATATTATGGTACTGCCCGGGGGTAAAATTAAATTTTCGGAAGGGAGGGCCACTTTTTCTTCTGCCTGTAGACATTGTAAAAAGATCAGTGGATTTCCGAGTCTGTTTTCATATTTTCACCTTCACTTTCACCATAGTTTCGGGTCTGCTTCTCGCCCAATACACACTCAAAATCGATGTCTTTGGTACCCCAACTTGTTGTTGAGGATGACCATCAATACATGCAC
Organism: Harmothoe impar; assembly: GCA_947462335.1. Taxonomy (NCBI): domain Eukaryota; kingdom Metazoa; phylum Annelida; class Polychaeta; order Phyllodocida; family Polynoidae; genus Harmothoe; species Harmothoe impar. Next base: position 29,289,962 of record OX381708.1, read on the forward strand.
GGCATATTCCAGCAGTCTGGCGATCATTTTATGAGGTAAACACGGCAAAACGAACGCCGAAACTCTGACGGAAATTCCGAATCCGAGGGAAATATCAACAGCAAAGTATTTGGGGTGGGCGATAATAGAGCTCCGGTGACAGTTTAACAACAAACCCAGCAGTCTAACAATGCAGCCCCTTTCAAGCAAAAAAGCCAGCACGTTCCTATAGCAGGGGTGTGAAATGAAAAATATAGTTTCCTCTGAAGATGCTGCTTCAAGTGACGATTTGACTCCAAACCCTTGCAAATTAGGCTTATATACATTAACATTACTAGGGGGTTTGGGGGCATGCCCTCCAAGAAAATTTCGAAAATCTAGAAGCAGAATGGTGAAATTTCATGTATTTTGGTGTTCTGGTTTGACAATACTTATAAGCCCCCCCCCCCTACATAGAGGGAAATAAATGTCTCATTGGATCTGGACAAATCTCAGGAACTGTCCCTGTGAAGATAAAAACCACGGATTTCCGCGGAGATTTCACACCCCTGTATAATAGTTCAAAGAGGCGGGGTGGGGGGGAGGGGAAAAAAAAAAGAAGTCAGCGCCCCCTGTAGGCCTGATTTAGTTGGAGGATCCCACAACTCACGATCAACAGTACTACGGTACGATACCTTGGTACTGTAGCTGTAGGGTTTGAAGCATTCCAACAAGCCTGATTAGGCTAAAAAATGAAACTCTCGTGAGCGAAATTTCACATTTCTGAATTTTCGGGAAACCTTTCTATGGCAGAATTTTTGCGCAGACATGATGCTGTCATCGACATTTCGATCAGATCAGTAGAAACTGAGTTTTAGGCGATTTCCTGATACGGCCGTGAGCGAAATTGGGTGTTCCGCACGGTTTTCATCGATATTCTTCATTCTCAGGTTGTCGTTTTCAACTTTGAAAAAAACTCCAAAGTTTCTTTTGAACAGACTTTTCTTGTGCAGAATTCGATGGGAAAAACGATGGTGTTATCGAAACTTCGATCAGATTAAAAGAAAACGAACTACCGCCGTTTTCGTATTACGGCCGCCGCCGATCCTAAAATTTTTAGTAAAATTGCGAAGTTGGGGAGACTCAAGTTTTATCGTTTTCAACTTTGAAAAAAAAATATTCCAAAGTTTCTTTTGAACAGACTTATCTGATGCAGAATTTGATGGGGAAAACGATGCCGTTATCGAAATTTCGATCAGATTAATAGAAAATGAACTACAGCCGTTTCCGTATTACGGCCGAGACCGCCATGTTTTTTTTGTGAAAGTCTCGTCTCCTCTCGCGAGAGGACGCGAGTTGTCATGGTGATGTTTACATTTCCGGTTATGGCCATTTTTTTCAAATGAGACCCGATGAGCTTTTAACCAATTGCAAGTTTACAGAATTAAAACGTCTTTTTCAATTATTTTAAGCTGATCCATACAGGTAAATGGTCTGCATATTCAATTGTGTTGTTTAATTATACGATTAGAGCCAATTTTGACTTAAGATTAGGCTGCATCAATTTCGGTCAATGGGCTCCATGACAGGGATTGCTTAAAAATAAGACTTTTTAGTTTAAGATGATCTGCTGAGTAGGTCAATCATTGATTTACTATGATTCCTTCGGCATTGTCGGGCAGCACTACTTTACTTTACATTTTAAGTGAAATTGTGATTCCTTACTTATGAAAATGATGAGTTTGTCATCTCTTTTATTGGGGTAAAATGAAAAAAATTGACAAAAATTATATTTCTTTCTAATATTTTTATTTTAAGAAATACAAACATAAAAATCGACAGACATATACATCAAGTGTAGGTCTTTCATATTATGCAGTTGGATTTCTATAAAAACTTTTTTTTTTGACATTTTTGAAACTTTTTCAATTTCGACCCCCCACTACCAGAAGCTTTTAGTCGACATGAAAGATTTGAATCTGTTTTGACGTTTTGAGAAAAGGTTGTCGACCATAGCTAATGAATGCTCTATACAGAAGCTTGGTGCAGTATTTGCCTCCTTCAATATATCTGCTTTCGTTGCATGTCTTGCTCTTGTCATCTTGCAGTTTGGGTATTGTTGTCCTAGACATGTGAGGAGCCTACACAGAAAGGAAGGGCTCCAAAGAAGGATGCTTTTCACAGCCCTCCTTGAAGCATCTTTTCCGGGAGCCTCCTGACATATATCCTCGCTTTCTGTGGATGTCTTGCTCTCCTCGTCTTGCAGTTCCTGGTACATAGCATCCAGGCGCTATACAGCCGCTGGGAGCTGCATAGCGTACACAAATACCATGCAATGTCAAAGCACTGCATAGCTAGTGCAGGTCATCTGGATGCTATGTAAGATGGTGTCTTGTTGTCCTAGATATGTGAGGAGCCTACACAGAAAGGATGGTTCCAAGGAAGGATGCTTTTCACAGCCCTCCTTGAAGCATCTTTTCCGGGAGCCTCCTGACATATATCCTCGCTTTCTGTGGATGTCTTGCTCTCCTCGTCTTGCAGTTCCTGGTACATAGCATCCAGGCGCTATACAGCCGCTGGGAGCTGCATAGCGTACACAAATACCATGCAATGTCAAAGCACTGCATAGCTAGTGCAGGTCATCTGGATGCTATGTAAGATGGTGTCTTGTTGTCCTAGATATGTGAGGAGCCTACACAGAAAGGATGGTTCCAAGGAAGGATGCTTTTCACAGCCCTCCTTGAAGCATCTTTTCCGGGAGCCTCCTGACATATATCCTCGCTTTCTGTGGATGTCTTGCTCCCCTCCTCTTGCAGTTCCTGGTACATAGCATCCAGGCGCTATACAGCCGCTGGGAGCTGCATAGCGTACACAAATACCATGCAATGTCAAAGCACTGCATAGCTAGTGCAGGTCATCTGGATGCTATGTAAGATGGTGTCTTGTTGTCCTAGATATGTGAGGAGCCTACACAGAAAGGATGGTTCCAAGGAAGGATGCTTTTCACAGCCCTCCTTAAAGCATCTTTTCCGGGAGCCTCCTGACATATATCCTCGCTTTCTGTGGATGTCTTGCTCTCCTCGTCTTGCAGTTCCTGGTACATAGCATCCAGGCGCTATACAGCCGCTGGGAGCTGCATAGCGTACACAAATACCATGCAATGTCAAAGCACTGCATAGCTAGCGCAGGTCATCTGGATGCTATGTAAGATGGTGTCTTGTTGTCCTAGATATGTGAGGAGCCTACACAGAAAGGATGGTTCCAAGGAAGGATGCTTTTCACAGCCCTCCTTGAAGCATCTTTTCCGGGAGCCTCCTGACATATATCCTCGCTTTCTGTGGATGTCTTGCTCTCCTCGTCTTGCAGTTCCTGGTACATAGCATCCAGGCGCTATACAGCCGCTGGGAGCTGCATAGCGTACACAAATACCATGCAATGTCAAAGCACTGCATAGCTAGTGCAGGTCATCTGGATGCTATGTAAGATGGTGTCTTGTTGTCCTAGATATGTGAGGAGCCTACACAGAAAGGATGGTTCCAAGGAAGGATGCTTTTCACAGCCCTCCTTGAAGCATCTTTTCCGGGAGCCTCCTGACATATATCCTCGCTTTCTGTGGATGTCTTGCTCTCCTGGTCTTGCAGTTCCTGGTACATAGCATCCAGGCGCTATACAGCCGCTGGGAGCTGCATAGCGTACACAAATACCATGCAATGTCAAAGCACTGCATAGCTAGTGCAGGTCATCTGGATGCTATGTAAGATGGTGTCTTGTTGTCCTAGATATGTGAGGAGCCTACACAGAAAGGATGGTTCCAAGGAAGGATGCTTTTCACAGCCCTCCTTGAAGCATCTTTTCCGGGAGCCTCCTGACATATATCCTCGCTTTCTGTGGATGTCTTGCTCTCCTCGTCTTGCAGTTCCTGGTACATAGCATCCAGGCGCTATACAGCCGCTGGGAGCTGCATAGCGTACACAAATACCATGCAATGTCAAAGCACTGCATAGCTAGCGCAGGTCATCTGGATGCTATGTAAGATGGTGTCTTGTTGTCCTAGATATGTGAGGAGCCTACACAGAAAGGATGGTTCCCAGGAAGGATGCTTTTCACAGCCCTCCTTGAAGCATCTTTTCCGGGAGCCTCCTGACATATATCCTCGCTTTCTGTGGATGTCTTGCTCTCCTCCTCTTGCAGTTCCTGGTACATAGCATCCAGGCGCTATACAGCCGCTGGGAGCTGCATAGCGTACACAAATACCATGCAATGTCAAAGCACTGCATAGCTAGCGCAGGTCATCTGGATGCTATGTAAGATGGTGTCTTGTTGTCCTAGATATGTGAGGAGCCTACACAGAAAGGATGGTTCCAAGGAAGGATGCTTTTCACAGCCCTCCTTGAAGCATCTTTTCCGGGAGCCTCCTGACATATATCCTCGCTTTCTGTGGATGTCTTGCTCTCCTCGTCTTGCAGTTCCTGGTACATAGCATCCAGGCGCTATACAGCCGCTGGGAGCTGCATAGCGTACACAAATACCATGCAATGTCAAAGCACTGCATAGCTAGTGCAGGTCATCTGGATGCTATGTAAGATGGTGTCTTGTTGTCCTAGATATGTGAGGAGCCTACACAGAAAGGATGGTTCCAAGGAAGGATGCTTTTCACAGCCCTCCTTGAAGCATCTTTTCCGGGAGCCTCCTGACATATATCCTCGCTTTCTGTGGATGTCTTGCTCTCCTCGTCTTGCAGTTCCTGGTACATAGCATCCAGGCGCTATACAGCCGCTGGGAGCTGCATAGCGTACACAAATACCATGCAATGTCAAAGCACTGCATAGCTAGTGCAGGTCATCTGGATGCTATGTAAGATGGTGTCTTGTTGTCCTAGATATGTGAGGAGCCTACACAGAAAGGATGGTTCCAAGGAAGGATGCTTTTCACAGCCCTCCTTGAAGCATCTTTTCCGGGAGCCTCCTGACATATATCCTCGCTTTCTGTGGATGTCTTGCTCTCCTGGTCTTGCAGTTCCTGGTACATAGCATCCAGGCGCTATACAGCCGCTGGGAGCTGCATAGCGTACACAAATACCATGCAATGTCAAAGCACTGCATAGCTAGTGCAGGTCATCTGGATGCTATGTAAGATGGTGTCTTGTTGTCCTAGATATGTGAGGAGCCTACACAGAAAGGATGGTTCCAAGGAAGGATGCTTTTCACAGCCCTCCTTGAAGCATCTTTTCCGGGAGCCTCCTGACATATATCCTCGCTTTCTGTGGATGTCTTGCTCTCCTCGTCTTGCAGTTCCTGGTACATAGCATCCAGGCGCTATACAGCCGCTGGGAGCTGCATAGCGTACACAAATACCATGCAATGTCAAAGCACTGCATAGCTAGCGCAGGTCATCTGGATGCTATGTAAGATGGTGTCTTGTTGTCCTAGATATGTGAGGAGCCTACACAGAAAGGATGGTTCCCAGGAAGGATGCTTTTCACAGCCCTCCTTGAAGCATCTTTTCCGGGAGCCTCCTGACATATATCCTCGCTTTCTGTGGATGTCTTGCTCTCCTCCTCTTGCAGTTCCTGGTACATAGCATCCAGGCGCTATACAGCCGCTGGGAGCTGCATAGCGTACACAAATACCATGCAATGTCAAAGCACTGCATAGCTAGCGCAGGTCATCTGGATGCTATGTAAGATGGTGTCTTGTTGTCCTAGATATGTGAGGAGCCTACACAGAAAGGATGGTTCCAAGGAAGGATGCTTTTCACAGCCCTCCTTGAAGCATCTTTTCCGGGAGCCTCCTGACATATATCCTCGCTTTCTGTGGATGTCTTGCTCTCCTCGTCTTGCAGTTCCTGGTACATAGCATCCAGGCGCTATACAGCCGCTGGGAGCTGCATAGCGTACACAAATACCATGCAATGTCAAAGCACTGCATAGCTAGTGCAGGTCATCTGGATGCTATGTAAGATGGTGTCTTGTTGTCCTAGATATGTGAGGAGCCTACACAGAAAGGATGGTTCCAAGGAAGGATGCTTTTCACAGCCCTCCTTGAAGCATCTTTTCCGGGAGCCTCCTGACATATATCCTCGCTTTCTGTGGATGTCTTGCTCTCCTCGTCTTGCAGTTCCTGGTACATAGCATCCAGGCGCTATACAGCCGCTGGGAGCTGCATAGCGTACACAAATACCATGCAATGTCAAAGCACTGCATAGCTAGTGCAGGTCATCTGGATGCTATGTAAGATGGTGTCTTGTTGTCCTAGATATGTGAGGAGCCTACACAGAAAGGATGGTTCCAAGGAAAGATGCTTTTCACAGCCCTCCTTGAAGCATCTTTTCCGGGAGCCTCCTGACAGATATCCTCGCTTTCTGCGGATGTCTTGCTATCCTGGTCTTGCAGTTCCTGGTACATAGCATCCAGGCGCTATACAGCCGCTGGGAGCTGCATAGCGTACACAAATACCATGCAATGTCAAAGCACTGCATAGCTAGCGCAGGTCATCTGGATGCTATGTAAGATGGTGTCTTGTTGTCCTAGATATGTGAGGAGCCTACACAGAAAGGATGGTTCCAAGGAAGGATGCTTTTCACAGCCCTCCTTGAAGCATCTTTTCCGGGAGCCTCCTGACATATATCCTCACTTTCTGTGGATGTCTTGCTCTCCTCGTCTTGCAGTTCCTGGTACATAGCATCCAGGCGCTAAACAGCCGCTGGGAGCTGCATAGCGTACACAAATACCATGCAATGTCAAAGCACTGCATAGCTAGTGCAGGTCATCTGGATGCTATGTAAGATGGTGTCTTGTTGTCCTAGATATGTGAGGAGCCTACACAGAAAGGATGGTTCCAAGGAAGGATGCTTTTCACAGCCCTCCTTGAAGCATCTTTTCCGGGAGCCTCCTGACATATATCCTCGCTTTCTGTGGATGTCTTGCTCTCCTCGTCTTGCAGTTCCTGGTACATAGCATCCAGGCGCTATACAGCCGCTGGGAGCTGCATAGCTTACACAAATACCATGCAATGTCAAAGCACTGCATAGCTAGCGCAGGTCATCTGGATGCTATGTAAGATGGTGTCTTGTTGTCCTAGATATGTGAGGAGCCTACACAGAAAGGATGGTTCCAAGGAAGGATGCTTTTCACAGCCCTCCTTGAAGCATCTTTTCCGGGAGCCTCCTGACATATATCCTCGCTTTCTGTGGATGTCTTGCTCCCCTCCTCTTGCAGTTCCTGGTACATAGCATCCAGGCGCTATACAACCGCTGGGAGCTGCATAGCGTACACAAATACCATGCAATGTCAAAGCATTGCATAGCTAGTGCAGGTCATCTGGATGCTATGTAAGATGGTGTCTTGTTGTCCTAGATATGTGAGGAGCCTACACAGAAAGGATGGTTCCAAGGAAGGATGCTTTTCACAGCCCTCCTTAAAGCATCTTTTCCGGGAGCCTCCTGACATATATCCTCGCTTTCTGTGGATGTCTTGCTCTCCTCCTCTTGCAGTTCCTGGTACATAGCATCCAGGCGCTATACAGCCGCTGGGAGCTGCATAGCGTACACAAATACCATGCAATGTCAAAGCACTGCATAGCTAGCGCAGGTCATCTGGATGCTATGTAAGATGGTGTCTTGTTGTCCTAGATATGTGAGGAGCCTACACAGAAAGGATGGTTCCAAGGAAGGATGCTTTTCACAGCCCTCCTTAAAGCATCTTTTCCGGGAGCCTCCTGACATATATCCTCGCTTTCTGTGGATGTCTTGCTCTCCTGGTCTTGCAGTTCCTGGTACATAGCATCCAGGCGCTATACAGCCGCTGGGAGCTGCATAGCGTACACAAATACCATGCAATGTCAAAGCACTGCATAGCTAGTGCAGGTCATCTGGATGCTATGTAAGATGGTGTCTTGTTGTCCTAGATATGTGAGGAGCCTACACAGAAAGGATGGTTCCAAGGAAGGATGCTTTTCACAGCCCTCCTTGAAGCATCTTTTCCGGGAGCCTCCTGACATATATCCTCGCTTTCTGTGGATGTCTTGCTCTCCTGGTCTTGCAGTTCCTGGTACATAGCATCCAGGCGCTATACAGCCGCTGGGAGCTGCATAGCGTACACAAATACCATGCAATGTCAAAGCACTGCATAGCTAGTGCAGGTCATCTGGATGCTATGTAAGATGGTGTCTTGTTGTCCTATATATGTGAGGAGCCTACACAGAAAGGATGGTTCCAAGGAAGGATGCTTTTCACAGCCCTCCTTGAAGCATCTTTTCCGGGAGCCTCCTGACATATATCCTCGCTTTCTGTGGATGTCTTGCTCTCCTGGTCTTGCAGTTCCTGGTACATAGCATCCAGGCGCTATACAACTGCTGGGAGCTGCATAGCGTACACAAATACCATGCAATGTCAAAGCACTGCATAGCTAGTGCAGGTCATCTGGATGCTATGTAAGATGGTGTCTTGTTGTCCTAGATATGTGAGGAGCCTACACAGAAAGGATGGTTCCAAGGAAGGATGCTTTTCACAGCCCTCCTTGAAGCATCTTTTCCGGGAGCCTCCTGACATATATCCTCGCTTTCTGTGGATGTCTTGCTCTCCTCGTCTTGCAGTTCCTGGTACATAGCATCCAGGCGCTATACAGCCGCTGGGAGCTGCATAGCGTACACAAATACCATGCAATGTCAAAGCACTGCATAGCTAGTGCAGGTCATCTGGATGCTATGTAAGATGGTGTCTTGTTGTCCTAGATATGTGAGGAGCCTACACAGAAAGGATGGTTCCAAGGAAGGATGCTTTTCACAGCCCTCCTTGAAGCATCTTTTCCGGGAGCCTCCTGACATATATCCTCGCTTTCTGTGGATGTCTTGCTCTCCTCCTCTTGCAGTTCCTGGTACATAGCATCCAGGCGCTATACAGCCGCTGGGAGCTGCATAGCGTACACAAATACCATGCAATGTCAAAGCACTGCATAGCTAGTGCAGGTCATCTGGATGCTATGTAAGATGGTGTCTTGTTGTCCTAGATATGTGAGGAGCCTACACAGAAAGGATGGTTCCAAGGAAGGATGCTTTTCACAGCCCTCCTTGAAGCATCTTTTCCGGGAGCCTCCTGACATATATCCTTGCTTTCTGTGGATGTCTTGCTCTCCTGGTCTTGCAGTTCCTGGTACATAGCATCCAGGCGCTATACAACCGCTGGGAGCTGCATAGCATACACAAATACCATGCAATGTCAAAGCACTGCATAGCTAGCGCAGGTCATCTGGATGCTATGTAAGATGGTGTCTTGTTGTCCTAGATATGTGAGGAGCCTACACAGAAAGGATGGTTCCAAGGAAGGATGCTTTTCACAGCCCTCCTTGAAGCATCTTTTCCGGGAGCCTCCTGACATATATCCTCGCTTTCTGTGGATGTCTTGCTCTCCTGGTCTTGCAGTTCCTGGTACATAGCATCCAGGCGCTATACAACCGCTGGGAGCTGCATAGCGTACACAAATACCATGCAATGTCAAAGCACTGCATAGCTAGTGCAGGTCATCTGGATGCTATGTAAGATGGTGTCTTGTTGTCCTAGATATGTGAGGAGCCTACACAGAAAGGATGGTTCCAAGGAAGGATGCTTTTCACAGCCCTCCTTGAAGCATCTTTTCCGGGAGCCTCCTGACATATATCCTCGCTTTCTGTGGATGTCTTGCTCTCCTGGTCTTGCAGTTCCTGGTACATAGCATCCAGGCGCTATACAGCCGCTGGGAGCTGCATAGCGTACACAAATACCATGCAATGTCAAAGCACTGCATAGCTAGTGCAGGTCATCTGGATGCTATGTAAGATGGTGTCTTGTTGTCCTAGATATGTGAGGAGCCTACACAGAAAGGATGGTTCCAAGGAAGGATGCTTTTCACAGCCCTCCTTGAAGCATCTTTTCCGGGAGCCTCCTGACATATATCCTCGCTTTCTGTGAATGTCTTGCTCTCCTCGTCTTGCAGTTCCTGGTACATAGCATCCAGGCGCTATACAGCCGCTGGGAGCTGCATAGCGTACACAAATACCATGCAATGTCAAAGCACTGCATAGCTAGTGCAGGTCATCTGGATGCTATGTAAGACAAAGTTGATTTGACACGTCATGAGACAAATCATCTGCAAGGATGCTCTTTGGATCGATGGAATTTTCTGTAGTTCAACCATCAATGACATTGAAATCTCATGAGGTTGTTAGTTTCATGTGCCAATCACATTACTGACGATGCTCACCACGTGAAGGTCACCTCATATCAAGCGTCACCTACCTAACCTAATTAGAGTGGGCAAACCTAATGTGTACCCCTCTGTCTCCACAGCATATCTGCTTTTATTTCTCGTCTTGAGGTTGTAGGTAAGTAGAATGCATGCTCTATACAGAAGCTTGGTGCAGTATTTGCCTCCTTCAATATATCTGCTTTCGTTGCATGTCTTGCTCTTGTCATCTTGCAGTTTGGGTATTGTTGTCCTAGACATGTGAGGAGCCTACACAGAAAGGAAGGGCTCCAAAGAAGGATGCTTTTCACAGCCCTCCTTGAAGCATCTTTTCCGGGAGCCTCCTGACATATATCCTCGCTTTCTGTGGATGTCTTGCTCTCCTCGTCTTGCAGTTCCTGGTACATAGCATCCAGGCGCTAAAACAGCCGCTGGGAGCTGCATAGCGTACACAAATACCATGCAATGTCAAAGCACTGCATAGCTAGTGCAGGTCATCTGGATGCTATGTAAGATGGTGTCTTGTTGTCCTAGATATGTGAGGAGCCTACACAGAAAGGATGGTTCCAAGGAAGGATGCTTTTCACAGCCCTCCTTAAAGTATCTTTTCCTGGAGCCTCCTGACATATATCCTCGCTTTCTGTGGATGTCTTGCTCTCCTCGTCTTGCAGTTCCTGGTACATAGCATCCAGGCGCTATACAGCCGCTGGGAGCTGCATAGCGTACACAAATACCATGCAATGTCAAAGCACTGCATAGCTAGTGCAGGTCATCTGGATGCTATGTAAGATGGTGTCTTGTTGTCCTAGATATGTGAGGAGCCTACACAGAAAGGATGGTTCCAAGGAAGGATGCTTTTCACAGCCCTCCTTGAAGCATCTTTTCCGGGAGCCTCCTGACATATATCCTCGCTTTCTGTGGATGTCTTGCTCTCCTGGTCTTGCAGTTCCTGGTACATAGCATCCAGGCGCTATACAGCCGCTGGGAGCTGCATAGCGTACACAAATACCATGCAATGTCAAAGCACTGCATAGCTAGTGCAGGTCATCTGGATGCTATGTAAGATGGTGTCTTGTTGTCCTAGATATGTGAGGAGCCTACACAGAAAGGATGGTTCCAAGGAAGGATGCTTTTCACAGCCATCCTTGAAGCATCTTTTCCGGGAGCCTCCTGACATATATCCTCGCTTTCTGTGGATGTCTTGCTCTCCTCCTCTTGCAGTTCCTGGTACATAGCATCCAGGCGCTATACAGCCGCTGGGAGCTGCATAGCGTACACAAATACCATGCAATGTCAAAGCACTGCATAGCTAGTGCAGGTCATCTGGATGCTATGTAAGATGGTGTCATGTTGTCCTATATATGTGAGGAGCCTACACAGAAAGGATGGTTCCAAGGAAGGATGCTTTTCACAGCCCTCCTTGAAGCATCTTTTCCGGGAGCCTCCTGACATATATCCTCGCTTTCTGTGGATGTCTTGCTCTCCTGGTCTTGCAGTTCCTGGTACATAGCATCCAGGCGCTATACAGCCGCTGGGAGCTGCATAGCGTACACAAATACCATGCAATGTCAAAGCACTGCATAGCTAGTGCAGGTCATCTGGATGCTATGTAAGACAAAGTTGATTTGACACGTCATGAGACAAATCATCTGCAAGGATGCTCTTTGGATCGATGGAATTTTCTGTAGTTCAACCATCAATGACATTGAAATCTCATGAGGTTGTTAGTTTCATGTGCCAATCACATTACTGACGATGCTCACCACGTGAAGGTCACCTCATATCAAGCATCACCTACCTAACCTAATTAGAGTGGGCAAACCTAATGTGTACCCCTCTGTCTCCACAGCATATCTGCTTTTATTTCTCGTCTTGAGGTTGTAGGTAAGTAGAATGCATGCTCTATACAGAAGCTTGGTGCAGTATTTGCCTCCTTCAATATATCTGCTTTCGTTGCATTTCTTGCTCTTGTCATCTTGCAGTTTGGGTGTTGTTGTCCTAGACATGTGAGGAGCCTACACAGAAAGGAAGGGCTCCAAAGAAGAATGCTTTTCACAGCCCTCCTTGAAGGATCTTTTCCGGGAGCCTCCTGACATATATCCTCGCTTTCTGTGGATGTCTTGCTCTCCTCGTCTTGCAGTTCCTGGTACATAGCATCCAGGCGCTAAACAGCCGCTGGGAGCTGCATAGCGTACACAAATACCATGCAATGTCAAAGCACTGCATAGCTAGTGCAGGTCATCTGGATGCTATGTAAGATGGTGTCTTGTTGTCCTAGATATGTGAGGAGCCTACACAGAAAGGATGGTTCCAAGGAAGGATGCCTTTCACAGCCCTCCTTGAAGTATCTTTTCCGGGAGCCTCCTGACATATATCCTCGCTTTCTGTGGATGTCTTGCTCTCCTGGTCTTGCAGTTCCTGGTAAATAGCATCCAGGCGCTATACAGCCGCTGGGAGCTGCATAGCGTACACAAATACCATGCAATGTCAAAGCACTGCATAGCTAGTGCAGGTCATCTGGATGCTATGTAAGATGGTGTCTTGTTGTCCTAGATATGTGAGGAGCCTACACAGAAAGGATTGTTCCAAGGAAGGATGCTTTTCACAGCCCTCCTTGAAGCATCTTTTCCGGGAGCCTCCTGACATATATCCTCGCTTTCTGTGGATGTCTTGCTCTCCTGGTCTTGCAGTTCCTGGTACATAGCATCCAGGCGCTATACAGCCGCTGGGAGCTGCATAGCGTACACAAATACCATGCAATGTCAAAGCACTGCATAGCTAGTGCAGGTCATCTGGATGCTATGTAAGACAAAGTTGATTTGACACGTCATGAGACAAATCATCTGCAAGGATGCTCTTTGGATCGATGGAATTTTCTGTAGTTCAACCATCAATGACATTGAAATCTCATGAGGTTGTTAGTTTCATGTGCCAATCACATTACTGACGATGCTCACCACGTGAAGGTCACCTCATATCAAGCATCACCTACCTAACCTAATTAGAGTGGGCAAACCTAATGTGTACCCCTCTGTCTCCACAGCATATCTGCTTTTATTTCTCGTCTTGAGGTTGCAGGTAAGTAGAATGCATGCTCTATACAGAAGCTTGGTGCAGTATTTGCCTCCTTCAATATATCTGCTTTCGTTGCATTTCTTGCTCTTGTCATCTTGCTGTTTGGGTGTTGTTGTCCTAGACATGTGAGGAGCCTACACAGAAAGGAAGGGCTCCAAAGAAGGATGCTTTTCACAGCCCTCCTTGAAGCATCTTTTCCGGGAGCCTCCTGACATATATCCTCGCTTTCTGTGGATGTCTTGCTCTCCTCGTCTTGCAGTTCCTGGTACATAGCATCCAGGCGCTAAACAGCCGCTGGGAGCTGCATAGCGTACACAAATACCATGCAATGTCAAAGCACTGCATAGCTAGTGCAGGTCATCTGGATGCTATGTAAGATGGTGTCTTGTTGTCCTAGATATGTGAGGAGCCTACACAGAAAGGATGGTTCCAAGGAAGGATGCTTTTCACAGCCCTCCTTGAAGCATCTTTTCCGGGAGCCTCCTGACATATATCCTCGCTTTCTGTGGATGTCTTGCTCTCCTGGTCTTGCAGTTCCTGGTACATAGCATCCAGGCGCTATACAGCCGCTGGGAGCTGCATAGCGTACACAAATACCATGCAATGTCAAAGCACTGCATAGCTAGTGCAGGTCATCTGGATGCTATGTAAGATGGTGTCTTGTTGTCCTAGATATGTGAGGAGCCTACACAGAAAGGATGGTTCCAAGGAAGGATGCTTTTCACAGCCCTCCTTGAAGCATCTTTTTCGGGAGCCTCCTGACATATATCCTCGCTTTTTGTGGATGTCTTGCTCTCCTGGTCTTGCAGTTCCTGGTACATAGCATCCAGGCGCTATACAGCCGCTGGGAGCTGCATAGCGTACACAAATACCATGCAATGTCAAAGCACTGCATAGCTAGTGCAGGTCATCTGGATGCTATGTAAGATGGTGTCTTGTTGTCCTAGATATGTGAGGAGCCTACACAGAAAGGATGGTTCCAAGGAAGGATGCTTTTCACAGCCCTCCTTGAAGCATCTTTTCCGGGAGCCTCCTGACATATATCCTCGCTTTTTGTGGATGTCTTGCTCTCCTCGTCTTGCAGTTCCTGGTACATAGCATCCAGGCGCTATACAGCCGCTGGGAGCTGCATAGCGTACACAAATACCATGCAATGTCAAAGCACTGCATAGCTAGTGCAGGTCATCTGGATGCTATGTAAGATGGTGTCTTGTTGTCCTAGATATGTGAGGAGCCTACACAGAAAGGATGGTTCCAAGGAAGGATGCTTTTCACAGCCCTCCTTGAAGCATCTTTTCCGGGAGCCTCCTGACATATATCCTCGCTTTCTGTGGATGTCTTGCTCTCCTGGTATTGCAGTTCCTGGTACATAGCATCCAGGCGCTATACAGCCGCTGGGAGCTGCATAGCGTACACAAATACCATGCAATGTCAAAGCACTGCATAGCTAGTGTAGGTCATCTGGATGCTATGTAAGATGGTGTCTTGTTGTCCTAGATATGTGAGGAGCCTACACAGAAAGGATGGTTCCAAGGAAGGATGCTTTTCACAGCCCTCCTTGAAGCATCTTTTCCGGGAGCCTCCTGACATATATCCTCGCTTTCTGTGAATGTCTTGCTCTCCTGGTCTTGCAGTTCCTGGTACATAGCATCCAGGCGCTATACAGCCGCTGGGAGCTGCATAGCGTACACAAATACCATGCAATGTCAAAGCACTGCATAGCTAGTGCAGGTCATCTGGATGCTATGTAAGATGGTGTCTTGTTGTCCTAGATATGTGAGGAGCCTACACAGAAAGGATGGTTCCAAGGAAGGATGCTTTTCACAGCCCTCCTTGAAGCATCTTTTCCGGGAGCCTCCTGACATATATCCTCGCTTTCTGTGGATGTCTTGCTCTCCTGGTCTTGCAGTTCCTGGTACATAGCATCCAGGCGCTATACAGCCGCTGGGAGCTGCATAGCGTACACAAATACCATGCAATGTCAAAGCACTGCATAGCTAGTGCAGGTCATCTGGATGCTATGTAAGATGGTGTCTTGTTGTCCTAGATACGTGAGGAGCCTACACAGAAAGGATGGTTCCAAGGAAGGATGCTTTTCACAGCCCTCCTTGAAGCATCTTTTCCGGGAGCCTCCTGACATATATCCTCGCTTTCTGTGGATGTCTTGCTCTCCTGGTCTTGCAGTTCCTGGTACATAGCATCCAGGCGCTATACAGCCGCTGGGAGCTGCATAGCGTACACAAATACCATGCAATGTCAAAGCACTGCATAGCTAGTGCAGGTCATCTGGATGCTATGTAAGATGGTGTCTTGTTGTCCTAGATATGTGAGGAGCCTACACAGAAAGGATGGTTCCAAGGAAGGATGCTTTTCACAGCCCTCCTTGAAGCATCTTTTCCGGGAGCCTCCTGACATATATCCTCGCTTTCTGTGGATGTCTTGCTCTCCTGGTCTTGCAGTTCCTGGTACATAGCATCCAGGCGCTATACAGCCGCTGGGAGCTGCATAGCGTACACAAATACCATGCAATGTCAAAGCACTGCATAGCTAGTGCAGGTCATCTGGATGCTATGTAAGATGGTGTCTTGTTGTCCTAGATATGTGAGGAGCCTACACAGAAAGGATGGTTCCAAGGAAGGATGCTTTTCACAGCCCTCCTTGAAGCATCTTTTCCGGGAGCCTCCTGACATATATCCTCGCTTTCTGTGGATGTCTTGCTCTCCTGGTCTTGCAGTTCCTGGTACATAGCATCCAGGCGCTATACAGCCGCTGGGAGCTGCATAGCGTACACAAATACCATGCAATGTCAAAGCACTGCATAGCTAGTGCAGGTCATCTGGATGCTATGTAAGATGGTGTCTTGTTTGTCCTAGATATGTGAGGAGCCTACACAGAAAGGATGGTTCCAAGGAAGGATGCTTTTCACAGCCCTCCTTGAAGCATCTTTTTCGGGAGCCTCCTGACATATATCCTCGCTTTCTGTGGATGTCTTGCTCTCCTGGTCTTGCAGTTCCTGGTACATAGCATCCAGGCGCTATACAGCCGCTGGGAGCTGCATAGCGTACACAAATACCATGCAATGTCAAAGCACTGCATAGCTAGTGCAGGTCATCTGGATGCTATGTAAGATGGTGTCTTGTTGTCCTAGATATGTGAGGAGCCTACACAGAAAGGATGGTTCCAAGGAAGGATGCTTTTCACAGCCCTCCTTGAAGCATCTTTTCCGGGAGCCTCCTGACATATATCCTCGCTTTCTGTGGATGTCTTGCTCTCCTGGTCTTGCAGTTCCTGGTACATAGCATCCAGGCGCTATACAGCCGCTGGGAGCTGCATAGCGTACACAAATACCATGCAATGTCAAAGCACTGCATAGCTAGTGCAGGTCATCTGGATGCTATGTAAGATGGTGTCTTGTTGTCCTAGATATGTGAGGAGCCTACACAGAAAGGATGGTTCCAAGGAAGGATGCTTTTCACAGCCCTCCTTGAAGCATCTTTTCCGGGAGCCTCCTGACATATATCCTCGCTTTCTGTGGATGTCTTGCTCTCCTGGTCTTGCAGTTCCTGGTACATAGCATCCAGGCGCTATACAGCCGCTGGGAGCTGCATAGCGTACACAAATACCATGCAATGTCAAAGCACTGCATAGCTAGTGCAGGTCATCTGGATGCTATGTAAGATGGTGTCTTGTTTGTCCTAGATATGTGAGGAGCCTACACAGAAAGGATGGTTCCAAGGAAGGATGCTTTTCACAGCCCTCCTTGAAGCATCTTTTCCGGGAGCCTCCTGACATATATCCTCGCTTTCTGTGGATGTCTTGCTCTCCTGGTCTTGCAGTTCCTGGTACATAGCATCCAGGCGCTATACAGCCGCTGGGAGCTGCATAGCGTACACAAATACCATGCAATGTCAAAGCACTGCATAGCTAGTGCAGGTCATCTGGATGCTATGTAAGATGGTGTCTTGTTGTCCTAGATATGTGAGGAGCCTACACAGAAAGGATGGTTCCAAGGAAGGATGCTTTTCACAGCCCTCCTTGAAGCATCTTTTCCGGGAGCCTCCTGACATATATCCTCGCTTTCTGTGGATGTCTTGCTCTCCTGGTCTTGCAGTTCCTGGTACATAGCATCCAGGCGCTATACAGCCGCTGGGAGCTGCATAGCGTACACAAATACCATGTAATGTCAAAGCACTGCATAGCTAGTGCAGGTCATCTGGATGCTATGTAAGATGGTGTCTTGTTGTCCTAGATATGTGAGGAGCCTACACAGAAAGGATGGTTCCAAGGAAGGATGCTTTTCACAGCCCTCCTTGAAGCATCTTTTCCGGGAGCCTCCTGACATATATCCTCGCTTTCTGTGGATGTCTTGCTCTCCTGGTCTTGCAGTTCCTGGTACATAGCATCCAGGCGCTATACAGCCGCTGGGAGCTGCATAGCGTACACAAATACCATGCAATGTCAAAGCACTGCATAGCTAGTGCAGGTCATCTGGATGCTATGTAAGATGGTGTCTTGTTGTCCTAGATATGCGAGGAGCCTACACAGAAAGGATGGTTCCAAGGAAGGATGCTTTTCACAGCCCTCCTTGAAGCATCTTTTCCGGGAGCCTCCTGACATATATCCTCGCTTTCTGTGGATGTCTTGCTCTCCTGGTCTTGCAGTTCCTGGTACATAGCATCCAGGCGCTATACAGCCGCTGGGAGCTGCATAGCGTACACAAATACCATGCAATGTCAAAGCACTGCATAGCTAGTGCAGGTCATCTGGATGCTATGTAAGATGGTGTCTTGTTGTCCTAGATATGTGAGGAGCCTACACAGAAAGGATGGTTCCAAGGAAGGATGCTTTTCACAGCCCTCCTTGAAGCATCTTTTCCGGGAGCCTCCTGACATATATCCTCGCTTTCTGTGGATGTCTTGCTCTCCTCATCTTGCAGTTCCTGGTACATAGCATCCAGGCGCTATACAGCCGCTGGGAGCTGCATAGCGTACACAAATACCATGCAATGTCAAAGCACTGCATAGCTAGTGCAGGTCATCTGGATGCTATGTAAGATGGTGTCTTGTTGTCCTAGATATGTGAGGAGCCTACACAGAAAGGATGGTTCCAAGGAAGGATGCTTTTCACAGCCCTCCTTGAAGCATCTTTTCCGGGAGCCTCCTGACATATATCCTCGCTTTCTGTGGATGTCTTGCTCTCCTGGTCTTGCAGTTCCTGGTACATAGCATCCAGGCGCTATACAGCCGCTGGGAGCTGCATAGCGTACACAAATACCATGCAATGTCAAAGCACTGCATAGCTAGTGCAGGTCATCTGGATGCTATGTCAGATGGTGTCTTGTTGTCCTAGATATGTGAGGAGCCTACACAGAAAGGATGGTTCCAAGGAAGGATGCTTTTCACAGCCCTCCTTGAAGCATCTTTTCCGGGAGCCTCCTGACATATATCCTCGCTTTCTGTGGATGTCTTGCTCTCCTGGTCTTGCAGTTCCTGGTACATAGCATCCAGGCGCTATACAGCCGCTGGGAGCTGCATAGCGTACACAAATACCATGCAATGTCAAAGCACTGCATAGCTAGTGCAGGTCATCTGGATGCTATGTAAGATGGTGTCTTGTTGTCCTAGATATGTGAGGAGCCTACACAGAAAGGATGGTTCCAAGGAAGGATGCTTTTCACAGCCCTCCTTGAAGCATCTTTTCCGGGAGCCTCCTGACATATATCCTCGCTTTCTGTGGATGTCTTGCTCTCCTGGTCTTGCAGTTCCTGGTACATAGCATCCAGGCTCTATACAGCCGCTGGGAGCTGCATAGCGTACACAAATACCATGCAATGTCAAAGCACTGCATAGCTAGTGCAGGTCATCTGGATGCTATGTCAGATGGTGTCTTGTTGTCCTAGATATGTGAGGAGCCTACACAGAAAGGATGGTTCCAAGGAAGGTTGCTTTTCACAGCCCTCCTTGAAGCATCTTTTCCGGGAGCCTCCTGACATATATCCTCGCTTTCTGTGGATGTCTTGCTCTCCTGGTCTTGCAGTTCCTGGTACATAGCATCCAGGCGCTATACAGCCGCTGGGAGCTGCATAGCGTACACAAATACCATGCAATGTCAAAGCACTGTATAGCTAGTGCAGGTCATCTGGATGCTATGTAAGATGGTGTCTTGTTGTCCTAGATATGTGAGGAGCCTACACAGAAAGGATGGTTCCAAGGAAGGATGCTTTTCACAGCCCTCCTTGAAGCATCTTTTCCGGGAGCGTCCTGACATATATCCTCGCTTTCTGTGGATGTCTTGCTCTCCTGGTCTTGCAGTTCCTGGTACATAGCATCCAGGCGCTATACAGCCGCTGGGAGCTGCATAGCGTACACAAATACCATGCAATGTCAAAGCACTGCATAGCTAGTGCAGGTCATCTGGATGCTATGTAAGATGGTGTCTTGTTGTCCTAGATATGTGAGGAGCCTACACAGAAAGGATGGTTCCAAGGAAGGATGCTTTTCACAGCCCTCCTTGAAGCATCTTTTCCGGGAGCCTCCTGACATATATCCTCGCTTTCTGTGGATGTCTTGCTCTCCTGGTCTTGCAGTTCCTGGTACATAGCATCCAGGCGCTATACAGCCGCTGGGAGCTGCATAGCGTACACAAATACCATGCAATGTCAAAGCACTGCATAGCTAGTGCAGGTCATCTGGATGCTATGTAAGATGGTGTCTTGTTGTCCAAGATATGTGAGGAGCCTACACAGAAAGGATGGTTCCAAGGAAGGATGCTTTTCACAGCCCTCCTTGAAGCATCTTTTCCGGGAGCCTCCTGACATATATCCTCGCTTTCTGTGGATGTCTTGCTCTCCTGGTCTTGCAGTTCCTGGTACATAGCATCCAGGCGCTATACAGCCGCTGGGAGCTGCATAGCGTACACAAATACCATGCAATGTCAAAGCACTGCATAGCTAGTGCAGGTCATCTGGATGCTATGTAAGATGGTGTCTTGTTGTCCTAGATATGTGAGGAGCCTACACAGAAAGGATGGTTCCAAGGAAGGATGCTTTTCACAGCCCTCCTTGAAGCATCTTTTCCGGGAGCCTCCTGACATATATCCTCGCTTTCTGTGGATGTCTTGCTCTCCTGGTCTTGCAGTTCCTGGTACATAGCATCCAGGCGCTATACAGCCGCTGGGAGCTGCATAGCGTACACAAATACCATGCAATGTCAAAGCACTGCATAGCTAGTGCAGGTCATCTGGATGCTATGTAAGATGGTGTCTTGTTGTCCAAGATATGTGAGGAGCCTACACAGAAAGGATGGTTCCAAGGAAGGATGCTTTTCACAGCCCTCCTTGAAGCATCTTTTCCGGGAGCCTCCTGACATATATCCTCGCTTTCTGTGGATGTCTTGCTCTCCTGGTCTTGCAGTTCCTGGTACATAGCATCCAGGCGCTATACAGCCGCTGGGAGCTGCATAGCGTACACAAATACCATGCAATGTCAAAGCACTGCATAGCTAGTGCAGGTCATCTGGATGCTATGTAAGATGGTGTCTTGTTGTCCAAGATATGTGAGGAGCCTACACAGAAAGGATGGTTCCAAGGAAGGATGCTTTTCACAGCCCTCCTTGAAGCATCTTTTCCGGGAGCCTCCTGACATATATCCTCGCTTTCTGTGGATGTCTTGCTCTCCTCATCTTGCAGTTCCTGGTACATAGCATCCAGGCGCTATACAGCCGCTGGGAGCTGCATAGCGTACACAAATACCATGCAATGTCAAAGCACTGCATAGCTAGTGCAGGTCATCTGGATGCTATGTAAGATGGTGTCTTGTTGTCCTAGATTTGTGAGGAGCCTACACAAAAAGGATGGTTCCAAGGAAGGATGCTTTTCACAGCCCTCCTTGAAGCAACTTTTCCGGGAGCCTCCTGACATATATCCTCGCTTTCTGTGGCTGTCTTGCTCTCCTCGTCTTGCAGTTCCTGTTACATAGCATCCAGGCGCTATACAGCTGCTGGGAGCTGCATAGCGTACACAAATACCATGCAATGTCAAAGCACTGCATAGCTAGTGTAGGTCATCTGGATGCTATGTAAGATGGTGTCTTGTTGTCCTAGATATGTGAGGAGCCTACACAGAAAGGATGGTTCCAAGGAAGGATGCTTTTCACAGCCCTCCTTGAAGCATCTTTTCCGGGAGCCTCCTGACATATATCCTCGCTTTCTGTGGATGTCTTGCTCTCCTGGTCTTGCAGTTCCTGGTACATAGCATCCAGGCGCTATACAGCCGCTGGGAGCTGCATAGCGTACACAAATACCATGCAATGTCAAAGCACTGCATAGCTAGTGCAGGTCATCTGGATGCTATGTCAGATGGTGTCTTGTTGTCCTAGATATGTGAGGAGCCTACACAGAAAGGATGGTTCCAAGGAAGGATGCTTTTCACAGCCCTCCTTGAAGCATCTTTTCCGGGAGCCTCCTGACATATATCCTCGCTTTCTGTGGATGTCTTGCTCTCCTGGTCTTGCAGTTCCTGGTACATAGCATCCAGGCGCTATACAGCCGCTGGGAGCTGCATAGCGTACACAAATACCATGCAATGTCAAAGCACTGCATAGCTAGTGCAGGTCATCTGGATGCTATGTAAGATGGTGTCTTGTTGTCCTAGATATGTGAGGAGCCTACACAGAAAGGATGGTTCCAAGGAAGGATGCTTTTCACAGCCCTCCTTGAAGCATCTTTTCCGGGAGCCTCCTGACATATATCCTCGCTTTCTGTGGATGTCTTGCTCTCCTGGTCTTGCAGTTCCTGGTACATAGCATCCAGGCGCTATACAGCCGCTGGGAGCTGCATAGCGTACACAAATACCATGCAATGTCAAAGCACTGCATAGCTAGTGCAGGTCATCTGGATGCTATGTCAGATGGTGTCTTGTTGTCCTAGATATGTGAGGAGCCTACACAGAAAGGATGGTTCCAAGGAAGGTTGCTTTTCACAGCCCTCCTTGAAGCATCTTTTCTGGGAGCCTCCTGACATATATCCTCGCTTTCTGTGGATGTCTTGCTCTCCTGGTCTTGCAGTTCCTGGTACATAGCATCCAGGCGCTATACAGCCGCTGGGAGCTGCATAGCGTACACAAATACCATGCAATGTCAAAGCACTGCATAGCTAGTGCAGGTCATCTGGATGCTATGTAAGATGGTGTCTTGTTGTCCTAGATATGTGAGGAGCCTACACAGAAAGGATGGTTCCAAGGAAGGATGCTTTTCACAGCCCTCCTTGAAGCATCTTTTCCGGGAGCCTCCTGACATATATCCTCGCTTTCTGTGGATGTCTTGCTCTCCTCGTCTTGCAGTTCCTGGTACATAGCATCCAGGCGCTATACAGCCGCTGGGAGCTGCAAAGCGTACACAAATACCATGCAATGTCAAAGCACTGCATAGCTAGTGCAGGTCATCTGGATGCTATGTAAGATGGTGTCTTGTTGTCCTAGATATGTGAGGAGCCTACACAGAAAGGATGGTTCCAAGGAAGGATGCTTTTCACAGCCCTCCTTGAAGCATCTTTTCCGGGAGCCTCCTGACATATATCCTCGCTTTCTGTGGCTGTCTTGCTCTCCTCGTCTTGCAGTTCCTGTTACATAGCATCCAGGCGCTATACAGCCGCTGGGAGCTGCATAGCGTACACAAATACCATGCAATGTCAAAGCACTGCATAGCTAGTGTAGGTCATCTGGATGCTATGTAAGATGGTGTCTTGTTGTCCTAGATATGTGAGGAGCCTACACAGAAAGGATGGTTCCAAGGAAGGATGCTTTTCACAGCCCTCCTTGAAGCATCTTTTCCGGGAGCCTCCTGACATATATCCTCGCTTTCTGTGGATGTCTTGCTCTCCTGGTCTTGCAGTTCCTGGTACATAGCATCCAGGCGCTATACAGCCGCTGGGAGCTGCATAGCGTACACAAATACCATGCAATGTCAAAGCACTGCATAGCTAGTGCAGGTCATCTGGATGCTATGTAAGATGGTGTCTTGTTGTCCTAGATATGTGAGGAGCCTACACAGAAAGGATGGTTCCAAGGAAGGATGCTTTTCACAGCCCTCCTTGAAGCATCTTTTCCGGGAGCCTCCTGACATATATCCTCGCTTTCTGTGGATGTCTTGCTCTCCTCATCTTGCAGTTCCTGGTACATAGCATCCAGGCGCTATACAGCCGCTGGGAGCTGCATAGCGTACACAAATACCATGCAATGTCAAAGCACTGCATAGCTAGTGCAGGTCATCTGGATGCTATGTAAGATGGTGTCTTGTTGTCCTAGATATGTGAGGAGCCTACACAGAAAGGATGGTTCCAAGGAAGGATGCTTTTCACAGCCCTCCTTGAAGCATCTTTTCCGGGAGCCTCCTGACATATATCCTCGCTTTCTGTGGATGTCTTGCTCTCCTGGTCTTGCAGTTCCTGGTACATAGCATCCAGGCGCTATACAGCCGCTGGGAGCTGCATAGCGTACACAAATACCATGCAATGTCAAAGCACTGCATAGCTAGTGCAGGTCATCTGGATGCTATGTAAGATGGTGTCTTGTTGTCCTAGATATGCGAGGAGCCTACACAGAAAGGATGGTTCCAAGGAAGGATGCTTTTCACAGCCCTCCTTGAAGCATCTTTTCCGGGAGCCTCCTGACATATATCCTCGCTTTCTGTGGATGTCTTGCTCTCCTGGTCTTGCAGTTCCTGGTACATAGCATCCAGGCGCTATACAGCCGCTGGGAGCTGCATAGCGTACACAAATACCATGCAATGTCAAAGCACTGCATAGCTAGTGCAGGTCATCTGGATGCTATGTAAGATGGTGTCTTGTTGTCCTAGATATGTGAGGAGCCTACACAGAAAGGATGGTTCCAAGGAAGGATGCTTTTCACAGCCCTCCTTGAAGCATCTTTTCCGGGAGCCTCCTGACATATATCCTCGCTTTCTGTGGATGTCTTGCTCTCCTGGTCTTGCAGTTCCTGGTACATAGCATCCAGGCGCTATACAGCCGCTGGGAGCTGCATAGCGTACACAAATACCATGCAATGTCAAAGCACTGCATAGCTAGTGCAGGTCATCTGGATGCTATGTCAGATGGTGTCTTGTTGTCCTAGATATGTGAGGAGCCTACACAGAAAGGATGGTTCCAAGGAAGGATGCTTTTCACAGCCCTCCTTGAAGCATCTTTTCCGGGAGCCTCCTGACATATATCCTCGCTTTCTGTGGATGTCTTGCTCTCCTGGTCTTGCAGTTCCTGGTACATAGCATCCAGGCGCTATACAGCCGCTGGGAGCTGCATAGCGTACACAAATACCATGCAATGTCAAAGCACTGCATAGCTAGTGCAGGTCATCTGGATGCTATGTAAGATGGTGTCTTGTTGTCCTAGATATGTGAGGAGCCTACACAGAAAGGATGGTTCCAAGGAAGGATGCTTTTCACAGCCCTCCTTGAAGCATCTTTTCCGGGAGCCTCCTGACATATATCCTCGCTTTCTGTGGATGTCTTGCTCTCCTGGTCTTGCAGTTCCTGGTACATAGCATCCAGGCCCTATACAGCCGCTGGGAGCTGCATAGCGTACACAAATACCATGCAATGTCAAAGCACTGCATAGCTAGTGCAGGTCATCTGGATGCTATGTAAGATGGTGTCTTGTTGTCCTAGATATGTGAGGAGCCTACACAGAAAGGATGGTTCCAAGGAAGGATGCTTTTCACAGCCCTCCTTGAAGCATCTTTTCCGGGAGCCTCCTGACATATATCCTCGCTTTCTGTGGATGTCTTGCTCTCCTGGTCTTGCAGTTCCTGGTACATAGCATCCAGGCGCTATACAGCCGCTGGGAGCTGCATAGCGTACACAAATACCATGCAATGTCAAAGCACTGCATAGCTAGTGCAGGTCATCTGGATGCTATGTAAGATGGTGTCTTGTTGTCCAAGATATGTGAGGAGCCTACACAGAAAGGATGGTTCCAAGGAAGGATGCTTTTCACAGCCCTCCTTGAAGCATCTTTTCCGGGAGCCTCCTGACATATATCCTCGCTTTCTGTGGATGTCTTGCTCTCCTGGTCTTGCAGTTCCTGGTACATAGCATCCAGGCGCTATACAGCCGCTGGGAGCTGCATAGCGTACACAAATACCATGCAATGTCAAAGCACTGCATAGCTAGTGCAGGTCATCTGATGCTATGTAAGATGGTGTCTTGTTGTCCTAGATATGTGAGGAGCCTACACAGAAAGGATGGTTCCAAGGAAGGATGCTTTTCACAGCCCTCCTTGAAGCATCTTTTCCGGGAGCCTCCTGACATATATCCTCGCTTTCTGTGGATGTCTTGCTCTCCTGGTCTTGCAGTTCCTGGTACATAGCATCCAGGCGCTATACAGCCGCTGGGAGCTGCATAGCGTACACAAATACCATGCAATGTCAAAGCACTGCATAGCTAGTGCAGGTCATCTGGATGCTATGTAAGATGGTGTCTTGTTGTCCAAGATATGTGAGGAGCCTACACAGAAAGGATGGTTCCAAGGAAGGATGCTTTTCACAGCCCTCCTTGAAGCATCTTTTCCGGGAGCCTCCTGACATATATCCTCGCTTTCTGTGGATGTCTTGCTCTCCTGTCTTGCAGTTCCTGTTACATAGCATCCAGGCGCTATACAGCCGCTGGGAGCTGCATAGCGTACACAAATACCATGCAATGTCAAAGCACTGCATAGCTAGTGCAGGTCATCTGGATGCTATGTAAGATGGTGTCTTGTTGTCCTAGATATGTGAGGAGCCTACACAAAAAGGATGGTTCCAAGGAAGGATGCTTTTCACAGCCCTCCTTGAAGCATCTTTTCCGGGAGCCTCCTGACATATATCCTCGCTTTCTGTGGCTGTCTTGCTCTCCTCGTCTTGCAGTTCCTGTTACATAGCATCCAGGCGCTATACAGCTGCTGGGAGCTGCATAGCGTACACAAATACCATGCAATGTCATAGCACTGCATAGCTAGTGTAGGTCATCTGGATGCTATGTAAGATGGTGTCTTGTTGTCCTAGATATGTGAGGAGCCTACACAGAAAGGATGGTTCCAAGGAAGGATGCTTTTCACAGCCCTCCTTGAAGCATCTTTTCCGGGAGCCTCCTGACATATATCCTCGCTTTCTGTGGATGTCTTGCTCTCCTGGTCTTGCAGTTCCTGGTACATAGCATCCAGGCGCTATACAGCCGCTGGGAGCTGCATAGCGTACACAAATACCATGCAATGTCAAAGCACTGCATAGCTAGTGCAGGTCATCTGGATGCTATGTAAGATGGTGTCTTGTTGTCCTAGATATGTGAGGAGCCTACACAGAAAGGATGGTTCCAAGGAAGGATGCTTTTCACAGCCCTCCTTGAAGCATCTTTTCCGGGAGCCTCCTGACATATATCCTCGCTTTCTGTGGATGTCTTGCTCTCCTGGTCTTGCAGTTCCTGGTACATAGCATCCAGGCGCTATACAGCCGCTGGGAGCTGCATAGCGTACACAAATACCATGCAATGTCAAAGCACTGCATAGCTAGTGCAGGTCATCTGGATGCTATGTAAGATGGTGTCTTGTTGTCCTAGATATGTGAGGAGCCTACACAGAAAGGATGGTTCCAAGGAAGGATGCTTTTCACAGCCCTCCTTGAAGCATCTTTTCCGGGAGCCTCCTGACATATATCCTCGCTTTCTGTGGATGTCTTGCTCTCCTGGTCTTGCAGTTCCTGGTACATAGCATCCAGGCGCTATACAGCCGCTGGGAGCTGCATAGCGTACACAAATACCATGCAATGTCAAAGCACTGCATAGCTAGTGCAGGTCATCTGGATGCTATGTCAGATGGTGTCTTGTTGTCCTAGATATGTGAGGAGCCTACACAGAAAGGATGGTTCCAAGGAAGGATGCTTTTCACAGCCCTCCTTGAAGCATCTTTTCCGGGAGCCTCCTGACATATATCCTCGCTTTCTGTGGATGTCTTGCTCTCCTGGTCTTGCAGTTCCTGGTACATAGCATCCAGGCGCTATACAGCCGCTGGGAGCTGCATAGCGTACACAAATACCATGCAATGTCAAAGCACTGCATAGCTAGTGCAGGTCATCTGGATGCTATGTAAGATGGTGTCTTGTTGTCCTAGATATGTGAGGAGCCTACACAGAAAGGATGGTTCCAAGGAAGGATGCTTTTCACAGCCCTCCTTGAAGCATCTTTTCCGGGAGCCCCCTGACATATATCCTCGCTTTCTGTGGATGTCTTGCTCTCCTGGTCTTGCAGTTCCTGGTACATAGCATCCAGGCGCTATACAGCCGCTGGGAGCTGCATAGCGTACACAAATACCATGCAATGTCAAAGCACTGCATAGCTAGTGCAGGTCATCTGGATGCTATGTCAGATGTTGTCTTGTTGTCCTAGATATGTGAGGAGCCTACACAGAAAGGATGGTTCCAAGGAAGGTTGCTTTTCACAGCCCTCCTTGAAGCATCTTTTCTGGGAGCCTCCTGACATATATCCTCGCTTTCTGTGGATGTCTTGCTCTCCTGGTCTTGCAGTTCCTGGTACATAGCATCCAGGCGCTATACAGCCGCTGGGAGCTGCATAGCGTACACAAATACCATGCAATGTCAAAGCACTGCATAGCTAGTGCAGGTCATCTGGATGCTATGTAAGATGGTGTCTTGTTGTCCTAGATATGTGAGGAGCCTACACAGAAAGGATGGTTCCAAGGAAGGATGCTTTTCACAGCCCTCCTTGAAGCATCTTTTCCGGGAGCCTCCTGACATATATCCTCGCTTTCTGTGGATGTCTTGCTCTCCTCGTCTTGCAGTTCCTGGTACATAGCATCCAGGCGCTATACAGCCGCTGGGAGCTGCAAAGCGTACACAAATACCATGCAATGTCAAAGCACTGCATAGCTAGTGCAGGTCATCTGGATGCTATGTAAGATGGTGTCTTGTTGTCCTAGATATGTGAGGAGCCTACACAGAAAGGATGGTTCCAAGGAAGGATGCTTTTCACAGCCCTCCTTGAAGCATCTTTTCCGGGAGCCTCCTGACATATATCCTCGCTTTCTGTGGATGTCTTGCTCTCCTCATCTTGCAGTTCCTGGTACATAGCATCCAGGCGCTATACAGCCGCTGGGAGCTGCATAGCGTACACAAATACCATGCAATGTCAAAGCACTGCATAGCTAGTGCAGGTCATCTGGATGCTATGTAAGATGGTGTCTTGTTGTCCTAGATATGTGAGGAGCCTACACAGAAAGGATGGTTCCAAGGAAGGATGCTTTTCACAGCCCTCCTTGAAGCATCTTTTCCGGGAGCCTCCTGACATATATCCTCGCTTTCTGTGGATGTCTTGCTCTCCTGGTCTTGCAGTTCCTGGTACATAGCATCCAGGCGCTATACAGCCGCTGGGAGCTGCATAGCGTACACAAATACCATGCAATGTCAAAGCACTGCATAGCTAGTGCAGGTCATCTGGATGCTATGTAAGATGGTGTCTTGTTGTCCTAGATATGCGAGGAGCCTACACAGAAAGGATGGTTCCAAGGAAGGATGCTTTTCACAGCCCTCCTTGAAGCATCTTTTCCGGGAGCCTCCTGACATATATCCTCGCTTTCTGTGGATGTCTTGCTCTCCTGGTCTTGCAGTTCCTGGTACATAGCATCCAGGCGCTATACAGCCGCTGGGAGCTGCATAGCGTACACAAATACCATGCAATGTCAAAGCACTGCATAGCTAGTGCAGGTCATCTGGATGCTATGTAAGATGGTGTCTTGTTGTCCTAGATATGTGAGGAGCCTACACAGAAAGGATGGTTCCAAGGAAGGATGCTTTTCACAGCCCTCCTTGAAGCATCTTTTCCGGGAGCCTCCTGACATATATCCTCGCTTTCTGTGGATGTCTTGCTCTCCTGGTCTTGCAGTTCCTGGTACATAGCATCCAGGCGCTATACAGCCGCTGGGAGCTGCATAGCGTACACAAATACCATGCAATGTCAAAGCACTGCATAGCTAGTGCAGGTCATCTGGATGCTATGTCAGATGGTGTCTTGTTGTCCTAGATATGTGAGGAGCCTACACAGAAAGGATGGTTCCAAGGAAGGATGCTTTTCACAGCCCTCCTTGAAGCATCTTTTCCGGGAGCCTCCTGACATATATCCTCGCTTTCTGTGGATGTCTTGCTCTCCTGGTCTTGCAGTTCCTGGTACATAGCATCCAGGCGCTATACAGCCGCTGGGAGCTGCATAGCGTACACAAATACCATGCAATGTCAAAGCACTGCATAGCTAGTGCAGGTCATCTGGATGCTATGTAAGATGGTGTCTTGTTGTCCTAGATATGTGAGGAGCCTACACAGAAAGGATGGTTCCAAGGAAGGATGCTTTTCACAGCCCTCCTTGAAGCATCTTTTCCGGGAGCCTCCTGACATATATCCTCGCTTTCTGTGGATGTCTTGCTCTCCTGGTCTTGCAGTTCCTGGTACATAGCATCCAGGCCCTATACAGCCGCTGGGAGCTGCATAGCGTACACAAATACCATGCAATGTCAAAGCACTGCATAGCTAGTGCAGGTCATCTGGATGCTATGTAAGATGGTGTCTTGTTGTCCTAGATATGTGAGGAGCCTACACAGAAAGGATGGTTCCAAGGAAGGATGCTTTTCACAGCCCTCCTTGAAGCATCTTTTCCGGGAGCCTCCTGACATATATCCTCGCTTTCTGTGGATGTCTTGCTCTCCTGGTCTTGCAGTTCCTGGTACATAGCATCCAGGCGCTATACAGCCGCTGGGAGCTGCATAGCGTACACAAATACCATGCAATGTCAAAGCACTGCATAGCTAGTGCAGGTCATCTGGATGCTATGTAAGATGGTGTCTTGTTGTCCAAGATATGTGAGGAGCCTACACAGAAAGGATGGTTCCAAGGAAGGATGCTTTTCACAGCCCTCCTTGAAGCATCTTTTCCGGGAGCCTCCTGACATATATCCTCGCTTTCTGTGGATGTCTTGCTCTCCTGGTCTTGCAGTTCCTGGTACATAGCATCCAGGCGCTATACAGCCGCTGGGAGCTGCATAGCGTACACAAATACCATGCAATGTCAAAGCACTGCATAGCTAGTGCAGGTCATCTGGATGCTATGTAAGATGGTGTCTTGTTGTCCTAGATATGTGAGGAGCCTACACAGAAAGGATGGTTCCAAGGAAGGATGCTTTTCACAGCCCTCCTTGAAGCATCTTTTCCGGGAGCCTCCTGACATATATCCTCGCTTTCTGTGGATGTCTTGCTCTCCTGGTCTTGCAGTTCCTGGTACATAGCATCCAGGCGCTATACAGCCGCTGGGAGCTGCATAGCGTACACAAATACCATGCAATGTCAAAGCACTGCATAGCTAGTGCAGGTCATCTGGATGCTATGTAAGATGGTGTCTTGTTGTCCAAGATATGTGAGGAGCCTACACAGAAAGGATGGTTCCAAGGAAGGATGCTTTTCACAGCCCTCCTTGAAGCATCTTTTCCGGGAGCCTCCTGACATATATCCTCGCTTTCTGTGGATGTCTTGCTCTCCTGGTCTTGCAGTTCCTGTTACATAGCATCCAGGCGCTATACAGCCGCTGGGAGCTGCATAGCGTACACAAATACCATGCAATGTCAAAGCACTGCATAGCTAGTGCAGGTCATCTGGATGCTATGTAAGATGGTGTCTTGTTGTCCTAGATATGTGAGGAGCCTACACAAAAAGGATGGTTCCAAGGAAGGATGCTTTTCACAGCCCTCCTTGAAGCATCTTTTCCGGGAGCCTCCTGACATATATCCTCGCTTTCTGTGGCTGTCTTGCTCTCCTCGTCTTGCAGTTCCTGTTACATAGCATCCAGGCGCTATACAGCTGCTGGGAGCTGCATAGCGTACACAAATACCATGCAATGTCATAGCACTGCATAGCTAGTGTAGGTCATCTGGATGCTATGTAAGATGGTGTCTTGTTGTCCTAGATATGTGAGGAGCCTACACAGAAAGGATGGTTCCAAGGAAGGATGCTTTTCACAGCCCTCCTTGAAGCATCTTTTCCGGGAGCCTCCTGACATATATCCTCGCTTTCTGTGGATGTCTTGCTCTCCTGGTCTTGCAGTTCCTGGTACATAGCATCCAGGCGCTATACAGCCGCTGGGAGCTGCATAGCGTACACAAATACCATGCAATGTCAAAGCACTGCATAGCTAGTGCAGGTCATCTGGATGCTATGTAAGATGGTGTCTTGTTGTCCTAGATATGTGAGGAGCCTACACAGAAAGGATGGTTCCAAGGAAGGATGCTTTTCACAGCCCTCCTTGAAGCATCTTTTCCGGGAGCCTCCTGACATATATCCTCGCTTTCTGTGGATGTCTTGCTCTCCTGGTCTTGCAGTTCCTGGTACATAGCATCCAGGCGCTATACAGCCGCTGGGAGCTGCATAGCGTACACAAATACCATGCAATGTCAAAGCACTGCATAGCTAGTGCAGGTCATCTGGATGCTATGTAAGATGGTGTCTTGTTGTCCTAGATATGTGAGGAGCCTACACAGAAAGGATGGTTCCAAGGAAGGATGCTTTTCACAGCCCTCCTTGAAGCATCTTTTCCGGGAGCCTCCTGACATATATCCTCGCTTTCTGTGGATGTCTTGCTCTCCTGGTCTTGCAGTTCCTGGTACATAGCATCCAGGCGCTATACAGCCGCTGGGAGCTGCATAGCGTACACAAATACCATGCAATGTCAAAGCACTGCATAGCTAGTGCAGGTCATCTGGATGCTATGTCAGATGGTGTCTTGTTGTCCTAGATATGTGAGGAGCCTACACAGAAAGGATGGTTCCAAGGAAGGATGCTTTTCACAGCCCTCCTTGAAGCATCTTTTCCGGGAGCCTCCTGACATATATCCTCGCTTTCTGTGGATGTCTTGCTCTCCTGGTCTTGCAGTTCCTGGTACATAGCATCCAGGCGCTATACAGCCGCTGGGAGCTGCATAGCGTACACAAATACCATGCAATGTCAAAGCACTGCATAGCTAGTGCAGGTCATCTGGATGCTATGTAAGATGGTGTCTTGTTGTCCTAGATATGTGAGGAGCCTACACAGAAAGGATGGTTCCAAGGAAGGATGCTTTTCACAGCCCTCCTTGAAGCATCTTTTCCGGGAGCCCCCTGACATATATCCTCGCTTTCTGTGGATGTCTTGCTCTCCTGGTCTTGCAGTTCCTGGTACATAGCATCCAGGCGCTATACAGCCGCTGGGAGCTGCATAGCGTACACAAATACCATGCAATGTCAAAGCACTGCATAGCTAGTGCAGGTCATCTGGATGCTATGTCAGATGTTGTCTTGTTGTCCTAGATATGTGAGGAGCCTACACAGAAAGGATGGTTCCAAGGAAGGTTGCTTTTCACAGCCCTCCTTGAAGCATCTTTTCTGGGAGCCTCCTGACATATATCCTCGCTTTCTGTGGATGTCTTGCTCTCCTGGTCTTGCAGTTCCTGGTACATAGCATCCAGGCGCTATACAGCCGCTGGGAGCTGCATAGCGTACACAAATACCATGCAATGTCAAAGCACTGCATAGCTAGTGCAGGTCATCTGGATGCTATGTAAGATGGTGTCTTGTTGTCCTAGATATGTGAGGAGCCTACACAGAAAGGATGGTTCCAAGGAAGGATGCTTTTCACAGCCCTCCTTGAAGCATCTTTTCCGGGAGCCTCCTGACATATATCCTCGCTTTCTGTGGATGTCTTGCTCTCCTCGTCTTGCAGTTCCTGGTACATAGCATCCAGGCGCTATACAGCCGCTGGGAGCTGCAAAGCGTACACAAATACCATGCAATGTCAAAGCACTGCATAGCTAGTGCAGGTCATCTGGATGCTATGTAAGATGGTGTCTTGTTGTCCTAGATATGTGAGGAGCCTACACAGAAAGGATGGTTCCAAGGAAGGATGCTTTTCACAGCCCTCCTTGAAGCATCTTTTCCGGGAGCCTCCTGACATATATCCTCGCTTTCTGTGGCTGTCTTGCTCTCCTCGTCTTGCAGTTCCTGTTACATAGCATCCAGGCGCTATACAGCCGCTGGGAGCTGCATAGCGTACACAAATACCATGCAATGTCAAAGCACTGCATAGCTAGTGTAGGTCATCTGGATGCTATGTAAGATGGTGTCTTGTTGTCCTAGATATGTGAGGAGCCTACACAGAAAGGATGGTTCCAAGGAAGGATGCTTTTCACAGCCCTCCTTGAAGCATCTTTTCCGGGAGCCTCCTGACATATATCCTCGCTTTCTGTGGATGTCTTGCTCTCCTGGTCTTGCAGTTCCTGGTACATAGCATCCAGGCGCTATACAGCCGCTGGGAGCTGCATAGCGTACACAAATACCATGCAATGTCAAAGCACTGCATAGCTAGTGCAGGTCATCTGGATGCTATGTAAGATGGTGTCTTGTTGTCCTAGATATGTGAGGAGCCTACACAGAAAGGATGGTTCCAAGGAAGGATGCTTTTCACAGCCCTCCTTGAAGCATCTTTTCCGGGAGCCTCCTGACATATATCCTCGCTTTCTGTGGATGTCTTGCTCTCCTCGTCTTGCAGTTCCTGGTACATAGCATCCAGGCGCTATACAGCTGCTGGGAGCTGCATAGCGTACACAAATACCATGCAATGTCAAAGCACTGCATAGCTAGTGCAGGTCATCTGGATGCTATGTAAGATGGTGTCTTGTTGTCCTAGATATGTGAGGAGCCTACACAGAAAGGATGGTTCCAAGGAAGGATGCTTTTCACAGCCCTCCTTGAAGCATCTTTTCCGGGAGCCTCCTGACATATATCCTCGCTTTCTGTGGATGTCTTGCTCTCCTGGTCTTGCAGTTCCTGGTACATAGCATCCAGGCGCTATACAGCCGCTGGGAGCTGCATAGCGTACACAAATACCATGCAATGTCAAAGCACTGCATAGCTAGTGCAGGTCATCTGGATGCTATGTAAGATGGTGTCTTGTTGTCCTAGATATGTGAGGAGCCTACACAGAAAGGATGGTTCCAAGGAAGGATGCTTTTCACAGCCCTCCTTGAAGCATCTTTTCCGGGAGCGTCCTGACATATATCCTCGCTTTCTGTGGATGTCTTGCTCTCCTGGTCTTGCAGTTCCTGGTACATAGCATCCAGGCGCTATACAGCCGCTGGGAGCTGCATAGTGTACACAAATACCATGCAATGTCAAAGCACTGCATAGCTAGTGCAGGTCATCTGGATGCTATGTAAGATGGTGTCTTGTTGTCCTAGATATGTGAGGAGCCTACACAGAAAGGATGGTTCCAAGGAAGGATGCTTTTCACAGCCCTCCTTGAAGCATCTTTTCCGGGAGCCTCCTGACATATATCCTCGCTTTCTGTGGATGTCTTGCTCTCCTGGTCTTGCAGTTCCTGGTACATAGCATCCAGGCGCTATACAGCCGCTGGGAGCTGCATAGCGTACACAAATACCATGCAATGTCAAAGCACTGCATAGCTAGTGCAGGTCATCTGGATGCTATGTCAGATGGTGTCTTGTTGTCCTAGATATGTGAGGAGCCTACACAGAAAGGATGGTTCCAAGGAAGGATGCTTTTCACAGCCCTCCTTGAAGCATCTTTTCCGGGAGCCTCCTGACATATATCCTCGCTTTCTGTGGATGTCTTGCTCTCCTGGTCTTGCAGTTCCTGGTACATAGCATCCAGGCGCTATACAGCCGCTGGGAGCTGCATAGCGTACACAAATATCATGCAATGTCAAAGCACTGCATAGCTAGTGCAGGTCATCTGGATGCTATGTAAGATGGTGTCTTGTTGTCCTAGATATGTGAGGAGCCTACACAGAAAGGATGGTTCCAAGGAAGGATGCTTTTCACAGCCCTCCTTGAAGCATCTTTTCCGGGAGCCTCCTGACATATATCCTCGCTTTCTGTGGATGTCTTGCTCTCCTGGTCTTGCAGTTCCTGGTACATAGCATCCAGGCGCTATACAGCCGCTGGGAGCTGCATAGCGTACACAAATACCATGCAATGTCAAAGCACTGCATAGCTAGTGCAGGTCATCTGGATGCTATGTCAGATGGTGTCTTGTTGTCCTAGATATGTGAGGAGCCTACACAGAAAAGATGGTTCCAAGGAAGGATGCTTTTCACAGCCCTCCTTGAAGCATCTTTTCTGGGAGCCTCCTGACATATATCCTCGCTTTCTGTGGATGTCTTGCTCTCCTGGTCTTGCAGTTCCTGGTACATAGCATCCAGGCGCTATACAGCCGCTGGGAGCTGCATAGCGTACACAAATACCATGCAATGTCAAAGCACTGCATAGCTAGTGCAGGTCATCTGGATGCTATGTAAGATGGTGTCTTGTTGTCCTAGATATGTGAGGAGCCTACACAGAAAGGATGGTTCCAAGGAAGGATGCTTTTCACAGCCCTCCTTGAAGCATCTTTTCCGGGAGCCTCCTGACATATATCCTCCCTTTCTGTGGATGTCTTGCTCTCCTCGTCTTGCAGTTCCTGGTACATAGCATCCAGGCGCTATACAGCCGCTGGGAGCTGCAAAGCGTACACAAATACCATGCAATGTCAAAGCACTGCATAGCTAGTGCAGGTCATCTGGATGCTATGTAAGATGGTGTCTTGTTGTCCTAGATATGTGAGGAGCCTACACAGAAAGGATGGTTCCAAGGAAGGATGCTTTTCACAGCCCTCCTTGAAGCATCTTTTCCGGGAGCCTCCTGACATATATCCTCGCTTTCTGTGGCTGTCTTGCTCTCCTCGTCTTGCAGTTCCTGTTACATAGCATCCAGGCGCTATACAGCCGCTGGGAGCTGCATAGCGTACACAAATACCATGCAATGTCAAAGCACTGCATAGCTAGTGTAGGTCATCTGGATGCTATGTAAGATGGTGTCTTGTTGTCCTAGATATGTGAGGAGCCTACACAGAAAGGATGGTTCCAAGGAAGGATGCTTTTCACAGCCCTCCTTGAAGCATCTTTTCCGGGAGCCTCCTGACATATATCCTCGCTTTCTGTGGATGTCTTGCTCTCCTGGTCTTGCAGTTCCTGGTACATAGCATCCAGGCGCTATACAGCCGCTGGGAGCTGCATAGCGTACACAAATACCATGCAATGTCAAAGCACTGCATAGCTAGTGCAGGTCATCTGGATGCTATGTAAGATGGTGTCTTGTTGTCCTAGATATGTGAGGAGCCTACACAGAAAGGATGGTTCCAAGGAAGGATGCTTTTCACAGCCCTCCTTGAAGCATCTTTTCCGGCAGCCTCCTGACATATATCCTCGCTTTCTGTGGATGTCTTGCTCTCCTCGTCTTGCAGTTCCTGGTACATAGCATCCAGGCGCTATACAGCCGCTGGGAGCTGCATAGCGTACACAAATACCATGCAATGTCAAAGCACTGCATAGCTAGTGCAGGTCATCTGGATGCTATGTAAGATGGTGTCTTGTTGTCCTAGATATGTGAGGAGCCTACACAGAAAGGATGGTTCCAAGGAAGGATGCTTTTCACAGCCCTCCTTGAAGCATCTTTTCCGGGAGCCTCCTGACATATATCCTCGCTTTCTGTGGATGTCTTGCTCTCCTGGTCTTGCAGTTCCTGGTACATAGCATCCAGGCGCTATACAGCCGCTGGGAGCTGCATAGCGTACACAAATACCATGCAATGTCAAAGCACTGCATAGCTAGTGCAGGTCATCTGGATGCTATGTAAGATGGTGTCTTGTTGTCCTAGATATGTGAGGAGCCTACACAGAAAGGATGGTTCCAAGGAAGGATGCTTTTCACAGCCCTCCTTGAAGCATCTTTTCCGGGAGCCTCCTGACATATATCCTCGCTTTCTGTGGATGTCTTGCTCTCCTGGTCTTGCAGTTCCTGGTACATAGCATCCAGGCGCTATACAGCCGCTGGGAGCTGCATAGCGTACACAAATACCATGCAATGTCAAAGCACTGCATAGCTAGTGCAGGTCATCTGGATGCTATGTAAGATGGTGTCTTGTTTGTCCTAGATATGTGAGGAGCCTACACAGAAAGGATGGTTCCAAGGAAGGATGCTTTTCACAGCCCTCCTTGAAGCATCTTTTCCGGGAGCCTCCTGACATATATCCTCGCTTTCTGTGGATGTCTTGCTCTCCTGGTCTTGCAGTTCCTGGTACATAGCATCCAGGCGCTATACAGCCGCTGGGAGCTGCATAGCGTACACAAATATCATGCAATGTCAAAGCACTGCATAGCTAGTGCAGGTCATCTGGATGCTATGTAAGATGGTGTCTTGTTGTCCTAGATATGTGAGGAGCCTACACAGAAAGGATGGTTCCAAGGAAGGATGCTTTTCACAGCCCTCCTTGAAGCATCTTTTCCGGGAGCCTCCTGACATATATCCTCGCTTTCTGTGGATGTCTTGCTCTCCTGGTCTTGCAGTTCCTGGTACATAGCATCCAGGCGCTATACAGCCGCTGGGAGCTGCATAGCGTACACAAATACCATGCAATGTCAAAGCACTGCATAGCTAGTGCAGGTCATCTGGATGCTATGTCAGATGGTGTCTTGTTGTCCTAGATATGTGAGGAGCCTACACAGAAAGGATGGTTCCAAGGAAGGATGCTTTTCACAGCCCTCCTTGAAGCATCTTTTCTGGGAGCCTCCTGACATATATCCTCGCTTTCTGTGGATGTCTTGCTCTCCTGGTCTTGCAGTTCCTGGTACATAGCATCCAGGCGCTATACAGCCGCTGGGAGCTGCATAGCGTACACAAATACCATGCAATGTCAAAGCACTGCATAGCTAGTGCAGGTCATCTGGATGCTATGTAAGATGGTGTCTTGTTGTCCTAGATATGTGAGGAGCCTACACAGAAAGGATGGTTCCAAGGAAGGATGCTTTTCACAGCCCTCCTTGAAGCATCTTTTCCGGGAGCCTCCTGACATATATCCTCGCTTTCTGTGGATGTCTTGCTCTCCTCGTCTTGCAGTTCCTGGTACATAGCATCCAGGCGCTATACAGCCGCTGGGAGCTGCAAAGCGTACACAAATACCATGCAATGTCAAAGCACTGCATAGCTAGTGCAGGTCATCTGGATGCTATGTAAGATGGTGTCTTGTTTGTCCTAGATATGTGAGGAGCCTACACAGAAAGGATGGTTCCAAGGAAGGATGCTTTTCACAGCCCTCCTTGAAGCATCTTTTCCGGGAGCCTCCTGACATATATCCTCGCTTTCTGTGGATGTCTTGCTCTCCTGGTCTTGCAGTTCCTGGTACATAGCATCCAGGCGCTATACAGCCGCTGGGAGCTGCATAGCGTACACAAATATCATGCAATGTCAAAGCACTGCATAGCTAGTGCAGGTCATCTGGATGCTATGTAAGATGGTGTCTTGTTGTCCTAGATATGTGAGGAGCCTACACAGAAAGGATGGTTCCAAGGAAGGATGCTTTTCACAGCCCTCCTTGAAGCATCTTTTCCGGGAGCCTCCTGACATATATCCTCGCTTTCTGTGGATGTCTTGCTCTCCTGGTCTTGCAGTTCCTGGTACATAGCATCCAGGCGCTATACAGCCGCTGGGAGCTGCATAGCGTACACAAATACCATGCAATGTCAAAGCACTGCATAGCTAGTGCAGGTCATCTGGATGCTATGTCAGATGGTGTCTTGTTGTCCTAGATATGTGAGGAGCCTACACAGAAAGGATGGTTCCAAGGAAGGATGCTTTTCACAGCCCTCCTTGAAGCATCTTTTCTGGGAGCCTCCTGACATATATCCTCGCTTTCTGTGGATGTCTTGCTCTCCTGGTCTTGCAGTTCCTGGTACATAGCATCCAGGCGCTATACAGCCGCTGGGAGCTGCATAGCGTACACAAATACCATGCAATGTCAAAGCACTGCATAGCTAGTGCAGGTCATCTGGATGCTATGTAAGATGGTGTCTTGTTGTCCTAGATATGTGAGGAGCCTACACAGAAAGGATGGTTCCAAGGAAGGATGCTTTTCACAGCCCTCCTTGAAGCATCTTTTCCGGGAGCCTCCTGACATATATCCTCGCTTTCTGTGGATGTCTTGCTCTCCTGGTCTTGCAGTTCCTGGTACATAGCATCCAGGCGCTATACAGCCGCTGGGAGCTGCATAGCGTACACAAATACCATGCAATGTCAAAGCACTGCATAGCTAGTGCAGGTCATCTGGATGCTATGTAAGATGGTGTCTTGTTGTCCTAGATATGTGAGGAGCCTACACAGAAAGGATGGTTCCAAGGAAGGATGCTTTTCACAGCCCTCCTTGAAGCATCTTTTCCGGGAGCCTCCTGACATATATCCTCGCTTTCTGTGGATGTCTTGCTCTCCTGGTCTTGCAGTTCCTGGTACATAGCATCCAGGCGCTATACAGCCGCTGGGAGCTGCATAGCGTACACAAATACCATGCAATGTCAAAGCACTGCATAGCTAGTGCAGGTCATCTGGATGCTATGTAAGATGGTGTCTTGTTTGTCCTAGATATGTGAGGAGCCTACACAGAAAGGATGGTTCCAAGGAAGGATGCTTTTCACAGCCCTCCTTGAAGCATCTTTTCCGGGAGCCTCCTGACATATATCCTCGCTTTCTGTGGATGTCTTGCTCTCCTGGTCTTGCAGTTCCTGGTACATAGCATCCAGGCGCTATACAGCCGCTGGGAGCTGCATAGCGTACACAAATATCATGCAATGTCAAAGCACTGCATAGCTAGTGCAGGTCATCTGGATGCTATGTAAGATGGTGTCTTGTTGTCCTAGATATGTGAGGAGCCTACACAGAAAGGATGGTTCCAAGGAAGGATGCTTTTCACAGCCCTCCTTGAAGCATCTTTTCCGGGAGCCTCCTGACATATATCCTCGCTTTCTGTGGATGTCTTGCTCTCCTGGTCTTGCAGTTCCTGGTACATAGCATCCAGGCGCTATACAGCCGCTGGGAGCTGCATAGCGTACACAAATACCATGCAATGTCAAAGCACTGCATAGCTAGTGCAGGTCATCTGGATGCTATGTCAGATGGTGTCTTGTTGTCCTAGATATGTGAGGAGCCTACACAGAAAGGATGGTTCCAAGGAAGGATGCTTTTCACAGCCCTCCTTGAAGCATCTTTTCTGGGAGCCTCCTGACATATATCCTCGCTTTCTGTGGATGTCTTGCTCTCCTGGTCTTGCAGTTCCTGGTACATAGCATCCAGGCGCTATACAGCCGCTGGGAGCTGCAAAGCGTACACAAATACCATGCAATGTCAAAGCACTGCATAGCTAGTGCAGGTCATCTGGATGCTATGTAAGATGGTGTCTTGTTTGTCCTAGATATGTGAGGAGCCTACACAGAAAGGATGGTTCCAAGGAAGGATGCTTTTCACAGCCCTCCTTGAAGCATCTTTTCCGGGAGCCTCCTGACATATATCCTCGCTTTCTGTGGATGTCTTGCTCTCCTGGTCTTGCAGTTCCTGGTACATAGCATCCAGGCGCTATACAGCCGCTGGGAGCTGCATAGCGTACACAAATATCATGCAATGTCAAAGCACTGCATAGCTAGTGCAGGTCATCTGGATGCTATGTAAGATGGTGTCTTGTTGTCCTAGATATGTGAGGAGCCTACACAGAAAGGATGGTTCCAAGGAAGGATGCTTTTCACAGCCCTCCTTGAAGCATCTTTTCCGGGAGCCTCCTGACATATATCCTCGCTTTCTGTGGATGTCTTGCTCTCCTGGTCTTGCAGTTCCTGGTACATAGCATCCAGGCGCTATACAGCCGCTGGGAGCTGCATAGCGTACACAAATACCATGCAATGTCAAAGCACTGCATAGCTAGTGCAGGTCATCTGGATGCTATGTCAGATGGTGTCTTGTTGTCCTAGATATGTGAGGAGCCTACACAGAAAGGATGGTTCCAAGGAAGGATGCTTTTCACAGCCCTCCTTGAAGCATCTTTTCTGGGAGCCTCCTGACATATATCCTCGCTTTCTGTGGATGTCTTGCTCTCCTGGTCTTGCAGTTCCTGGTACATAGCATCCAGGCGCTATACAGCCGCTGGGAGCTGCATAGCGTACACAAATACCATGCAATGTCAAAGCACTGCATAGCTAGTGCAGGTCATCTGGATGCTATGTAAGATGGTGTCTTGTTGTCCTAGATATGTGAGGAGCCTACACAGAAAGGATGGTTCCAAGGAAGGATGCTTTTCACAGCCCTCCTTGAAGCATCTTTTCCGGGAGCCTCCTGACATATATCCTCGCTTTCTGTGGATGTCTTGCTCTCCTCGTCTTGCAGTTCCTGGTACATAGCATCCAGGCGCTATACAGCCGCTGGGAGCTGCAAAGCGTACACAAATACCATGCAATGTCAAAGCACTGCATAGCTAGTGCAGGTCATCTGGATGCTATGTAAGATGGTGTCTTGTTGTCCTAGATATGTGAGGAGCCTACACAGAAAGGATGGTTCCAAGGAAGGATGCTTTTCACAGCCCTCCTTGAAGCATCTTTTCCGGGAGCCTCCTGACATATATCCTCGCTTTCTGTGGCTGTCTTGCTCTCCTCGTCTTGCAGTTCCTGTTACATAGCATCCAGGCGCTATACAGCCGCTGGGAGCTGCATAGCGTACACAAATACCATGCAATGTCAAAGCACTGCATAGCTAGTGTAGGTCATCTGGATGCTATGTCAGATGGTGTCTTGTTGTCCTAGATATGTGAGGAGCCTACACAGAAAGGATGGTTCCAAGGAAGGATGCTTTTCACAGCCCTCCTTGAAGCATCTTTTCCGGGAGCCTCCTGACATATATCCTCGCTTTCTGTGGATGTCTTGCTCTCCTGGTCTTGCAGTTCCTGGTACATAGCATCCAGGCGCTATACAGCCGCTGGGAGCTGCATAGCGTACACAAATACCATGCAATGTCAAAGCACTGCATAGCTAGTGCAGGTCATCTGGATGCTATGTAAGATGGTGTCTTGTTGTCCTAGATATGTGAGGAGCCTACACAGAAAGGATGGTTCCAAGGAAGGATGCTTTTCACAGCCCTCCTTGAAGCATCTTTTCCGGGAGCCTCCTGACATATATCCTCGCTTTCTGTGGATGTCTTGCTCTCCTGGTCTTGCAGTTCCTGGTACATAGCATCCAGGCGCTATACAGCCGCTGGGAGCTGCATAGCGTACACAAATACCATGCAATGTCAAAGCACTGCATAGCTAGTGCAGGTCATCTGGATGCTATGTAAGATGGTGTCTTGTTTGTCCTAGATATGTGAGGAGCCTACACAGAAAGGATGGTTCCAAGGAAGGATGCTTTTCACAGCCCTCCTTGAAGCATCTTTTCCGGGAGCCTCCTGACATTATATCCTCGCTTTCTGTGGCTGTCTTGCTCTCCTGGTCTTGCAGTTCCTGGTACATAGCATCCAGGCGCTATACAGCCGCTGGGAGCTGCATAGCGTACACAAATACCATGCAATGTCAAAGCACTGCATAGCTAGTGCAGGTCATCTGGATGCTATGTAAGATGGTGTCTTGTTGTCCTAGATATGTGAGGAGCCTACACAGAAAGGATGGTTCCAAGGAAGGATGCTTTTCACAGCCCTCCTTGAAGCATCTTTTCCGGGAGCCTCCTGACATATATCCTCGCTTTCTGTGGATGTCTTGCTCTCCTCGTCTTGCAGTTCCTGGTACATAGCATCCAGGCGCTATACAGCCGCTGGGAGCTGCAAAGCGTACACAAATACCATGCAATGTCAAAGCACTGCATAGCTAGTGCAGGTCATCTGGATGCTATGTAAGATGGTGTCTTGTTGTCCTAGATATGTGAGGAGCCTACACAGAAAGGATGGTTCCAAGGAAGGATGCTTTTCACAGCCCTCCTTGAAGCATCTTTTCCGGGAGCCTCCTGACATATATCCTCGCTTTCTGTGGATGTCTTGCTCTCCTCGTCTTGCAGTTCCTGGTACATAGCATCCAGGCGCTATACAGCCGCTGGGAGCTGCAAAGCGTACACAAATACCATGCAATGTCAAAGCACTGCATAGCTAGTGCAGGTCATCTGGATGCTATGT
Source organism: Harmothoe impar (assembly GCA_947462335.1). Classification (NCBI taxonomy): domain Eukaryota; kingdom Metazoa; phylum Annelida; class Polychaeta; order Phyllodocida; family Polynoidae; genus Harmothoe; species Harmothoe impar. The sequence continues at coordinate 29,333,290 of OX381708.1, forward strand.
AAGATGGTGTCTTGTTGTCCTAGATATGTGAGGAGCCTACACAGAAAGGATGGTTCCAAGGAAGGATGCTTTTTACAGCCCTCCTTGAAGCATCTTTTCCGGGAGCCTCCTGACATATATCCTCGCTTTCTGTGGATGTCTTGCTCTCCTGGTCTTGCAGTTCCTGGTACATAGCATCCAGGCGCTATACAGCCGCTGGGAGCTGCATAGCGTACACAAATACCATGCAATGTCAAAGCACTGCATAGCTAGTGCAGGTCATCTGGATGCTATGTAAGATGGTGTCTTGTTGTCCTAGATATGTGAGGAGCCTACACAGAAAGGATGGTTCCAAGGAAGGATGCTTTTCACAGCCCTCCTTGAAGCATCTTTTCCGGGAGCCTCCTGACATATATCCTCGCTTTCTTTGGATGTCTTGCTCTCCTGGTCTTGCAGTTCCTGGTACATAGCATCCAGGCGCTATACAGCCGCTGGGAGCTGCATAGCGTACACAAATACCATGCAATGTCAAAGCACTGCATAGCTAGTGCAGGTCATCTGGATGCTATGTAAGATGGTGTCTTGTTGTCCTAGATATGTGAGGAGCCTACACAGAAAGGATGGTTCCAAGGAAGGATGCTTTTCACAGCCCTCCTTGAAGCATCTTTTCCGGGAGCCTCCTGACATATATCCTCGCTTTCTGTGGATGTCTTGCTCTCCTCGTCTTGCAGTTCCTGGTACATAGCATCCAGGCGCTATACAGCCGCTGGGAGCTGCATAGCGTACACAAATACCATGCAATGTCAAAGCACTGCATAGCTAGTGCAGGTCATCTGGATGCTATGTAAGATGGTGTCTTGTTGTCCTAGATATGTGAGGAGCCTACACAGAAAGGATGGTTCCAAGGAAGGATGCTTTTCACAGCCCTCCTTGAAGCATCTTTTCCGGGAGCCTCCTGACATATGTGAGCAGCCAAGCAGAAAGGATAGTCCACGCGGGATTAGTTCCGATTTTAGCCACCAGGGGGCGCCACTATGGCCTAAAATAAAAGAATTAGGCTAAAAATAGCTCTTGGGTACTTTTTTCTGGAGAATTCAATAGGATTACATAAAACATTCCATTTTTGGTAAAAAGCTTCTATATTTGGAAGGTAAAAGGAACGTTTTAAAGCCTAAATGGGTGTGCTTGTTGATATGTGTTGCCATGGAAACATGATTTTTATTCCAAATAGAGGAAATTAAGACATAAATTGATAGAATGATTTCTGAGGATTGCAATGGTGAAAACAAAATAAAATTACCATTCCTAGATCGAATTTTATGACTTAAAGAATGAAAATGTATCGTAAATTTCTAATTATCATAGATAATGCTAATTAAATAGGGATATCTTGGAAAATATGAGACATAGAGCTTATTGGGATTTTGGAAAGGGTGATGCCCACACATATTCATGAAGCCATATCTCAAAAACTAGAAATAATATCTTCTAGTGTAATATATCATTGGAAAGCTTATGACATCAATTTCAAAGTTGGCTTTTTCCTTGGACTACCCTTTTCCCTTGCCTGTACACATATATCCTCACTTTCTGTGGATGTCTTGCTCTCCTGGTCTTGCAGTTCCTGGTACATAGCATCCAGGCGCTATACAGCCGCTGGGAGCTGCATAGCGTACACAAATACCATGCAATGTCAAAGCACTGCATAGCTAGTGCAGGTCATCTGGATGCTATGTAAGATGGTGTCTTGTTGTCCTAGATATGTGAGGAGCCTACACAGAAAGGATGGTTCCAAGGAAGGATGCTTTTCACAGCCCTCCTTGAAGCATCTTTTCCGGGAGCCTCCTGACATATATCCTCGCTTTCTGTGGATGTCTTGCTCTCCTCGTCTTGCAGTTCCTGGTAGGCCTACATAGCATCCAGGCGCTATCCCAGTCAGCAAAGATACGTTGGGCCAACAGTAGTCAATGTTGGGATGACGTCAGATTCTGACGTTGGCCCAACGTTCATTTGTCCGTCCATCCGAACGTCGCCATGACGTCGCAAAGAATTGACGTTGGCCCAACGTCAGGACGTTGGCCTAACGTCAGTTATTTTACGTTGTGCCAACGTCTGATGACGTTGTACCAACGTCTAGCCAACCATATGTAGAGTCTAAAACAAATGATGTTCCAACATTGGGCCAATGCTCATTTGTCAGCATGTTATATAATATACCTAGCTTAAATTAGCTTTGATCAACATTTAGTATCAATGTTTACTTAAATGTGATTAACTCTGCCTAAAACATGGCTGTCAAGAATCATCATTTTAGAAACAGCCATTTCTGTCTTTGCAGTTCACCTTTATCTTAGCCTTCAAAGGCAAAGATGTGATACTAAGGCATCCCACCCTTTGGACCTTATACACCTGTCATTACCAATAAAAGGGTGTCTTGTAGCAATATAACCAGTATTTTGTTATATTGTGAAAAAAGGGAGTAATGACGAATAATATAGATAAAAGACACAATATCCTTGGTATCAAACTCTATATTACACACACGGGGCCCAATTAATGACGAATTAGGGGCAAAGAAAATGCATCTGCTGGGCAAAATTATCTTCATACAACCCTGAATGCCCTCTGGTGGAGGTTGGAGATATAGTGTTGGGGCAATGTTGGGCCAACGTTGGCATGAGATGAATTATCTGACGTTGAACCAACGTCAGCAGAACACTGGGAGTATTACCAACGTTGGAACAACATTGATTTACCAACGTTGGTGTGACATATATAAAGTGACGTTGTATCAACATTGGCAAACCACTGGGAATATTGCCAACGTGGGAACAACATGCATTTGCCAACGTTGTACCAACGTTGGCAGGCAAACGTTGGCCCAACGTTGAAATATTGCCCGCGACGGTGCCAACCATTCCCGACGTTGGCCCAACGTATCCTTGCTAGCTGGGTATACAGCCGCTGGGAGCTGCATAGCGTACACAAATACCATGCAATGTCAAAGCACTGCATAGCTAGTGCAGGTCATCTGGATGCTATGTAAGATGGTGTCTTGTTATCCTAGATATGTGAGGAGCCTACACAGAAAGGATGGTTCCAAGGAAGGATGCTTTTTATGTACGGTAAGACAAAGTGATGAACTGAGCAGAGGTTTGTCCATGGCATATGGAAGGACTCTCTTTTGATCAATTGCATCATCTGTAATTTAATGTAATGAAACCATCAATGACTTGGTAATCTCATGAGTGTCATATCAGGTGCGAAGAGTTAAACTGGAATTAGAACATTTTTTAATCCACTGCTCCGGGCTGTGGGCCTCACTCCACGCCAACTTGCAAGCAGAGGGACTAAATATATAATAATTATTACCTGGGCCCCGGGCTGAACTCTCCAAATTGATTCAAACTTTTTTAAGTTAGCTAACGCGGTATGGACTGTGCTATTAGGACGCATAAATGCTCAACAAGATTCATATTTTTAGTCCTATAGCCTAGGCCTATAGTCCCTATACCGGTACTATAGGCCTACAGATCTATTACAATTTACACCAATCCATAAATGATAATGGGGTGAGCCAGAAAATTGGTCGGGAAGTGAGGAATACCACGTTATGGACAAACGAAAAATGATAAAGAATGTAAACCGTATTGATACATGTATATGCCAAAATAAGGCCCCGTGTCGACAAAGCCTTTCGTGCAGCCACGCCCCCTCACCCGGGACTGGTTTCGGCCTAGGCTAGGGGCCTGGGGTTAAAACCCTTTTTTTTTCTATTACCAAGAGGAAAATACTCACCAAAGTTGACACCGTTGTATATCCCTGTCTCATGGATGTTGTTGGTAAGTCTCTGTCCGTTTGGTCTCGTGTAACATGTACGTTTGAGAATTATTTTCCAAGACAATGCTGCCATCGATGTTGACACTCCAGTGACTAGTGAGGCGAGTTGCTTTCGCGGTGTTGATAACTACCGTTGTCATGGTTCAAGTCGTTGTCATGGACTTAGGTCACGTGGCCATGGTTGCTATGTATACAATGGAGTTGCTATGGTGTGTCTCCAATGCGACAAAGACAATTGTCGCGGACTGAGGTGCTTTGCAACAGCCACGACCAGAATGGTTTAAGATCATTTATCTTATCTTGGCGGCGGAGCCCGACCAATCTGAGGTAAAATGCCCCAACATAAGACTAAAATTATCGGGCACCTAAGCATATCAAATGCTGGGGTTTTGGGACATTTGGAAAAGTGAGTGCAGATCAACTTCAAGATGGTTTTAGCGCCTGTAATTGAAAAGGTCGTCCCACCCACCCGATATGGCATCCCATTGGCATCGGGCAAAACAGTTGCTCGAGTTCCTAAAATGGACATCGGCAGAAGACCAACATTTAAGAAACTAAATCAATGGAGAATGATGTACGAGAATGATTTCTTCAATTCCACGGATGCTGTTTACAGAGGTAAGCCTGAAGATGTGTAGCCACTCTCGTAGCACTAGATGCAATTGGCCCTACCGGGAAACACGGGGTAGAGCCTAGAGGCAACATGTGTTTGGATTAATTTTCTTAGTTATGATGTGAACTATTTCTATCATCAGTAAAAACATCGAAAACAGGTAGCTATCCTGACCTCACTTTATTTTGTTTGCGCAACTTTTATTTTGTTTGCGCAACTTTCTGGAGTTCAAAAAAAAAAGAAAAAAAGCATGTCCCCTTAGGGGCTCCATGGCATGGGTGCATAGTTGAAGAGAATAATACTTCCCAGCTATTTCCAAAAATAATTGAATGAGTTTGTAATTCAATCAGATTCAAATAAGACAGTTTTTGTTTGTATCTCACTGCAAATAAAGCCCTTTTTAGCCAGTGTGTGAGCATGGTATATGAAGGGCTGCTTTTGCAGTGTACCTAGGGTATGCTAGGGGTACAGTAAGGTTTAGTACCACCACTTATCATCAGCCCCACTAGCTTATGCAATAGCACACTGAACTTTACATCTGGAGGTAAGGAGTTCGATTCCCATTGACAACATTAATTTGTACAACAATAATGAATTTCAAATGTATGTATACTGAGCTGCTTGTGAATGTTATATGCTTGAATAAACAGCAGAACGTTTCAGTGGAATTCCTTTTTAAATAGTGGCACACTTCAGCTTATTACTAATCACTGCTTTGAAGTGCTTAATAAGAACTGCAGAGCAAGTCACTTATAAGTGCTGCTTTATAACAGTGCGGTAGTGTCACAATTATAATCTTTGAATAAATTTGACTTTTGTTGCCCTTATTAGCTGAATTATTGAACCTCTTGATAACCACTGCTTTAAAGGGCTTAATAAGTGCTGCATATTAGCTGACTAATAGTTATTACATTCTAGCCACAATATAGATGGATAATAAGCACTTCATTGGAGAGCTTATTAGTCACTTATTAAGTGTTGCTGTGCCCACTGGGTGGGGGCTTGAGCCAACGTAACAAGTTGTATCCTGCTACCGATCAACAGCAATTGCTTCAAATATACCGCTTTAAGTCAAACCTACAAATGACTAATAAATAAGAACTCTATAATTAAAATTCCATGTATCTGCTTTTGTGTGATAAAATATTTCATCGAATATTTATGTAGTTTTTCTTACCACAGTACCTTGCCAATAATATTAAACAATATTTAGTTGTTTTTCCAGCACCTTGGACGTTGGTACCGTGATTTCAATTTTATTTTAGGAATTATTTATAAAATTCTGCCATATTTTCTTGATATTTCCAAAATTCTCTATACTCTTTGAATGCCATAAAAATGTAATAACCCCCAAAAGAGTATGATCTCATATGTTGGTGGGAAGCTACAAGTGTGTAGACATGATTTCTATTGACATTTTAATTTTTTGTCAATTTACCAGTTCTCAGCATTAATCTGACAAATATAGTGAAATATTCAATGCATTGTCCGACTTTTGACGTGGGTGTCCAACTTTTGACGCATATGACAACATGAATTGGCCAATTAATTGCATAGGGACACCAAAATGCCTGAATAAGGTAATTTTCATAAAACTACAGGAAAATATTTCTAATTTCATCTCTAGCATCACTTTTGGACATTTCAATAAATTTGGCTAATGGATAGGGGTTTATAGCCAAAAGTGTCCAACATTTGACCTGTTTCGGCCACCACACGAAAAAAGATTAGATTTTTGGTGTGAATCTATTATTTATTCATCTATCTAGGGATGCATTTTAATCACTGTGAACAAATCATAACTAGAGTGCATATCTGTGCGTGTTGGTATATTGGGGTCACCTGGCTTATGAAAAAATCAGGCATGTCCCGAACTTTCATCACTGGAATACATTTTAAGATAGACAGCAATTTTTAAACTATCTATAAGTTCCATGCTAAGTCATCTTATTAAAGAATTTATTGAAAAATAATGAATATTTACATTTTATAAAAAAAATTATTAGCTATTCGATGAAAATTATCTTATTCCAAGCGTCGTGGGACTATTTTGGCCGGTCTCATACTTGAAACAGGATGTCTGATTTAGGGTCTAAAAATAGCTTAATATTCATCTGACCATAAAAAAACTCAGCATAGTCTAAAATCACTATTTCATGAAAAAAACAACCCAAGTATTGGGATTACTTCCTACTGATAAACATCTTAATTTATTGGAAATAAACTTATAGTGGAAGAAGGGCGCATTAAAAACCACAAGAACTGGCCAAAATAGCTACCTGTTGGGTAAGTTGAAAAGATTGAGCGTGTGAGTGGCCTCACAGATGACTCAGCGTAAGCTGAATCTGTAGCTTATCCTGTACTTAGATTTAACACTCCCTTATAATCATTCATTGGTCCATTCTGGCATCAGAAATGAATTCCTTGTTAAAAAGTACCCTCAAATCATGTGTCATACATGTATGTTATTCCATTTCAGGCCAGGAGGTGGGTGTGGGTGAGCAGGTGGGTGTGGGAGAGCAGGTGGGTGTGGGTCTAGTGTGGGTGTGCAGGTGGGTGTGGGCGACAGTTGCAGGCTGCGGGCATGTACCGCCTTCTGTCCCTATCAAAAAGCGCGTCGATCGGACGATAAACGGCGAAGATATGGGTGGTACAGTTTTGCTTTGCACTCCTTTTACGCTGCCGCTGTGGGACCCTCGTGCTGTCTCCTTGAGGCCTCGCGGACTACCAAAAATGCTTGTGGCGCCACCATGTATGTGAGGGGGTGGTATGAGAACTAAAACAAATCCTTGTTCTTGGTATGTTTAGGGTATTGTAAGAAGTTCATTTAAGTAATTTAAATAATATGGAGGGCAGTTTAGCTTGGTTGAATGGCATTTTAATATGTGAGATGGTAGATTTATGTCAGAAAGATAGAAATAGGATACCTGTTTGGTCAGATGAGCATTTCTATCAGCTCCAATTTTTTTTAACCTTGAAGCCTATGCAGAGTTCATATAGAGGGTAGTCATTTAACAGTACTTAAGAGTTTAAGAAAAAGAGAGAAAAAATACGTAAAGATCGCAGTTGAATTGCGGATAGAAGAAAAGAGATATTGATTAACTTTTTGAAGGAAACATTTGTCCCCCGATCTTGCCCTTTATTTTAGCTTTTTGTATTTTTTTCTAACTGAAATACAAACTGAGTAATATTGATTTTAAAATGGTTAAAAAACGTCTTAAAGGAAATGCCAGGCGTCCTATATGCCTTAGGGTATGGACCCTGAGTCAACAATTGTGCAAAGTGTTTCAACCAACCTCTTGTAGGGGTCTCGGAAAACTTAGTCATTGGATCAGCCAGGAATCGAACCACAGACCTCTCCCACCGGTGACAAGCGTGCTAACCGTTACACTACCAACCCTTGTCTGACTGTTCTCCGCTCCCTACCTTACTGGATTGCATTGACAAGTCCCTCGGACATATAGGGCACGATGCACGATGACAGCCAGTTATGGTACCCCCTGTGGGGTTCGGGACACACCCGCTGACATCGTGCCCCTACACTCTATTGAAATCTGGTGAAATTTTTCTTAATTCGACAGGTCACAGGCTAAATTTAAATCAATATGTGGATAAAGCAATCAGACCATAATTTTATTTTGAATACAGCTCCCTCCTACTGATTGCTCTATTCCTTTAGAATTCCTTGAAACTGGGTATGATTCCAGTCACATTTCTTAAACTGTTCTATCCGCTATGTGGTGAAACGTGAGTGCTGAGGATCATGCTTTAAATTAGTTCACACACTAATACATTTTTTGGGCACTCTCTTTGTTCTATAATTTTCAGAAAGAGATGTCTGCAATGTTCTCCAATATGAGCAAGTGAACCGAGGCTGTTTCAACCGCCAAGGTGGCGCCACTGGTCATGCACTGAAAAGTCGTCTGCGTCCTCGCCACCACGTGCGTCTAAACCAGCAACTTCACACCGCCCTCACCAACTTCCCCAAAGCGAGAGGCACTGTCCTCACATATACCAATCCACAAACTGACAAAGAAAAAGAAAAGCCAATTCCTAAAAAGGCAGTGTCGTCCTCTTCAGAGGAAATTATAACTTTACCTTACCTGGCACTACCCTCAGTGTTGTTGATGAGACGGCCGCGGGTGGAGGGCTTCAGGGTGGCCCCTGTGGGTATTGAAAGTGACCTGGTGGAGAGCTGGTGTACCTGGATATATATCACACTACCCGACGATGCACCCTTCACGCCAGAATCCTTTTATGAAAACAACTACCCACTCCTTTTACAGAAGGTCCAAAAGCGTTCAGCGGTAAGTACTTCTGCTCTCATATCTTTCTATATCTTGAGGGGGCTCAAGGTGGTTCCCCCACTTTTTTAAACTGGTCTTTTTCCTATTGATATTTCCGTAATTTGTTGTACAATGATTTTTTTGCATTTTGGTTTTTAATGGACCAATCTCCATTTGAAAGTCGTGAGTCTACTCCTGAGCCTGCATCTACTGAAAGACCACGTTTTGAGGAAATGGTTTTATCATCAGCCCTGTACAGTCCTCCCTCCCTCCCTCCCTCCCTCCCTCCCTCCCTCCCTCCCTCCCTCCCTCCCTCCCTCCCTCCCTCCCTCCCTCCCTCCCTCCCTCCCTCCCTCCCTCCCTCCCTCCCTCCCTCCCTCCCTCCCTCCCTCCCTCCCTCCCTCCCTCCCTCCCTCCCTCCCTCCCTCCCTCCCTCCCTCCCTCCCTCCCTCCCTCCCTCCCTCCCTCCCTCCCTCCCTCCCTCCCTCCCTCCCTCCCTCCCTCCCTCCCTCCCTCCCTCCCTCCCTCCCTCCCTCCCTCCCTCCCTCCCTCCCTCCCTCCCTCCCTCCCTCCCTCCCTCCCTCCCTCCCTCCCTCCCTCCCTCCCTCCCTCCCTCCCTCCCTCCCTCCCTCCCTCCCTCCCTCCCTCCCTCCCTCCCTCCCTCCCTCCCTCCCTCCTTCCCTCCCTCCCTCCCTCCCTCCCTCCCTAATAACAATATGCAGTATCAGTCTACATAAAGGCTTCTTTATTCCCCTGGGATACACCTGAATTAAAACAAAGCCCAATACTTTGCAGGAGGAACAAGAGGAGCAAAACTCGTGGCGCCCCCTCACACGAACACCCGAAATCAGTATGACATTTTTTGACAACTTCCGACTCCCCAGTCTCTCAATAGATGGGGCCACTAGTAGTGCTTTCTTCGCCATGCCCGCCATCACCACACCTCCGAGCTATTCTTCCAGCCTAAGCAGCGAGGTCAGCCTCCCTGAGTTACTCGACAAGAGCAGTTCTGAGTCACTGCCCCCTTTCTTCTCCTCGTCCTCATCTACCCTTCGCTCGTCCTCCACCTCTGTCCATGAGACCGAATATTTGGGGGTAGAGTCTGAGTCTTACTCTCCAACAAAGGGGACCTCCTCTCCAGCATTGTAGAGACTTACGATATGTGCTTATTTCATAGCTCCTGACTTTTAGTCATTCTTGTTCCAATAATCAAGGAAATATGCAGTAATTCAGCTTTGAAAAACCCTCTATAATTACACGTATTTTTACAAGTTCTATTGACTTTTAAAGTCACCATATTACAGGAACCATATTTGGCTCATCATTGTTACATCCTATTATTTTATGAAAAACGGTGAGTATTTGCAGAACTGTTTGTGTATATACAGAACACTACTGAAAGGTATGTCTAATGAATAAAGTTACCCTGTTTATAACGTGAGAAAGCCATCATGGACCTGCATTGTTATTGGATCTGAATGGCTGATACCTGTAAAATGATATTATGTAATGGTTATAATATATTGAAATTACCCCCCATAGCGTCCATTCAATTAAAAGGTTCCGTGCATTTCCCAATATTCACCTATCCCCAATGTCATAATTGTACATTATGCATATAGATCGAGTTAATCTATTACATATAGATAGGTAGTATTGGCACAGTTTGTCAATCCTCTTAACACAAAATCTACCCCTTTAATGCGTTGATAGTCACCATAAACCCTTTAAGGATGATTATTATGATCGCCAATGGTTCATCTTCAGTTGTCATGATGCACCAATATAGCACATGGGCACTACATTAGTGCATAACGCCGACTCTTAGGGTCGGCATAATGTATGACTGCAGCATTGGAAAGTTACTCCCCCACGGCTGTATTAAACGACAAAATGGCATAGTGCATTAAAACATTATGCTATTCATGAGATGATCCTATTTCAACATTCAAAAACATGCAGAGACAGGGACATTTAAATCTGCTACCATCTGTAAATTTTCATTTTGTTTAGATTCTGTAACGGAAGCAGCCGGCTGAGATGTGTATTTTTTCCTACATGGTTTTGTATAATATCGTTAGATTTCCTATTTCTTGTCGACCAGGGAATGGCGTCTCCATCATCTATGTGGCACCAACAAAAGTAAACCATCCACCATGTTTCCCCTATAATGTAGCCCCTGTGTGTCTTTGTCCCATTTCCTGACACCTGTCCCTTACATCCATCTAAACACGCCCACCAGGGGCACCACATACCACAGTCGTCCCCATAGCGACACACTATACACTGGTCTCATGAGAGGAATAACTAGGACCTGCTCGTTGGGACATACTCACGTGGGAGCGTGGACAAGAAAATCTTTCCAATCTTGAAAACGTTACAATCTTTAAAAACATGTAAGATTATAACATTTATCTAAGATTATCGCAGCTTGCCATCACTGTAAGATGGTGCCACTATTAGCCAGTAGGTGCATGTGACCCTTATAAATATATTGTGCTGTGCAGTTGCTAATATTTTTTTTGAAACTGATATTAAACACAGCTATGGACAATCATAACTGTTATCCGGTTATGTGTGTCAAAATATTACAATGGACGTCCTGTGAGAATCTGAAGTAAATGTTATAATCTTAAAGTTAAGACTGTAACGTTTTTAAGATTGGCCCGCATAAGATTGGAAAGATTTTCTTGTCCACGCTCCCATACGAGTATATCCACTCACACCATAGAACCTCCACGGTCCTACTGGGTCTGCAGCAGGATTCCACACATGCACGCCTAGCAGGAGTCCCTGAGTCCCTCAAACTGTAGCAGCACAGTGCAGACAGTGACTAGAGTAACTGAAAATAGCCAATCAAAGATGGCAGATGTTGTGAGTACAAACAAAATAACCCGGTTGATAGCACTAAATCCATAGTGAGTAAATGGTTGCTAACGTGTGGACTAATCGTGAAAACACTGTTAAAACCATACCATGTATGATTTGGTGGACCAAGGAGTAGAAAGTAATTTTCTGTGATTTGAAAGCAGTATGTGATTCAGACTATTTGACAGTCTTCACTCTCCATGATAGGAGACCTCTCTGCTTTCATACACAGTATCTCCATCCTAGCTAACAAAAGAAACTTTCCAAAGGTTTTCATATGGTTTAAAAACGTTTTTTTAAAGCTAGATAAAGGTTTCAAACGTTTTTAAAGCGTTTGAAAACGTTTTTGTTACCTGGGTTTGTTCTATAGTTAGTGTCATATGTGTAGGTATCTTCTACTCTTTTGTTGATAAATTAATAGGAGAATAGACAGTGGTGTCAACCAGATTTCCAGTTGTGGTATAACCTGGGTGGCCGAAGGCTAATGTGCATGACCATTGCTTGATCGGTACCAGCAAGATAAAGACTGATTGATAAACCTCCATGTTGGTTTTGTATAGAATGTTGTAGAATCTCTCAAAATCAATGTCGGCTCCGCTATCAAAAGCTGCATCGGAGTTCCCTCGTCCCTGTAAATGAAGGAAAATGAGTTACAATTGGTTGAATTGGTTCAACAAGGCTAGCCATTATCTAAATAATCACTTTCTTGCAATGACATAAGATATCCACAGTACACATAAAATAAGAACTGTTTACTCACCATCCACCATCTGTGATTGGCTAATTTCAGTTAGTCTAGTCACTGTCTGCACTGTGAGTAGGTCACATATCTATATTACATTCTCTTAATGCCAGGGGAAATCAGAATATACTGTATGGGCCTACAGCAGGACAGCGCACAGGTTAGTCCATTAGTGATTTCTGTGCAAAGTGCGAAAACAGCAAGCTCAGGAGGTGACATAGAAGACAGAGACGGGAAAGTGATTTTTTCCTTGAAATATACATTACCATGTAAACTAGACCTACTACATATGTAGTATAGTAAATAAGGTATAGACAGAACGGTTAAGTCTCGTGGACGACCCACTGATTATACGCGAATCAGGTTTTTGGAAGTCTGCTACAGTACAAATATAGCCATAATCAGATCCCAGGTGGCCGTTATTCTTCTAGGATTTCCAAAAAGGGTAATTTGCAGCCATGGGCCACTCGGGCTCTTTTAGCGTTGAAAGCTGCGAGCTTTAGCCTTGATCGGCAGGTCCAGAATGGTCACTTTCAACACCAATGATTTTACTTTCTTTTTAGTGAAAACGCATGAATATTCATGATAAATTCAAAGCAGACAAATTGACTCGTGCCTCATACGTTTCTCTCTCCAATGATTAAACTAAAGTGAATTGGCGAATTGACCTTACTTTGATTTATTAGTAACTATGGGCTGTGGCTCCTGGGCCAGTATTATAGTGACTAGCTTACCCCTCCGTATGATAAAGCTATTCAGGTGTAAAATTAAGATATTTTAAATTAAACGGGTTCGCATCTGATTTATGTGTATGCCGATAATAGGGATAAGGTGTTTTGGACATGGACGTAACATTAATTAATTACAGCCGTGTGATCAACCTGTATGCGTGTATAGTAGGGGTTAGTTGGTGTTTTCTTTTAGTAAAAAGGGTTTTAAAAAGTCTCTTTTTCTTTTAAACTAAAGAAATGTTTGAAAAATTTGGGTCGGCCCCTAAAACGTAGGTCTGGTCGGGATACCTCAACACCGTTTTTTTTTCGGCCCAATCATATATACCGGTATCATATCAAAGCATATATATAGAGAGAGACGGTAAATTGTTCCCTTTCATGTTAAATCTACAAAGACACTAGGCAATTAAAGTAATGCCCAGAGGACTATCATCCTTTGGAATAGGCAAGTAGCACTAGTAGCACAGAATAGGCAAGTAGCACAGAAACCTGCAGCTTTGATTCTTTAAGTGGGTGTAAGATTCGCAGAACACAGGGCAGATGGCCCCAGTTGTGAGATATATGATACGGCAGGCGTAAGCCTATATTTGCCCCATAGAACCTGCTGATTCGGCGTTTTTTGCACGCTGCTGGCGCTCCCCGGCGGTCACTGGAGCCGTGCGGTTTGCATACACCTGACGACCTGCGTATAGGAGTCAAGCTGGTCGCCCTGTGGGCGCGTCCATTACTTAAGCTGGTACTGGCGTGATAAGCACTGATAACAGTGGTCACATGGGTACCAGCTGTTACATAATAGATCGACACCCTAAGAAATCTGTAGTGTATCCAGGGAATTATCTCATTGGTTGGTAATGAATCCAGCTACACGAGTATACCCATGTGACCACTGATCTCAGTGCTTATATCACCAGTACTATAATGGACGCGCCCACAGGGCGACCAGCCTGATCCCTATAGGAGACCCACCTAGCAAAGAAAAACCCGTTTATTTTTAAAAAATCTACCAAAATATATTTGATAGCATCATTTTGGTAAAAATAAGTATAATTTAGAAAGCATCTTGCTTAAAGGGAATTGCTGGTTCCTACGCAGAAGCCACCTGACAGAAAAAATCATATTCCTACATAGACCACCTTCCCTAAATCAACTATTTGTATTTGCTAATTTGACAGTATACCTCCATTGTTCTCATATATTCACCGCTAGGACACCCATAGGATCCTATAGTTAAGGCTAAAGAAATATTTTTCCAAAATTCATGCGTTTCTCATTTTATCCGTCACCCCCTGTTTTATTGGTCTTAAAATGTTTGTATAGATGTCCATTATACATTCCCAAGGTTTGGTTGCAATATCAATAGAAGAAGGGGATTATCCATGACAGATAATGTGAAAATGCTGTTTTCCTATTCATTTCTATAGTTAAGGTACTCCTTTGCTCAAATGGCCGTATCATGAAAGTTAGTACTGTGGCATAGCAATTTCTTTTGGTTTTCTATTAGATAATAGATCAAACTAACATAATCCTGAGTTTTATGCAAACGTCAATAGAACATAAGTAATCCTGTGACAAGTAGCGAGTCCCTTTAAGGCGATTGTGGTTGAAAACGGGAACACAGGAATATTTGGGATCTTGCTGGGAACAAAGTACATCATAGCAAGCCACACCCATGTACGTCTTACATAACTACAAAGTGTCCCATGCAGGGAACCCCTTGCACACTGTGCGTGCTATACAGGGGGGTGCAGAGGGGTCCCCCCCCCCCAGGTCGGAAAGTCGCCGAAATTAAGGGCCCTAGGTCACAAAGTCGCTTTTTTAGACCATTTATGCTATAGTCATTTTTTTACAAAAGTCGCTAGGTCGCTTTTATTATTATAACAGGTCGCCAGGTCGCCTGGAAAACAGCCCCGGTCGCCAGGTCGCTTTTGACCCATCTGGAGCCACATACAGCAGTACATGACTAAAGGGTTGGAATCTAGAAGGGCATCACGTTGCACAGCAGATACATGTAGTACAGGCGTTCTTGGAACGAGGTTAAGCCAGCAGGCGTCCACAGGAGGCCCTGCCTCTAATCAAACGGCTCCCCCCCCCCCCCACCTATATGGGACAGCTTTATATAAAGCTATCCGGGCCAGCAGGCACTCAATTTAAGCCCAAATGGACGATATCTGTAGCCGGAGATGCTTTAGTCTATTTGTGATAATTCCCGTGTGCCATCAGCTTCATTGCTATATCCGTTGCCTCCCTGAGGCCTAAATGTATACGCCTCTGCGCCATATATGTCATATGTACACTGTCAGGAAGAAATTTACAGTATTTCTAATGACAAGGTTCAACCCAATATGCCCTTTACTGCATATGCAATACTACATATCTACTATTAATCCAACAGGAACCTGGGATATACAGTAAATGAGTAATACAGTAGGAAGTCGGATAACAATTCTTTTTTAGAATCCTACTGATGAACAGTAACTCCCCCTTAAATCTGAGCATTTTGTTGGCTTTTTTAGGGAAAGTTATTATAGGTTATCGATGTGCAGTCTGTTCAAAAACTCTGGTTTCAAACCAAGCCGTCAACCCCCATTATAATAAAACGTCTCCGTCTGAGTCAATCATAAAACCCCTGAGGCTGCCCATCAGCCCCTTCACCAACGGAATGGCTTCATATCTCCACTGTGAACTCCATTAGGGTCTTACATGCCGACACCAGCTATGCAGCACCAGACACAGTTTTAGTACACCCTGAAGCAGCGGCTGTCGTGGAGAAGTGCTGTGATCTGCCTGGAGAGTGATCTTTTTTTATTTTGTGCCTCGCGGGTTTTGGCATCTGGCTAGTTTGTGTTAAGCACGCTCAACATGGCATTGACGTGACCTTGGAATGACAACAGGGGGATGGCACTATTATAAAGGCCCATGGAGGAGGGAAAACATAAAGCATATATATAAGAGTGGATGTCTGTTTTCTTATAAATGTAAATTTGTGCTGGCTGGGGAGGCCTTTAGGCATGGGATAGTATGGAGGGAAAATATGGTTCAGTGGTAGCCTACCACACGACACCCACAGCTTTGAGTGGTTGGTTTGCACTGGAAATCCTAGTCCAAGCACGACTGATTCGCATTTCCTTAAGAATTGCCTTAATATAAGGTTTATGTTTAATAAAGTAGGTAGGATATGTTGTATGGCCATATTGAACATTCTTGTTCATTTTTAACCAAATTGATTTTTGAGCCCTAATCATTAGACCATGTCACTTTAAACCGAAAGTGAGTTTAGAGACAAAAATTCGGCCTATGTGAAATCAGTTTAACATTTAAGAGAACACTCTAAGATCAGTGTGTTACATTTACACACTTATCAACACGCTTTTCTGCAGCCACTTTTAACACACATTTTGGTGTAACACACTACTCACTGCACACAAAGTGTGTTGATCTCAAAGGTGTGTTGCAAATATGTGTGTGTAATTCCTTATGCATGTTCCCGCAACACACTGTTCTTAGAGTGAACCCCGCCTATAAGCCGAATGCGACGTTTGGGGTCTCAGAGACCCCTACCCCCCACCGTAACCATACAAAAAAGGTTCTTAAACGGATTTTGATCGTTTTACTTGATTGAAATCTCAAGTGTCATTGGTTTAACGTGTATGCTTCACGGGAAAATGATTAGTAAGGCCTTAACATTTAGTAAGATTACTGATTAAGTTTTCATACCCTTCTACACTATTGTTTCAAATATCCTTTAAGCCGAATGTGAGTTTGAAGGGGAAAATTCGCCTTATAGGAAATAAAAACGCCCAAAAAGATTCGGCTTATAGGCGGTTAATACTGATTCACCTTTTCCATAAGGAACTGTTTCTCATATAACAATAATAAGAATGCGTTCCATGAATTCTAGGCCTACCAATTTAAAGGTGAAACAATACACCAACAAAAAAGGACAAGAAAGTGATACCAATAATAATAGAATCAAACATAAAAAAGGTGTTATGGAAATAGTAACATTACCAGAATAAAAATGACCCATTAAAAAGAAGAATGTGCTCTCATCATTGACAAAGAAACCTTGTTTCGAGTTCTTTGAAAGCTTTTCTAAGAACATGGCCTATCTTCAAGAAACTCACTTAAAGTATCTTTTTACACATTCTGTCCGTCAAGAGCATTTCAATGACGCAACATCAAAAGTTCAACATGCATTGTGCAGCGTCAAAGAGGGATAGAAGAGAGAGGTGTGGAGAATCAGTCAAATACGGGAGTGAATGCTCATTTTTAACAACGGTTTAACTCAGAAAATCAGCTTATTTCTATGTTTTCAAAGGATGATCGCATTAAAATTCAAGATGGCTGCCATTAATGTCTTCAAAAGTAACATCATTGTAATTATTGGCCTCAGAAATGTATATCTAGCATTTGGAATCATCATTCTAAGTTGATTAGAAGGGGAGATACATGATTTAGAAATATTCAGTGGCGGCCATCTTGGAAGATGGGGTTCCGACATTGTGGGTGTAGTTATTTTTCATGTCTATGCAAGCTTTGCATATATGGTTCTAGAGGGCGGATGTGTTTCTGTGTGCTGCAGCCTTTGTCGTGATCGGGGTGTTTTGATCTACTTAAACCAAGGTAGGAATCAAGTAACGCGGATGTAAATTGGCCCTGTGAGAGGTAACTAAAACATTGACAGGGGAAAGACACTATAAATATCTTTTTTTTTGTCAGAAAGAACTGTCTTTTATTCTATAATAAATATCATTTACAGAATTTACCTATGGTATTTCACTACCATATTCAAGCTACATCTGAATGTGATTTAGCATATTTATCTCAGACACTAAAACACCTAGTTTTGATTTGATTAAAACACACATATATCCATAAACTCCTTCAAGAAGATAGCAAAAGGTGGGCTGAGATCAGATGTTCTACAGTGTGTAAGGCCCCCTAGTCAGGTGACCGAATATGGCACCTTTTGCACAATTGCTATCTTGGTTTCAATGGTAACAGAAAAGAACAAACACTACCTTCTTCTTTGGAACCATTTATCAATCACACAAGTCAATTGGTTTCCATGCATAATGTGTCCGAACAAAATATGGTATTCAATACAAATATGTCTTGATTGTCTTTTTGTGATTGCTGAATTGCAGACCCATTGTTTTAAATAAAGCATTCCTAAACCAAATGCTGTATTGTATATCGTTAATTGTTCCAGCTGGGGCACACAGAGAAATTCACATGCCTGGACATTACTCCATACGCAGATCATGTCTAGACCATTACAGTGAATTATTAGTACAATAATAATGAAGCTTTAATATACTATGTATGCTTTTTACCATAGTCCATTGTGATTGATCTATGTTGAAATTAAACATTATGAATGAACAGCTGCACTGTCAGTGATATTACTGTCCATAGAGACCCTGAACAATGATGGTGCAATATGAATACTTCTAGGTAGAAATCAAAGATTGTATAGCTTGTTAACGTAACCATAAAAAAGAGATGAAATTAGATGAATTACAAACCAAGAGGGATTCTTAAATACATGCACTATAGAAATATAACAAACAACAAACACTTTCACCAGTAACTACTGACCAACGTTTTCTTTTCGGTGTTTGACAGAGCAGAGCAACTCTACCAATGTGCTGCTTATAGCTACTGCTCATGTCTTGCTCAGTTTAGGAATTGTGTCCAGAGGGAGGCAGACCCTTAAGATGATGGGCCAGTTTGGTTTTCTTGCAATCCTTTCATCCAAAGTCAGAGGAGGCAAGGTTCGCTTCTCATTGCCATATACACACTGAACAGGTGGAGGAAATCTCACAGGGGCAGGGAAGGGATGTGGTGAGGTCACTCTAGGAAAAGCATCTATGGCCTGAATGTGGAGGTTAAAAACAGCCTCTGAGGTGTCTTATGGCTGACTAAATTGTGAGCAGTACAGGCAAAGCAATGGACGTAGGGGTGGAATAGTATGCAAAAAGCCTTGCATGGCCCCAAGGCCATTTCCTGGGGCCCAATGGTGTTGGGGCAGTTTTTGTTCTTTTATATATTAAGTGCTAGCTTTGCACAAGGAGCCCTAGATTTGTATCTGTATAGTAACACCGAGGGAGGTTTGAGAGATTGGGGGGTTTGTGTTCTATTCCCGCGAGGATCTGCTTAATCCTTGTGGGCGGCTATGTTTCTGTGGGCCCCGCTGGAGGGCTGCAGCTCTTCTTGTCGTGAGTGGGGTCGGCTCTAGTTGATAGCAATGGTCTCCTCAACCCAAGGCAGGAAGGAGGTGATGCGGGTGTAGATTCCAGGGAAGCCTGGTCGTGCACAGCCGTATCCGGTGGACACCACCCCGGTGAGCACCCACTGGTCCTCATCGAAGCAAACCATAGGGCCTCCAGAGTCGTACTGTTGAGGAAGAGAAACACACCAATTATTATTTTTTTATAATATAAGATTTACTATGCTTAAGTACTGGAAGGGCCGTATTCAATGCCCGCCATCCCCCATTGAATACATGGACTAAGAAAAAGTTGTTTTCCTTTATTAAATGGCTTCAAGTTAAAAAAATAAAATAAACACAAATGACAACTACGTTGATACCACTCTGATGTATTTCACTTGCGAGGGCTAGAGTGCATCCCACTCCGACTGCTGTTTCGTGGAATACTTCCCCAGCCCCCACTCATAAAATACAACAGAGATGGTACAAATGGGCATTGGCATTTTTCTATCGATCAAACATGTTGTGATTTCCAATGCATGTGTAATTTATCATACTTATTAGTTGAGGCAATGTATATATTAAGGCTGGGGCTCCAATAATCGATTTTCTGCTCCATTCTCATGAAAGTAAATCTGCCAGATCATGGTAAAATGGATGATCAGATGTTAGAGTTTGCTTATTTTGGAATTCTTTTTACATCTGTTTGGATCCGATTTTGTGAGAATAGCTCCGATCTGACGAAAGAATCTGGTAATGCAAGTCCCAGCTTTAGACAATTACATATGCACATCACCTCAAATTTGGTACCCTTATAACGGAGGGAAAATCAACCCAATAATACTTTTTTCACAGGAATTTGAGCTAAAAACAGACCTTAATCAAGGGAGACCACGACCGTAATAAAAAAAATAACATGAAAAGTAGACCTAAAATTTATCTACCTCAATGTTTCTCTTTATGAAATAAAGTAATAAAATATATAGATCTATCTAATGTTGAGAAAAGTTGAATGAAAGTGTGATCTGAAGGTTTTTCGTGTCATTAAACCTTCAACAGTGAAAATGTATCCCTTTCCCTCCAAAATTGACTTAAAACCCACCCCATTTCCAAGGGTCCTCGCGGGCCTTTGCCGAGGGTCCAAAAACAGACTTTTTAATTCCCTTGGAATCGTGTTCACATATAGTAACCAAATCTAAGGGAGTGGCCCCCCAGGGATTTCGGCCAAACACTTTGGAGTCTCTTAGAGTAGCCATTTGTCACTAAAACTGACCTAAAAGGGTGTGGCCACCTCCTTGCATGCCTCAGACTACTATAAGTCACTGCTGATCTACAAAGAAATGCCTTCCAGCTGACCTTACCCTCTTAAGCTTTACTGTTAGCCGTGTCTGAAGAACCATATTACTTTGCCAATAGTTTGCTTTTCCTGTATAGCCCTTTCTCACTATAGTATAATAATGTTGCCTTGGGTCAATGCTGAATCATGTGATAACCTGACCGACTACCTGTCAATATTATGTTACCCTAAGGGTGAAATTCGATCCTTAAAGTAGCTGGCATACACACCCAAGCAGGTTTCTCTATAACAGTATAGAATGGCCTATAAGGGGCCTATAGAGAGAATAC
Source organism: Harmothoe impar (assembly GCA_947462335.1). Lineage (NCBI taxonomy): Eukaryota > Metazoa > Annelida > Polychaeta > Phyllodocida > Polynoidae > Harmothoe > Harmothoe impar. The sequence continues at coordinate 29,354,189 of OX381708.1, forward strand.
AACAACCCTCTCCCCATCTGGAAGACTCGTGTATTCTGTACAACCTATAAGCGATCCCACGTTCCCAAGGCATGTCCCCCAGCCCATCCGTGGTAACATCCTGATCCCACGCTAATGGCGTCTACAAGAGACACGCCTCCATTATCGCTCACACGTAAAGTGTCTGGTCCTATAACATCGCCCAGAGCAACCCCGGAGAGCAACTCACCTTGCAGTGGTAGTGTATGCATTAGGCACCTTGGTGGTGTCATGAGGGAGTTGCAAATCAAGAAGGAAGGACATTCCCCCTATATTCTACATAGCACCTTTCCCAGAGACGCTTGATGTTAAGGCCTGCAAATCTACATACATCTGCATATCATGTGGGTTACAGCCAATAATTACATGAAACAAAGTATTGTCCCTGGCAATGGGGCCGTTGACACTTTCTGGCTTTAAAGGTCTTCAAAAAAGTGGTATGTGTCCCTACATAATAATAATAATGATGATGATGATAATAATAATAATAATAATAATAATAGCGATAATGATAATAATAATAATAATGATAAATAATTATAATAATGATAAATGATGATGATGATAATAATAATAATAATAATAATAATAATAATAATAATAATAATAATAATAATAATAATAATAAAAATAATGATAATAATAATAACGATATGTAGCCTATATGCTACGCTGAGAAAGTAAAGCTCTCCCCAGACACTCCTCAAATTTTCCAAGCACTCTTGAGGGGACTTAATCCTTTTTGTGTCTCCGCGCGAGATTTCACCAGCCCGGCTGATTGTTCATTTATGACCACTCACCTAAATAGGAGGGTTGCAATAGTTGTCCTATAATCCATAATGGGACATGTCATAAACACAAACAAGCCATGTTCCATGAGTCACCATGCATGTAGGGGCATTGTTCCTCACTCCATTGCCTGTCGATATCACTTACTGTGGGGAGTTTGTGTGCATGAGGGGAAAGAGGGCAAATGTCATATACATCTTGAGGTCATGAGGGTGAATATGACCAATCATATTAATGGGTGCTGTGTCCTCATAAGTGGCTTCTTAGTTCCATCGCTGATACATTACTGCGGACCTGAGCTCGATCATCTTTATAAAGAAGAACAGGGTTCTCATTTTGATACAATTTATTTTTTCTCATATTTTCAGACGGTTTTTTGATCAGCTGGTGAGATTGAAGGATGTTCAATCATTTGCGAAAACCAAAAAAATCGACTCCAATCTTTGGGATTTCAGGTCCTTTTCCTTTTGGATTTCAGATAATAAATGAAAAAGAGGGCAAAGCAATTGGCTACAATGGAAGGGGGGAAATTCAAAAATCTCCTGAAAATGACTGGAAATTGCCCGATAGAGAATGGCCTAAATAGTCTGCCAAGAATCAACGGCTATAGTGCATGGCACACGCCATTTAGGGATATAGCAAAGGCTGTACAAGACATGACGTAAAACTACATATCTCTATTGGGGTGCTAAATATGATAACAAAACTGCCTTTGCACACAAAACACCATTGTCATCCCCATATTTATTGACGCCTGATTCAGCCAACAGTTTGATGCAGTAATGTATAGACTCAAAGGAAAACACATATGCCTTTTAACGCCATGCAATATTGTATGTTTGTCATAATGTAACACAAGATGGGTTGCATTGTCACCGTCTGTAAAGTCTCACGCCCATGCTGTACCTTTAGGCACGCCCAACACACCAAGCGAATCGACAAAAAACACATTAGGCCTATACTTTCACAGATATTGTAATGTTTGCTAAAAGGTGAAATCTCGGGAGGCTGTCGCCATGCATGTACTGTCGTTTTGCCAATGTCCCCTGGGTGGCACTTCTTATCCTTTCTATATTCTAGTAGTAACCATGTGTGGAGATAATATCAAATTGGTACCCTTAGCACTGTTCCAAAATGGGTAGATTCACACTTTAGATACACTGATGTAAATGTTTAGAAAAGTGTTCTCTTATTGCATAAAGGTTGAGGAAGTTGGTACATGTGTATACTAAGAACATGAAAAAGTCGCCTTTCATAGATTTTCAAAGGTTTAGATAATTGTACGCACTTTTACCCCAAAATGGCTCCAAAATCTCACCCCTTATAAAGAATATTTGCTGGCTCTTGACTAGGGCCCAAATGCTGATTCTTGGAATTCTGTTCAAGCAACCAACTGAGGAGAAGAGCCCCCTCCTTGGCAAATATGCTCGTTCTATGCCATAGACTGAGTGCATATATATGCATTTAGTACTAATTCAGAGGGGATTAAAGGAATGTGGATCAAAAGGCGGAAGCTTTGCTATAGACAGATAGATGACCTTTCTACAATAGCTTAATGCATGGGCATACACTAATAACTATTATGAGAATACTTATATCTGCCCTGGCCCCTGGAAATCCTACATCGTCCATTTGCTGTCTTTAACACCCCCCCCCCCCCCCACCCTTTTCGACCGTTCTTGGCATTTTAGTAATGAGCCATTAACTGATCAAATCAGATGTTTTCTTTATGGTCTAAGACAAGTCATTGGTAATACATATATATGATCTTGTGAGAATAAAGCAGTCTGGGAAATAGCTGTCATGTTTGCCTCTTATATTGACTATCTAGAGTTCCATAGGGTATTACTGTCAGAAGTTAGGGGGGGGGAGTGGTAGCGTTGTGTGGATTTCCGGATATGTAAATGAGTTCAAGAGGGCAATTGACCATTTAAGAGATATTGGAGACCTCCCTCGGTCCCCTCAATGGCAAATCAACTACTATGTAGTTTAGGATGTTTCCTTCAGAATTATTCATTTCAGTCACTAAGTTCAAGGCTGCTGTCTAGACCTACATGTCCTTTCCTGTAAATCTTAACATGTATGATGGTCAATTTATGTCCTGTCTGGTAGAAAAGAATCTCAATGCTGCCTCAAAGGTGGCGCAGGTGTCAGTTATACCCACACATTTGTCATCGGTATTTCTGTCATCGGTATTTCTGACACCCTGCCCTATCTAGGGGGTCTAGATGGTGGGGGGGGTCCCCATGTCGCATGTCGATTTTAAGAAATTTCCATGTCGCCCTGTTGATTTTAAGAAATGCCCATGTCGCCATGTCGATTTTAAGAAATGCCCATCTGCCATGTCACTATCTCTTATATTCCTTATTTTTATTATTATTATTATTATTATTATTATTATTATTATTATTATTACTATTATTACTATTATTATTATCATCATTATTATCATCATCATCATCATCATCATCATCATTATTATTATTATTATTATTATTATTATTATTATTATTATGAGAATCAATACAAGGAGGCTCTTCCCTTTTGCAGATGCATAATATCATGTTTCATAGATGAACAAATTAGCAACCTGAGAAAAGTAGGCCGAAGGGTTTAAGTCTGTCTCCCTCGTGGCTACTCAGAGGGAGGTAAAGGAGTCGTCGTGACTCTCACAGCCAGAGTCAGAGTCAGCCCTCCCCCTGTAACTGATAAATGAACACTCCCTTACCTGGCATGCGTCCTTACCGCCGACGTCGAGCCCGGCACACATCATGTCGTCAGAGATGTGAAGCTTCACCTTGTTGGCGATCTTGGCGTACATCCGGTTGCACAGGATGTTGTCGATAACCGGAACCTGTACGTGGTTCACCACCGTAGACACGTTACCGGCTTTTGAAAAAGAAAGAAAGGAAAAACAGATCAGTTTTCAAATTGGTTGTGTTTGAAATGCAAATCATGCATGTCATGAGATGCGTTAATTTTGGAGTAACTTAAGAATACATTAATTGGGGGAACCTTCAGTGATCATAATCTCAATATACCTACACCGTATGACTTACTCTGAAACCAAAATATACTCATAATGAAATTCAGAAATGAAGATTAGTGAATGATTGTTACGCGTGTTGGCAGATAATGTAGGCCTATACTGCAGTCAGTGTACAGCCAGGGGGAAAGGGACCTCCATGGAAAAAAAAGATAAATTTTGAAATTGAATCTATCTAATTATGCTAATTATCAAATGTCCAATCATTTTCGAACATTTCGCCACAGCTTTTGATCCCAAAGTATTTCCATTCTGTTTTGTGCAAGCCTTCTGGGTTATAGAAAAGTTTGTTTCCAGGGCAAACCACTAGTACAAGAACACCAATTTGAGCTCTAAAATGTGCTTTACAAGTACATTTCAAATATGGAAGCTTTTCACCAAAGATGAAATTATCTGAAATGGCCTATAGTAAACATGTATATTTGGGGGCCAGCTGGTGGCCAAAGTTGATTCTCATGGTGGTACGTTTTACCTTGTTGCTCTATACGAAACTTATTACAGGCAAAGATCAAACTCACTTAATATCACAGCCCATCCATAGAAGACGATGCCATTAGTAAATCTAATAACTACCAGTTGCATGCAGAGAAAGGGATGTTAGGAGTCTCTGTTATTTATATATGTCAGGATGTAGGCCCACATGAGAAGCCACACTTGGGATGTAGCCATATATAAAAAGGGCAGCTTAAAAAGGGTATTCCCAGTATGCACTGCACTTGTCACAGCTGTCATCTATCTGTACAAATGGTACATGTGCGTGGCTCTCTCACTAAAAATTGTCTTCCTATATGCTCGTCACGAACAGGACTAGAGTAAAGTCTGCTAATTCCGGACACTAATTCCAGCCAGCACCAATTTCCGGACAGCGTGGTTTAGGTTGATTAAGGTCTGATTAGTAAGTAATTTAGCCACGCCAAATGAAGGGTTCCTATATGCAATTTATACCTTTCAAGCAGGAATAGGCTATAGGGTGTAAGGAAATTGACAATGGCTGGAACTTCGAGACTTTATTCTAGGAAGGCTATGTCTAAAATAATGCTACATAACAGTTACTTCAGTGCAATTAAGAGACATATGTGGGGGCGCTATAGGTATACGAGAACAAGTTTTATAGTAAAATACATGTTCATGGATTCTATCCACTCCCAACACACTTTTAATGGTCCCTATATCATTATACATCGTAATCATACACCATCCCGCCAGTGCAAAAGAGTTGTTACTCTCCCATTGTCTTTTTCTTTTCCATTTTCGCCCCTTCCCTAGCCGAAATAAGCTGTCATTTTCCCAATTTGCCTTCTGAATCCCATTAATTAGGCCCTACATTTTGCTGCCATCTAGAAATTCAACCTTTGCTCTCGTTAGAAAATACAACACCGATAAAGAAAGTGCTTCAGGATGTTTGTTGTGAGACCTACTCGAGATTCGTCATGGCATATTTGCCATCAGATTGGTCCATTTAAAAAAAAAAAGAAGGATATCTTCAACAAAAACATATGTGATTGGCATCCAGCCAAGTAAAAACTCAAAAACGTATCCTATAAATCACATTAACCACACTTGCGACCCTTGATTAATGGATTTACTTTGATCTTGATGATAAATCATCACCATATCAGCTATGCACACATGGAAGAAAATTGATAAATAGATAGAGGCCAATGACCGTGGGTTCGCCTTTCATCAATCTTCAAATCCAGGCCCAACGAGTGAAGAACAATAAAAAAGTAAACGTGATTTCTAGTACTTAAGCATAATAATTATCGTATCAAAAAACTAAAACCGTCACGCAAACGTCCGTGTTCAAGATGTCCACTGTGTGCATGGCCCATCTCTCTTTCAAGAACTCAGATGGCAGCATCTTCCCTCTCATATAGTACATGTATAACGATTTATGGGTCTTAACCCTTTGAAGTCGGCATAGTGCTTTAATGCATTATGCCCTTGTTCGTCATGATGCATTAATGCAGCCATGGCGAGCAACTCACCAGTAAATACTGGATTCAAGCATTGATGTCGACCCTACGGGGTAGAAACACACCCGAAGGCTCACCGTGATGCACCAATCTGCAACACTGGCGAGTTACTCGCCAGGGCTGCATCATGATGCCATCTTTTAAGTTACAGCGACATGCCGTCCTTAAAATCCACTCATCTCCAACAGGCCGCTGTAGCGTCTAACCTATACTGAGCTATTGAAAATGTATTATAAAAATTGATAAAAATATTTTCTTACAAGTTCTATTCAAAGCAGCCCATGCATGTTTGACATCATATCAAAGCTCATTACATTCTCTGTCCCATCCCACATTCCCTTCATTTTCACCAAGAACGTTTAAGGAATAGCCATAGCATGACCACATTTCAATTTTTGATGTCCATAATTTTTCTAAATTTTGGCCAAAATACAGAAAGATCTGGCGGTGAGTGAGTTAAATATCTTAATCCTTACCTTCCATGGTGTGGCCCCAGCCGGCCGTAACGCAGTAGGTTCCAGTGGGCACGTGCTCACCCTCATCTGGGAGGCAGGCCACGTTCACGTGGTCGTGCAGCTTTAGTGGCCGCTCCAACTTGACCAGCGCTATGTCCAAGTTAAATGTCTTAGGGGCTGTAGAAGAAAGGAAGCAGAGAGCTCTATAATCGACAAATCTTATACCGTTTTTCATACCTAGGTATAATATTTGATCAATGATGTCTTTCTTCCAGCATAATCATATCATAATGGCCCGTTTACTGTATTGATATTGGCCTGTATATAAGGTTCTTCCACTATTTTAATCTACTAGTATTGAAAAGGTGTCTGTCTTGCACAAGTGCCAGGGGCTACCCCAGCTAACAGAAATACGTTATTTTAGTCAAAATAACGTTTTTTAACGTTATATAACGTTTTGCCACACTTAGGAGCCCTAGAGAAACGTTATATAACATTATATAATGCTTTTTGTTCACTGGGACATACCCCATATTGATAAGCGCCCGGGTGCGCCGATAGGAAAATATTTGAATGCTTTATTCATTTCAATACAATGTGCCATTCTACTCCCAGGGCTTATTTGAAACCAGCAGTTATTTGATGATGAGTTTTATAAGTGTATTCATTTCACGATTAAACAGGCCATTGCATGCTTGTCTATCACATAATTGATTATTCTGATGACTGGTCTTCGGGCCAACAGAGGGCCATTGTAACCAAGAATCCGGTTTTAATGAGAAAACAGACACAAAAGAGGATCCTAAACTCTAAAAACTTGGGCATTCCCCTTGGGTAGGTTTGCCGCGGTTGGGTTCCCTTACAGCTCACCGAGCAGCTCTCGGTGTGGTGAGCACCTGAGGAGCAGCTCCCGAACAGCTCATTCTACATCAGAGCAGTGATCAGATGGCCCTTTTCCACTCTGCCAGCAGAGTCTGCACGTATCTGAGCTGACTCTGCCTGAATTCACAAGGATTTATGGTTAGGTAACCACAACAAAAAACAATACGTTCAAGCATTTAACGCCCTGACGCTAAATATGGCGGAATCCATGCAGAGTACAGCTCCACATGCAGACTCTGCTGGGAAAGTATCTCTCTTCAGGTGTCACGGTACAAATAGCCGACAACATTTCTGGTTCTGACCCTATTTTTCTCATTCAGACGGGCAAAATGTTGGGTTCTTTTGAGTGTGCAGTAATAAATGACCCTTTGAATTAAAGCTCAACACATATCTGATTTTTTAATTTGCATCCCGCATAAAAAAGTGTGTTCCGATTTTGCGCTAGTTGCCATGTAAACAGACTTACCCAAACTGGAGAAATTTTACAAGTGCCAAGCGACCTTTGACCTTGATCTTTGACCCCTCCAAGCACCACCCAGGGTTACCATGGCAACAACCAACTTTTTTTTTTTTACCAAGGCCTTTGGGAAGAATTTGGGCCGCAGATTATGATTCTGTGACAAATTTAAGGCCTCCTACCACTGGTTATATGCATAGTAGTACTGTTTTTCATTGGCACTATTTACGACTACAACATTCTTGGGGCGAATTTGTACTGTGACACCTTCAGGGTTAAATCCCCGGCAGAGATATAGACAAAGGTGCACGAGTTTCAGTCTGTTGGAGGGGTTATTTCACGAGTTGACCTTGGTCCGAATTTCATGAGGCCGTAGTTTATTTTTCATCTTTTTCGATTCAAATTAAATGACTATAGGGGGAGGGCCTAAATTAGCTGAAATAGCCTTTTTCTAAGACATTCAAATGTAAACAAACCGCCATATTGATGACGTCACAGGCAGGTGAAATAGGGCCATGGGTTATTTCACGGGGGAGTGAAATACGGTGCTCCTTGGTTAAATCAATGGCACTGCTGTATTTCATGAACAATAAAAGACATGTCTCTCACACACAGCCAACTCCCAGCACATTCATTTTCTACTGAGTTCAACTGAATAAATTATCACACAGCATCCACTGGTGGATAAAGATGTCCGTATTCGTACAGAGAGGTGATTGGCACCCTCTATTGTATTCTGTTCCATTAGAATTGGAGCAACTCACAAGGAGCAGTTCACAAGGAGCAGAGCAGTTCACAGGGAGCAGTCTACAGGGAGCAGCCCACAGGGAGCAGCCCACAGGGAGCAGCTCACATGGAGCAGCTCACATGGAACAGCCCACAGGGAGCAGCCCACAGGGAGCAGCTAACAGGGAGCAGCTCACAGGAAGCAGCCCACAGGGAGCAGCTCACATGGAACAGCTCACAGGGAGCATCTCGCAGGGAGCAGCCCACAGGGAGCATCTCACAGGGAGCATCTCACATGGAGCAGCTCACAGGGAGCAGCTCCCAGGGAGCAGCTCACAAAGAGCAGCTCCCAGGAAGGAGCTAACATCTTGGGAGCAGCTCACAGGGAGCAGCTCACAGGGAGCAGCTCCCAGGGAGCAGCTCACAAAGAGCAGCTCCCAGGAAGGAGCTCACATCTTGGGAGCAGCTCACAGGGAGCAGCTCACAGGGAGCAGCTCACAGGGAGCAGCTCCCAGGGAGCAGCTCACAAAGAGCAGCTCCCAGGAAGGAGCTCACATCTTGGGAGCAGCTCACAGGGAGCAGCTCACAGCTAGGAAGCAGCTCACAGGGAGCAACGCACAGGGAGCAACGCACAGGGAGCAGCTCATAGGAACAATGTAAATGGGAGCAGCTCAAAAGGAGCAGCTCACAGGGAAGAACTTAAAGGGAGCAGCTCACAGGTAGCAGCTCACAGCGGGCGAGCAGCTCAGGCAAAGAGGCAGGGCACGCAGCCGCCCACAGCCGCCAATCAGGAGGTGACATGGTCATTGAGTGCAGGAACAGGAGGCTGGTCAGTCTCCAGGGGGTGGTGTGCCCCTCCCTCGTGCAGCAGAATGAAGGAGTGAGTAAACACTGCATACCTCCAGGGTGCCAGATCTGCATACCTGACAGCTGCTCTGCATACCTGATAACCAATCTACAAACACCTGCACAGCCAGCCCGTCTGTAACATCACCTTTTCACCTTTGGGAAAAGATGTGTGCCATAAGGAGCAACTCATTGTGCTTTATAGCGGGTAAATGCATCTGGGATCAATTGAACTTTGTGTTGGTAGCTATATATCTAAGAATAAGGGCTGGTTAGACGATCACAGCTAGGTAAGAAATGCTTTGTTTGTTTGGGTGGATATTATGACATTCGGTTAGGCATTTCCGTGCCTACCTGATGGTCATATCTATGGAAAGAGGAGAGGGATTTAGAATGCTGCTTGTCCACTAGCGTTTCACTGAGGAGGGATCTGATGGCAGACCACCAGCGTGACGGCCTGGACTCACGTATATGGGCATCGGCTGCCAACATACCTGCAGCCAGCCACAAGACCCCTCAAGGTTTTGTCACCTTTTCCCAGTGGGCACAGAACATTGAATCAACATGGATAACTGGTTGGCAATGTTGATTCAATATTGATTCAAGGTTGATACAACGTTGACCTCGATTTTGTGCCCACTGGGTTATGTGGTAGATATGATACAAGTGACTTGCTGTATAAGTGTTATAATCCAAGGACAGGGTAATTGTCCAAGGCATCAGCTATGGATAATTACCATTGACCAAGGTTTATAACACTTATGCAGCTAGTCATGTGTATCATATCTGACTTACACTCACAGTAGGAGAGTTGGACTCAATGGACTGCATCAACATGTATGCCATGTATGTAAATACAGTCAGGCTATTTATTTTGTTCTCTCAGCCAACTGTGGTGTAAGATTTTGGCATGTCCAGTGTTATTATGGAAGGTTCTGATGAAGCTACATTCAAGTCATCATGCCCTTATTATAGCGCACCGAAATCTCGCGAATATACCGCAGAATGCCTGGAATTAGCATTGACGTAATTTTTTCCCCGGCTAAAACTAGAAATACCTGCAGGTAGGGTAGCCTAAAAATGTCCCATGTCTGATATTTTAAAGCTCAATTCCCCTTATTAGTGGAGATATATGGGGAATAAAATATTTGCCCATCCTTTAAGCCTGCGAGCGATAATGGGGGGACCACAAATTCTTCGTTCTCGGGCGTTCTCGTGACCTACTTAAGCGTCCTTAAGTTCACCGCTCCACATGGGCCAACTAAAAATCACATGAAAAAATGCCCGATATGTCCACATTCTCTATATAGCTGTAGAATGTTTGCTCAGACTTTTCTTTTGATCAGTATTAAAGCTATATGCACAGGTATTTAGAGAAGCGGTACAATGGGATTAAGTCTCATGAATTGCCTATTAAATCGGCCAAATTTGCATGTTTAAGAAGTTTTCTATTTCAGTAATCTTGATGACCCCATGCATCAAATGACCTTTGCATTTTTTACAACTAGTCATGCTAAAACAATTGATAAGAAAACCCTGACATTTCAATTCAATATAATACCAAAGACTTCACCTGACCCCTCCCTCCCCCCTTTTTTTTGGCTGTAATAAAAGTCTGAAGATATGTACTTACGATTTCTTTGTGGATGGAAAATAATTTTAACTGGAGGAATATCCACGTGTGTCCCCTGGTCTATGAACATGTTGTGTTCTCCGACCCGGACCATCCACGCCTTGGGGTCATCCGTCAGGTAGTCCGCCCACACATTCCTTTTTTCACAAGGAAAGAAGAAAATTTGATTGCATAAATGTACGAGGAAAACCATTCAACAACAACAGACAGTACTTGTCATGTCAGAAAATAAACATTTGATGCATTAAATTACAGACAAACTGAAATTTCTATGCCTTTTTATTGATTGTTCTAATGACTACTTCGCAACTCATTTATCAGGTCCAATTTGGCCAATTATCAAGTGTCATTAAAAATGACAGAATCAAATATGCAGTTCCTCGTTAAGGTTTAATGAAAGTGTTATTCTCAACATGGACAATGATGGCCCACTTAGATAAACTGGTAAAAAGAACAGCTTGTAAAAAAATCCCTTCCGCGGGCATATTGGAGCAACATATAGCTCTCTTATCGTTGCTATAATTTTCACCGATTTTGGCGGTATTCATAAGCACTGGTACTCGGTCCCTTCGTGATTGTCTCTCCCCGGCGCCAGCGGCAGAAAAAAAGTTCTGACAGCTTACTTGCATATAAGTGAAGACACTCGGGAAACAGAGGTCAATGTTGTGTCAGTGTGGTCAAAGTTATTATTGTCCACTTCACACAGAAAAGAAACAGTCCAGGTTGCCTCCAGAATAACCCCCCTCTTTAGGGGAGCACAGGTCCTTATGTGACTCCCTTATGTGAGCCAGGGACCTATGTGAGGAGAAAAGTGATTTCCTGAGTATTTTCAGTTCTAGCGTTAGCCATCAAATGAATGCCACAATAGCAAAAGTATCAGTGTGAAGAAAGGATCATATCAAAAATGAAAAGATTATGGTCTTGTCAAGAAAATTCACCTCCGATGTTATGCACCGATGCCTAAATACTCGTTCTTCTAAATGTTGGTTTACCATGCCAGCCTACGCTTTATTCTAAAAAGCAAAACCAAAAGTACAGCTGGACCATCATCAGGAGTATTTCATGCTTAGGCCAAAATAAAAGATGTGTTTCAGGTTACATAATCTGAAAATCTAGGTAGGATAGGTCGGATTTAAAAAAAATTAAATTCCTTTTTCAAAACCTTGGCCTGAAAAGCACCCAAAAGTTGATTCGCAAATGTCAGCGCTGACTTGCTGACAACAGTGTTAACTCATGGACTATAAAATTGACTCTGAAATAGCACCAAAACTACTTTAAATATAAACATTTTCTCAAAATTGGATAAAAAAGTCTAGGGTCGGCCCTGTTTTGCTAGGTAGGGTAACCTGAAACACAGCTTTTTGTTTATTTGGCTTTAGCATCACCTTATAATTAACTTGTTTCCTTTAGTGTAATAATAGGAGTTCTAGGTCATAAATATACAAATAGCCAACTCAAGTTTTGTTCTCAATGTGAGTTTGAAATGTCACATTGTGAACAGCTGCATTGTTCACGACTATGCCTTTCAGATCAAACTATCATTCCCACTAGGACAAGAAATATTTTACTATTCTCAACGGATGCCATTCAAGCATCATCAAAATTCTACTGTGGTGAATTTAATGTTACTGGACCCATTTTACCATAGCTGAACATTGATGTGATTAGACGACGAATTCTATTCACGTGAAAGTCAGAGAATCAACCCTTTAAGGGCGGTATACTGCATTAATGTATCATACCCTTGGTCATCATGATGCATTCATGTAGCCTTGGCGAGTAACTCGCCAGGGCTGCATGAATGCATCATGATGACCCATACATGATTGAGACACTCCCGAAGGGATAGCATGATGCACCAATGTAGCACTGGCCGGAGCTGCATTGGTGCATTATGACGACAAAATTAATAAATAAAAGTAACAGACAAAATGAATGTCATCTTTTAGCTACATTTGTCTGTAAAGTATTAATTTAAGACCATGAACTTACTCAAAGCAATGGGCGGCAGTGAGCACCCACTGGGAGTGTATCAAGGTGCCCCCACAGAGGTGCTCGTGTGTGGTCCCGTTACGGGACAGCTGTAAGGTCACCAGCCATGGCCACTCGCCGTGCTTGGACACTTGACCGCCCACAATCCGCTTATTGAGACGATGCAGCGCCACATGGTCACTGTGGTACTGTGTCCGGCCGCAGTGCCCGGGCACTGGCTTCTCTGAAATGGAGGAGGAGTGGAGATTGGTGATGAGAGATAGAATTAAGACAATATTACTGCTGTTAAAGCATTATGTGGACTGAAATATAGATCCACTATATTTTGGGACGCTGATAATGACAGCCTGTAATTTAATCGCTATGCTATTCAGTAACACTTTAGACATAAATGCATAATGAGTAACTCATTTGAACAATTCTTCTAAATGATAGCCCCGACCAAAGTAATGTAGAATGACTGATGTTCTATAACGGATATATGATATACAAAAGGAATATGTCAATGGAACAAGATTATAACTTAATATGACAATTGATGTTCTTGCTAATAAACAACCAAGGAAGCATCAACAAGATCGAACAAATCGCTATGAAGACGCCATAAAAACACCATAGAAGTGAGCCCTCAGGAATAACATATTGCATCTCTTGTATTTCTGCCCTCAAGATCTGTCACCAATTGCTCAGATGAGAGCTGATTATAGCACACAAAGCGGCGTGAGCAGCTCCAGCACCATATTGCTGATGTTATATGTGCCCTATTAGGCTCTATGAGCTGCTCTGAGCTGCTCGTCAAGCCAACGCCCACGCCTCGTCAGGGCAAAATTATGCTGTCTGTTAGCATAGGGGCTGAAGGTTACACACATTTACACACCTCAGGAAGCAGATGCTGGTGCTAACGGAGCAGCTGATAGGGCAAATGCAAAGTAATTGGTTTGATGTTCGCTTTCCACCGAATAGGCAGATTTCACTGTACTTTTCTACTATGCCCCGAGCTTAGGATATTGCCCTGTTTGCCCAAATGCATGCAATAACAGTGTTCTAAGAACTAAATAAATTATATGCGAGTTGAAGCCCAAGTGCTGGTCAAACACGCCGGTCAAATATGTCAACAGGTCACCATTTGCACCGGCATCACTTTTGTGAGACAAACTCATATTTGTCCAGTAGAAGCATATACATACGTATTGAAGACTGGCACTATATAGTCACTTTCTGCACCGTATGACAATGGCCAATTAGTTGCCATTCAAACTAGATAGCTGAGATACTGTTACATTGACATCAGTTTTAATACTGATATGCTCAATATCAGGGGAGTTCCCTTATCCTAATTAGGCATTTTCTTTTCTTTTCTATCCATGCTACATATTGTCATTTTTATTCATAAATATGTGTTGACTTAAAAAGGAGATGTCAGATAGACCCTGGGACCCCCCCCCCCCCACCCCCATGTCACTTTTCGTTATTAAACCCAAAGACCCACCCACCCCCTAGCAGGTGACGTCATTTGTGAACGTTCGCTTAAGCATATAGGAATGCCAAGAAAAATGTTCAAATTGATGAATAAAAATTCTCAACTAGGTAGCCCTTTTGCTTCGGTCTACTAGTTAAACTTTGAATTTTGAAGGTGACAGGCTTGTTTGTCTATGAGGATAGGAGTTTGACCTGAGCATATATATTTTAAAAAGCCCCAGTACCTGCTATTCTGAATACACACTGGATCCACTTATAGATAATGAACAATTGCTAGATGGCATACTCCATACCGGACAGCCATGTAAAAGAATGGGATCAATCTGTTTGTCAACCAGAGACACAAGCTGGCACTACCTCGACCTCTGTTCCCGAGCATTCGCTGGCACCAAAGTTTGATGGGAAAGTAGGTGCTATGATGTAGGGTGTTCAGACAATTTATATTGACTGCAGAAAAGGTGAGTTTGTCATGCAGGTGAGATAGGTGGGATATTAATTAAGAGAATGCTGGTAGAATCGTAGCTCTAGCACCACTAGACCATTTTAAATCAATTTTTCATTGCAGAAAGTAAGGGTTTTTGGCAGGACAGGAGGACCCTCTCTTACCATGCAGTGGACTTGGTCAGAAATAGTCTCCCCTGCCAGAGTGTAGCTGGTGGTGATCCAGGTGCAGTGGAGGGTGACTTACATAGGGAATGTGCTACTTCTCAGAAAGGATAGCACCACATATCTGTGTATTATGCTGACTTAAATTCATCAATTCATTTAGATTTTTGGACAGTATATACTAGACACATATAGAATTTAAATGTGTGGTCACACATTTCTAACCTCCTAAAATTTAAAGGTGATTTAATATACTTAAGAAATGATTTTATTGTAGCTCTGACTCTAGAAATCGGAGGATAGGGTGTGACAATGTTAAATGTAGGTTTATATCATGGCTTTCCAATTCTGAGCAGTCATTCCCAAATTAATCAGAGAAGATTACCCCAGCATAATAGTCATTCTCCTACAGAGTGTATTTGCAGAGCTGTCAATTTGCAGTGCCAAAAGTGGGTGCTCCACAGGCAGCACACACTTCCCAGTTCCCACTTACTCATTCAAATATAACCACTACTTAACCTGTTCAAATCATTGCAAAAACTTCATATTTTGTAGACTGAAACCATAGCCTTCCAATGGTATGAAGATATACATAGTTATTGGAGCCAATTAGCCATGAATAGGACAGGAGTGGAAGGAGAGGGGAAGTGAGGGGAAAGGGCTAGTTGTCCGCGCTGTGGCAGGCCACTGTGAACGGCCTACACTGTGATGCTAAAAGTGTGGATGGGTACTGCGTAGGGACCACCTGTGGGGACACTAGGCCACAAACGTGACGTTAGGCCTCAAACGGGCCCTTTTTGAGGCCTAATGTCACCCTCGGGACACTAGGCCACAAAGGTGACACTAAAGCACACATTACATTAGGCCTCAAATGACATTAGGCCTCAAAGCCTAATGTCACGTTTGTGGCTTAGTGTCCCCACACCCCCTCCCCCTCCCCCCCCCCATATACAGGGGCAGTGATGTGGTCATGGCCCTCAGATACCAGCGATGTCACTCGGATGCGTCCGAGGACGAGTTGGGGCCAGCTTGCCAGAGACATAAAAAATTGGTGGATGCATTCTGTGTGGTACGGAGCCAAGGCCTAAAACTGGAATGAACTGGATCACACAGCCCAATGACTAGCTTTGCAGAATGACTTTGTCAAAGCTATCACGAAGTTGTTACATGCTAATTAGCTACACAGACATGTAACATGCTTTACAAACAGAGAGTACTTAATTATCATCACGAAGTAAGCTAATGAATGAAGCCATTTTATCGCCATTTGATAAGAGACTAAAGGAACTAAAGAACACTTGACACAGAACTTTTGTATACAAACCTGATTTCTCTTATCTTTGAACAGCTTTGCTCGGCTTTGTTCTTTTTTTTTGGTTTTGCATAAAAGCACCCCATGTTGTGATTGAAACCAAATAATACAAATAAAAACCCAAACTCAAACTCAATTCAGAGCTTGTCTGACAGAGAAAAGTGCACGCTTCAGCACTTACATATATAGGACCCTTTCTGCTTTTATTTTCTTTAGACTCTCATTCCATGATAAGAACAATCTTCAATACTATGATGAAACACATTCCAACAGATTTTCTTGGAAGTAGACTTGTGCAGTGAACTCATGTCTTTCGGACATGACCATAACTTTGGTCTTCTTCCTGTTTAGCCCATGTATGGCTACCGCTTATCTCCTATCTGAAAATCGGGTATGGTGTAACCAAGGCGTCAAGAGGTTGGAGGCGGGGGGGGGGGGGCGGGTGATCCACTTTGAGGCCATTCAAATATTAGGTAACACAATGTTGGGCCTTTTTTGCCCCCTCTACCCCCTGGAACACATTGTAACACTTGCCCCCCCCCCTCCCGCCTAATAATGTAACATTGAAAAGTCAATACCCCCCACCACGGGGTTATTGAAGTCTCTTATAATATCTAACCTATAACTTAAACTGATATAATGAATAGGCTTTATTCATAAAAAAAGGGTCCATGCTGCATACATTCCTTCACCCTGATAAACAAGCACCCTTCCCAGGGAACAAAGAACGTTAACCCAACATTGAGCAACGTTATTTAAACATTCATAAGACGACATAATGAGAAAACCCGTATATGAACGTTGATTTAACGTTTCATCATCAACCATGGGTCCAATGTGCTAACCACTGCACTATCCTGGACAGGCAACAAAACATAGTGCATGTGTCCTACCATGCAGCGAATGGAGTGGTTCTACTCTCCAAGCAGAGTCTGAGCACCCTCATTTACAGGATTTGCTAGTTCAATGGGCTCTCACCCTGTGGCTCTACTGGTATCCCGCAAGTAAGGAATATGACATGTACAGCATTAACATCTAAATGGGGTGTTTCATATGAAACTTTTGAAAACTAAAGAATATGTTATAGCAATATGCAAGGGGAATATTGTAGCTTTCCAACAGTGTATTACACACACCAGCAATTATCATATAATAGCCTAAAGAGATCCATACAGGTAAAGAACTGGCATAGTAGCTGCATGGTCACACACCAACCACAGATGTGCATGGCGTATAAGCCGACTCAAGTGGTGACACTCTCTCACAGGTGCCACTGTGCATTTCTAAAGTGGGCACTTGCTGCCACAACCCTCCATGTTCTGATCAATTTCTCCACTTCTACTTATAATAGAAGGATGATTATTATGTTCTAGAGAGATGCTAGTGAGGCCAATAACATGACACAATAGAATACGTTGTTATGTCTTCTGAGATCTGCACTTACCCTTTATACACTTTATGTTTTCATCTTTGGGCTTTATAATTATATATATAGGTTCCTGGAATACATTAAAAAAAAGAGAGAAGAATATATGTGGTGCGTAGTTCATAAACCGCTCTTTGACATGCATCTTGAAGATATGAAGCGTGTGCACAACCTTCCCAAATTTCAGAAAGACATGTTTTTAACCACAGGACTGATAAAACCCATGGACCCATCTTGACAAGACCTTTGCACAATGTTCCATTTTACAGCACTATAATGAAAGATAGCTATACTATTTAAAAAGAATTTTTGACCATTTTCAATGTGCCAATGGGTGCACAATTGGGGCAGTTAATGCACCATTAACAATGTGAATGTGTCAAATGGCACAGGGCGTGGCCCTCTCAATATCCCTGGTCATAAAGTGTGAGGAGCGATATTGCTGTTTAGCACCCAGGAGTTTGTACTTTGTGTTGGTAAAAAGTGTTTGGGCTATAACCTTGATAATCAATGCTATACATATCTCCCTTTACGATGATCACCATTAAGAAGTCTTACCATCATAAGTGATGCGCCTCAGCATTACAAAGCGTGAAAAAAGCAAAAGAAACCCTCAAAAACAGTACCCAGGAATTGAACGTTCACAACTGGGGCAGATCTGGGGAAGTCCCCAAAACACCAGAAAGGGCACAAGATATTCTTGAGAATAGCTTTTCTGTAGTACTGGTGAGTTACTCAGATTTGCCCAGTCTTGAACATTCAATTCCCAGGTGCTATTTGGAGGGAAGGCATGACAAAACCGGCTGCCACGGCCCTTATAACTGGGAGAAAGTTGCAACCTCTCTAGACTTTTGTTTTGAGTGCTAAACAGCTGGTCAATGTGACTGTCATAACTTGCTGCTTGAACTCACAATGTTACTTCCCAGAGTGAGTAGTGGATACCCATAAATGTTGTAAGGTCTATTCGATAATTCTGCTATCAACATTCATGGAACTAAAGTTTAAAGAATGTTATGTCACACTGAGCTTGACCCGCCCCTGTAACACCTGTAACAAATCTCTGGATCCCACTCCCCCTCTTGTGGTACGTAAAGGTCAAATCCCACAACACAAGAGAGGGTCAGAAAATGTTGTGAATTGGTCTTATTGCCGATTTTGGGCTTTATATTAGCTAAGACAGGCCCAAGTCGGTGAGAAAGTGTTGCCTTTGTCTTGTGATTTGGGAAATCGCAAGGATCAAAAGAGTTAGATATTTTCTAGGAAATGTTGCTTATTGGAATTTGTCAACGATTTGGTTTATATAGGGGGGGGGGGGCACTCCAAATATCTTTAGGCTAATTGTGAGGGAATAGTGAGGACAAATCATACTGTGAAGTAACTCCCCCCAAACAGATCCATTAACCAGTCCTGCATGCAACACTTTGCTTGCCTATTATTGACCACTGTGGGATTTGGAGAGGCATAAGATCATGGGACAAGTGTTGCGATTTACAATATTGCCCCTTGTTTTTTTGTCAACAATCAACAATTTCTGGCCCATTTTTCGCGTTGTAGGATTTGACCTTAACGGCCCGCTTTCAGCTGACGTTCCACTGCGCAATTTTCTCGGTTAAACAGAGCAATTCTTACAATATCTAAACATTAAGGCTATGCAATGTAGACATTGTTTGTATTATGTGAGATTTTGTGAGAATACATTTGTAGTTCCGATTCAATGAGAATATTGCGTAGTGGACTAGCAGTGCATCCGATTTTCCCTTTTAATCATATATAGGATGAAAAGGCAAGCAGTGTGGCTGACGAATATGTAATTATACTGTGTAGGCCTACATCACCAGCAGAAACAATACATTATTATCCATTATTCTCAGCTACATAAATTACATTTTGTAAATATTTCTTTTCCTCGAATAATCATTTCATTTGTTTACAAGTATACGATGCATACTAATGCCCTTCACACGTTAGTGGTTACATGAGTTACATTTTCGAACTACTAGTTAGCGATAATTCATGACGATCATTATCAATGTGGTAATGTCGAGGGTAGTTTTTCTTTTTAACAGTAGGCCTGCATGGTATTAGCCAATCATTGGGTTCTAATGCTGTGGCTCCACTACGCGATCTTTTGGGTAATTCTCACAGGCCGATCATACAGGTCTACATAGATTGATCAAGTCAAAACAAAGATCAATTTCCTACATATATATATATATATATATATATATATATATATATATATATATATATATATATATATATATATATATATATATATATAATACTGTGTATGCATGGGGGAGGATCAGAACAGAGGAACAAAATTCTAACATATTTGATATTGGAATCCCAGATCGGCCTGAGATGCAATATCGGGCCCTAAATCGGGGCATTGGCAAGTCTATTTCCCCCTTGAGCATGGAGTATTCATTAACATAAACATATTTACAAACAACAACCTATGGCAAGGTCTACAGTACCTCACTGTATAAGGTATTGTAAATTCCAGGTCAGAGTCAAACTTGTGAGAATAGCTCCGATCTGAGGTAAAAACCGGTTAATGGAGCCTCACCTTATATGGTGTGTCTTCATATCACCATTCATGTCCTTTATGTGCTAATGCCACTAGTGCATTTATCCAAGCTTACCTAATGAATCTAATTAATTTGGTTAGTGGATGGTTAGCAAATGGTTAGACATCATTCCTCTTGTTAATCATATCGTACACGGCAGGTCGACCAGAACTCCAGAGCCATAATTATAGTGCAAGGAAAAGAGAATTGTTGTGTTCATGTCACATGGCCATAGGATATAGAGTAAGTAGGCAGCTATTTCCAATTCTAAATCCTTTCTTTAGTATGGAAATTTAAATTTGGTAGTCTTTAGTATATTTTACAGATAACATTTATGATCGGAAAATGATCATTGCTCTCTCAGAAAGGCAAAAAAGCATTGGGATAAGGCCAGCAAATTTTGGGAGGTCGTGTTAGCTGAACACAACTTTCTTTTTAGGCCTAGTGATAATGGTACATCTGGAGCTGCCCACACCTCATTAGGGTCAAATCATGTTGTCTGTTAGCACAAGGGCTGACTTTTATACAACAAAGAGCGGTATAGGACTAGTACAAAACAACTAATAGTGATATAAAACCGGCTCTGCACATCAGATATCAAAACGTTTTACACAAATTGCTGTAAAAGGTCAAATACAAAGTAATATGTCACTTACCATTTATAATCTCATTGAGCAAGCTGAGGAACGACTGAAAGGTAATTAAGAATCGGGTTATTTTTTGTCAGACAAATAATAGAGATAGTGGGACATATAAGTCGACAGATCGTTTACTCTTTTGCTCTCTACCAAGAATTTAACATATCCCGGGTGCATTACCACATGTAGAAAGTAAAGGAGCCAAGATGGCTGCCATCTGAATATTTAGCACTTGGAAAATTTGATTTAAGACGGTGGGAAAATGAATCACTGGGAAATACTTTCGATAAAATAGTTTCCATAGCGACCAACTTAGCATTGCATCCTGCCAAACATATAGTTAACACATATATTTTGCATCTTTGATTGGATGACGTGTGTAATACCGTTGTACCAGGATTTCTATGGTGGGAAATTGCCTATAACGAGTATTGGTACATGTAGAGAGGACTGCAGGGTGTACACGCACCCATTTTGAGGGTGATTTGCATTATTTAATGTAAAGATTTACGCAGAAGTAACTTCTCCAATAGTGCGGCCCCGTCATTTTCCCAATCCTAGAATCCAATCCTAGTTTCTCATAGATTTGATCACCATCACCTCCCCCCTTGGCAGCCTACAATGGCGTTGTGTGCCTGTCCCTCCAGTTGGGAGTTCAAAATGTAACACAGGTGCCATTTTTAGAGTGTGCCTTGGTGAGCTGTAGTGCTATAGTGCTATACACTTGTTTCATCAAACGACTACCACTAATAGTTTAGCTACATGCAGTGTAAATATTGGGAAAAAATATTATGTGAAACATAATGTAGACCATTGTAAACATGACAAACCCTGAAACTGCTTGAGTAGGAAAAGAGGGAGGGGAGGGGTGGGGGTGGTGGTCAGACCAGGGCACACACCCTGTGGTGAGGACGGATGATACAGAGAAGAGACAATAAACACCTGTCAGATAAGGCCTTGGTCACTCCACCCTACAGCTGGGATCAATTAGCAGGCTGACTTTGATAGTCCATGGTAGACAGATAACACCATAAATGTACCACATACACCCCCATTTGAGGGGGAGCCTTGTTTATAAAATAATTATACCCATCATCACCCCCCTCAGATTGCCATGATATGGTGTGTTGGTTCATCAAAATACTCATTGATGAAAAGACATTTTTCAATTTATCTCCAGACCATTCTGTGCTCAACATGTTCAGCTATCTTTTTGGTTCAGCTTGAAATGATTTGGTTTATAGTTTTGTCATAGTTCATGATCTTGTGGCAAAATCAGCTGTTTTTTTGGTGTAAATCACTGCTATAGCACTGCAGCCTATGGGAAGAATGGTCATGGATTCAGTATTTTTTGTGCTCATTTTATACACCTTTCCTAAATAGATACTGCTTAGATTCTTTTACAGTAGCGAGTTAAGATTGGGGCATTATCATTTCTTAAAAATGTAAGTTGGAATATTTTGTATTTAGGTGAATTTGTAGCTGTTGATCTTTGCATATGTATATGCCAGCATGTCTGGCTAAATGCCAGCATGTCTGGCAAGCAGCTGTCAAGTAGGTGGATAAGTGGGTGGATTACATAACTGACCTGTATTGTATTATATTGGTGAATTGTTTTTGCAAAACAAGGTGAAGGTCAGTCATTCGTGGCAGTGCACTCTGTTACCCTGCCTTGTTTCTGGACACGACAGCGGCCACTGCCTGTGTGTGTGTGTGTGTGTGTGTGTGTTGGAGGGGGGTAGGACATGTATACATTGCGTTCAAATTTCAACAAGGTGAAATTTCCCTAAAAACACCCTATTTGGCGAGAAAAAAGTTCGAAATCGCATAAAAGTGAAATTTGCTTACAAACACCCTATTTGGCGAGAAAAAAAGTTTGAAATCGCAAAAAAAGTGAAATTTGCCTAAAAACACCCGATTTGGCGAGAAAAAAGTTTGAAATCTCAAAAATAGTGGAATTTGCCCAAAAACACCCTATTTCGTGAGAAAAAAGTTCGAAATCGCAAAAATAGTGAAATTTGCCTAAAAACACATGATTTGGCGAGAAAAAATATATGTACATATATGTTGCCTATTATGCCAAGGCACACTCTTCTAGTACACAAAGCTGTTAACTATACTAATGATGTAGAGCTGGATGCTATATTTTTATTTTTTGTTTCCATAGCCACCATCCAGTCAGCATCGTTTAATTGGTCTCATATGGGTCACAGGTGGGCTGCAATGTGGGACCCACCATAGTTTTGTTTTGGGCAAAGTGGTGGGTCCCATATAGGCTTGACCAGATTTGAAGTGCCCGGCTCCAGCCCATATTCAACCCAGCTTAATATAACAGTATAAAAGTTGTAAATGGTTATTTCTGAGAATAATCACAGATGAGTACGTTTTGAAGTATTTGTGAAATGTTGCCCTCTTTAAATTGTTGGTGGGATGAGCTATCTGGGCTCCCATCAACAGCCCTGGAAAATAATGACCAAAGACCAGATGTGTGTAAGCTTGCCCAAGTAAGACCCATATGGGCCCCATTAAGCTGTTGTCTGGGCAGATTCACACAGGAAAACTTGACAATTGCTTTGGGAGGAATCTGTTTATTACAAAATTTCCCATTACAGTAGAATGTTTTGGGTTGTGATAATTTCATAGCTTGTTGAGGCTATTATTAATCCTTTCAGGACGGCATAAAGCATTAATACATCATGCCCTTGGTCATCATGATGCGAGTTACTTGCCAGG
Organism: Harmothoe impar; assembly: GCA_947462335.1. Classification (NCBI taxonomy): domain Eukaryota; kingdom Metazoa; phylum Annelida; class Polychaeta; order Phyllodocida; family Polynoidae; genus Harmothoe; species Harmothoe impar. The sequence continues at coordinate 29,377,776 of OX381708.1, forward strand.
GCTGCATTCAATCATCATGCCGACCCTATCGGGTTGAGACACTCGCCTTGATGCAGCAATGCTGCACCAGCAATGTACTCGCTGGGGCTGCATTGGTGCATCATGAAGACAAATGTCATCGTTTAGCAATATCAATCCTTAAAGGGTTAATATAAGGCAGATGTGTTACGTAGCGAAAAAGGATAAAGACGCTATATAATGTTTGGTCTCGAACCCACCTCTTTAAAAGTCGTTGCACTGGCTCTTCACCTACTTGTACTCTTTAAATATGGTGTTGTGGCATAATTCCAAGAGATATTTACAGCCTTTGTAAATCATGCACGCCATATGAGACACAGCAGGCCCCGGGGTGTATGGGGATGTTTATGTAGTAATGGTGGGTCACCGGCCTGGTTATTGCACATGTGCACGGTAGTCACAGTAAACTGGGTGTAGATCTTATACTTGCAGGCCCTCGACCATCTTTCAATAACATGCCAGTGGCACATCAAGGATTTGGAAAAAGGAAGGGGCGCGCTCGCTTCTCTTGGTAAAAAGGAGCGGGCGCACCCCCTATTTTTGGGCTAAAATGGAGTCTAAAAATGGCAAATGTACCCTTAACTGTAGGCATAGAAGGAGGGGACGCCTCCCCGTCTAAATCCGTCACTTTATACTATTGCATGGCAGTACACACATGCATTTCAGTAAATGATTGATTGTAGACCGTCTGTGTTGTATGTTTGTCATGTCTTATTTCAATGACCCTCTTAGGTTTAGCTTCCGAATTTAAGAAATACCGACATCCCAATTTTCGTGCAGTACAGGGTAGGTTCACCCCGGGTCAAACCTATACCTTGAGCCAAGCAATTTTAACATGATATTATGGGTTTAGTGTGAATCTGGTAACAATAAACTCCCAAAATGAATTTCCTGAATTACTTTTAGGATTGATTTAGTAAGGTATACCCGTTTCACCTTAACTCAGCCATAGATTCACCCTAAGTCAGCCATCTCATACCTTAAGTCAACCATGGCATTCTGTTCTCTGGAGTCTCTGGAGTCCTCCCCGGAATTCTCTCACTCAAAGTTCTTGCCGTAGAATTCTCCCCCCCCCCCCCCCCCACCCTTGCGAACCCCCTCCCCCTCGAATCCCTCCACTCTACTACAGGGTTATGGATAACAGAGTTAATTGTGTAGTGTATAGAGAGCAAGTGTGCAAAGCAGAAAGAGGGGGGGGGAGGAGGAGGGGATGTTGGGACAGAGGTCAACCCTGATACATTCAAAAGAACTTTCTACTAATCCTCCATACTGCATGTCTTATAAGCTGTATTCCCCTCTATTGTTAGTTATAACATATTTATATAGAATACATGCATTCTTGGCAATCAAGCCATTGATGATAGGTGCATTCGGCTAACTTGGGGTGAAAAGGGCATATCCTGAATGTTCTGATAAATCATGGAATTAAAATACTATAAACTGATACATTGTATATCGTATTGTAAGATATGATAACTGTTATTACCCCAGAGCAATGCCTAAGGTTTGGTACATTTCTGAAGGCTATAGACAGAATCCTTTTAGGAGCAATCAGGTAGCTCATGAAAAAACATGGACTGGACTTGTTGAAAGTGGCGAATCTGAACTACCATATTACTGGTCCATCTTGCCACATTCTCGATACATGCAAATTCTATCGCCACAGTGTGAACTGATAATTCCCTACATCGACCAACTATTTGCTGACGTCCATACTATGTCATTATACTCCGGTTGACAACCCCAATATAGACCACCATGGCAAGCCAAAACTATACCCTGAGACTCCTCTTTCAGTAAAACCAGATTTACATTTTTGAAGAAAGAATGATATTTATAAATATATTAATGGTATATCAGAGGGTGCATTGAGCCACTTAGGCCAAAAAAATGTTTGTTTCAGGTAACATGGTCCGAAATGTTAGGTTAGGTAGGTCGGATAAAAAAACAAACTTTTTACATCTTGAGCGTACAATGAATGAGTCACGAATTTCCCCATCGACTAGCGACTGGTCCGAAGTTCTTGGGTAAAAGTAGATTTCAAGAAATCATTGGATATTCCTCTTAAAAAGTCATTTCATGAAGTCAGACTAGGCCTATATTCAGGCCACTAAGATCAGCGGGAGCTTGTTATTCTTGACCAAGGAATTGCTAAAAATAAAGAAAAATGACAAAAGTTACCAAAGAAAACAACGCCAAAATTGAGAATTTGTTTTTTTAGAATCTAGGGTTGGGTTACCTGAAACACACTTTTTTCATTTGGCCCTATCAACATTTCTCAGAAATGTAGGGAATAATAATTTTTACTTACCTTAGCATGAGTTCCAGAGAGAACGGCAGCAACTAAAAGTAGTCTAGCTAATCCGATGAACATCGTTCTGAAAACAGATAGAAGACGACCATTGTTATAAACGTCTTATAAGTGTTACCGTAAAACCTCATGGATAAGCCTAACTCGCATGTTAGCCGCACCTAGACTTTGGGAAAATCCTATAAGCCGCCAGCCTCGAGCCCTCCAGGCCCATTGCAGCCGTCAGGCTGTATACCTACAGTCGGGGCCCGAGACTGATAAGCCGCTAGAGGGGGTTTCATTATGCATGTCGTATACATCTGATAACTGACCTATTAGCCATACCATGTACCTAGTGCAATACATGTGCCATAGTAGATGATTGAAGTCTGGTTTAAAGTCGTATATAGGGGCCTTAGAAAGTACATGTAATATAATAAAAGATGGAACGCCATATAGGTATATTTTCAGAGGTGATTTGTGACCCAGGTGACACCCTGGACTGTTTTACCAACCACTTTTTGACCTGGCACAGTATATGTAATTCTAGCGTCTTTGCGACTTTTGAACAAAATTCCAAGTAGGAAAAATCGTTTAACAAAGCGACCTTGTGACCGGGATCTCTTAATTTAGGCGACTTTCCACCCCCTCTCCACCCACATACAGGTAGTAGGCTATCGTCCACCTGCGTCGTATACACGTACAATCCTGCCCTATTTATACTTAAAACAGAATACAAAGTACCTTTAATGCTGAACACTATACGGATCCACACCCTAGGGGCATTGGCCTGTATACCACCCTGCTGTAAGGACCTAAGGACTAAGGGAGGCTGAGTCATTTATTATTCAGGTGTTGGCATCTCCCAGCTGCCTCAATCTCTTACCTCTGTAAGTCAAGGTGGACAACTCCAGGGTGAATATCCCAATGGAATTCCCAGGTTTAAATGCATACTTAATGGTGAGAAACACTAAGGTGGGATTGTGGTAAGTTTGGTTTGAGGGTGTTCCCCGGATGTCACAGATGTCACAGACATTAAATGTGAATTGTGAGATATAAGAGCCATTACTTTTTGTAACTATCTTCATATACTTGGTCGACAGTCTTGAGCACATGATGAAATGTCTGCCTCATTCAGTGGTGTGATATAAGATGGCACATACATATTGGCCCTAAACAGTGCTAGCTAAAGATAAGGGACCAATGCTGCTATTGTCATGTGGTTACTGCTCCCCACACATCCGTGTCTGCATCACACGTTATTGATGATTCCTCTCCCAAGCTGAATAACACATTAACTCTGATAACAGAGGCTGATTATTGTTCTTGTACTGATAGCCCATGTATGTACATGATCTGTATTTGCCATAGATATAAACATCTACACTATATATGTGCTGACCATGGTGTATACTTATCTCCTTTTTTATTTACTACACAATGTAGGACATGGTATAGTACAGTGTAGTACTTAATCCTCTTCTGCATTCCCAGAGGCCCCCTTTACAACCTATATACTGTTATCTGTACTATAGTTGAGATCCTCATTTGCCAGTCTTACATATTGTTACCATTTACCAGGGACCTTAGGAATTTCAAGAATTACTGAAGATATTTGTGTTCTGAAGTATAAGATTGGCAATGGCGAAAAGAGAAGTATTGTACTAGAATATTATGAAGTATTTAATACGTCATAATATTCTAGTATATTACTATTATACGACATGGTGTGCTCAGAGCAGCTAATGACCAGTAGGCCTATTGCACAAAGAAGGGGGAGGTCCTTCAGAAAAATGCACTGTTAGTAGTTAATGTAGCTGAGCCGTAGAATCTATACTGTAGTTTTACAGTATGTATTTGGTTGGAAAGACAAAAGAAACTGCCTCCTTGTGTAATACATACAAAGCAATTAACACTGGTATGACAAGCAATCACCACTGTTGTGGCAAACAATAAACATAGGTGTGGCATATAAGTAAGTTGGCGTAGTCACATCTGAGCACACTCGTCTACGACTCGTGATCAGCCTCGACTGTCGCCAATAACCTGATAAAAGGCTCTGGATGTGGCTTAACCACTACATACTAAAGTATTAGTGTGCATGGGCAGTAGAATATATTATATACTGTTGATTTACAATTTAAAAGGACGGTTTTTTAAAGTCACTATTTTCAGTGAAGTTATGTAGCGAACTTCTTTTTTTAGGCCTAATTTCCTCTGACTTCATTTTCTGGTCCACCAGGTTTCGCCGAAAGGTCATCATTGTTCCAGGTCGTACCAAATTGCTTCGTCACTAGAATCAGAAACTTGTGACATTTTATCAAAAGTCGGTCAATGAAATAGTTCCCCTTGACCTTTGCAAGAACTGTGATTTGCTGGGTAGGAGGTCTCCCTATCAGTGTGTTGGAACTGTGTGGTTTCTTCCCACTGACATTTCACTCTGATATGCATAGATCCTTGTGCCAACCCCCTCCCCCAAATTCCATAAGGTGTCACCACCCTAAAGCACTAGGCCGCCTTCGGAAATTTCAATATTGAACACACTCGACCTGCCATTTGAGACACTTAAAACTCTCACAGTGTTTAGCCACCTATACCAAATTTTAGCTTATGACATGCAGAAAAATATATAACGGGTGTGACCCCAAAAAGTCAGGCTAGATTTTGCATGAATCGCCATGGTAACGGGGTAGTGGTTTTGTACAGTGAGGCCTACGCAGCGTATAGATATACTATAGGGCCTTTTCACCCCCATAAACCTACACTGTTTATAGGGAGTAGATAAATCCTTCTTTTAGGACTATAAATAAACACTTTCTGATCACCCTAATAACAAATAACCATGTATTTAACCCTTCTTTCCCTCCCCATTCTAAATTCCGCAAAATAACAAAGTTCATAAGGGACTCTTTGGCCAGTAAACCCGCAAGTGACCCGATTTAGGGTGGTGACACCATAACAATCAACTACAACATATTCCTAATACCAGGTACATATTTACAGGTTGTGAATAGCCAAGTGCTCCACTGTACGCCACCCATCACCCAATACCCCCGTCCCAACTTTCATGTACGTTACAACCACCCCGGTATACATATAGGCATTCAGTGGTAGATGCCACACATGCAATGCTATTTGGCTTTATATCTATTTTGTGAGTTAAGATTTCAATGAGATTATTTCCGCATTGTATTCTCAACACATTTCCCTTGACAGTTTACACGGGGTGCAGTTCCAATTTATTGTAGCGTGACCCTGAGATCAACCATGCCAGGGCCTGTCACCACTGTGCCACATCATAGAGAAAGTTACACTGCCCAGCTGTACAGAGTTTGAGTTTAGATTTTTTATTGGCATTAATATTCGTACACTTTATAGACGTTTTTCAAAAGAATGCCAAGATGAATAATGATTCTAGTATGCAGATCTGAGCCTTTCAAGTCATTTCGTCCATGGGAATCAATGTTCATGGCTTCATGTTCAACTACTCATTAATCAATATCACAACAACATCGATATCACAAGTCTTAGTAATTGGTTGTTTCCTGGGATTTAAATAACAAGGCGCTCCAGGGGCCTCAAGTCCGCAGGTTTCAGGCTTTTGCTGAAGAGGTCCTTTGTGGCGCTGTTCTGCTGTTCTGTGGTTAGCCGGTCCCACAATCTAGCACCCCGGTATTCCGGGCTGTTGATTAGCCGTTTTTGATTGGGTGCCTCAGTTTGAATTTTGCCCTGTCGTAGCCACGGAGTACTCTCACAGGTTGTACCAGGTTATTTATGTTCTTGGAGCGCTGGTACATGTATAATAGCAGTCGTCTGTTCCTCCTAAGGTGGAGTTTCTCCAGTGCAGCATCGTCGTGGAGATCATTCACGTTGGCATCTTGGACATCGTTGATGTTATTGACTATTCTGAGGCAGTCATTTTGAATTGTTTGTAGTTTTTTCACAGCCCAGGTAGGCCCTCTGTCCAGTAATAGTGGGCAGTATTCGAGGCAGGGCAGTACCATGGTTTTATAGATCATCATGGTTGTTACTTTGTCTGTTTCCTTTCTGGTGTTCCATAACTGAGTGTACTTGCTACAGACCGTGCCAATCACCTTCTGGAGGTGTTGGCAGAACGATAGGTGGCGGTCTATCACAACTCCTAGGTAGTTGAAAGATGTTACCACCCCCAGTTCTTTACCATTGACTACGATGCCTAGATCTGTTAAGTCGATTGGCGCTGTCATAGGGTAAGTCCAGAGGACCTTGGTCTTGTCTTCATAGAGTGTCTACTGGTTTTCTGCATTCCAGTTTGTTAAATGCCTTCATAGATCACCGCCATTCTTTTCTGCACGTGGGCTCTAAATGTGTGTACCGTGTGCCTACCGCCTAGGCCGCGACAGCCCAATTCGCTGAGTACCTCTCTCAAACCGAAGGCTGTTACTACGTCAGGCCTGATTGCCTGCTGCCCAATGCTCCCTGCCTCCCCTTCTTTCCAACTGCATATTAAAATGCATGGTACTACTTTCAGCATCTACCCATGATGCATACAGTGAATTGTGAGTGACAACTTGCCGCGTAATGCTCACATGGGAGTGTAAGGTCTTGGTTGCCATTCATCAATACCTTACAGAGTCTATTGCATAAGGGACAATTAAGCGCCCACACTTCACACAACCAGTTCACCAAAGCCCTGGACACAGGCCCTACAGGAGATTTCTATGGGCTACTAGCTCAATACATCTTATACCAATGCCCTCAATTACTGGCAACTAATACACATGCATTGTGTCAGCTTTTGTCAGTGAGTATCTCGCCAGCACCAGAGCAAGTAATGAAAATGCACACTAGACAACAGGTAGCCTCCACCAGCTGTCCACTATTCCGCATTAGCGAGATACAGTGGCTCCACCTTTTGGACCACTGGTAACAATCATAACCCTTTGCTCTGCAAGGACCAGCTCAGCCAAATCTCGTGGCCGAGATTAGGGTACAGGCAGGGTGCAGGTATTGTGAATAGGTTGTACCTGGACACTCCTAATGTCACCTGTGTCCAGTATAGTGTAGTGGTTAGCACTGTGGACTCATAATGCTGGGAGCCCAAGTTCAAATCCCTACCAGGCCAAATAACACTATGTCCTTTAAATACATATTTCTAAATTTTCTTTAGTATTGTGAATAATGCATTCTGTTTCCAAAATTGCTTTACTTATGAATTTGATTACCAGGCATTGCCTGGAATAGATTTGAACTCAGGTACTCTGCATCATGAGTCCACAGTGCTAACCACTACACTATACTGGACACATGTGACATAAGGAGTGTCCAGGTATGACCTATTCACAATACCTGCACCCAGTTTGTACCCTAATCTCGGCCACGAGTTTTGGCTAAGCTGGTTTCTGTGAGTACTGGGAATAGACCTAGGACCAGTGGAAATGGCGCTGCCCACTGATCATCTCGCTAATGCCCTATAGCAATGCTACTGACCGCCGGAATAGAAGGGCACTTTGGTGGGTATTGTGGCAACTGCAGGTTCTTCTCTCTGCCGTCTGAGAGTGGAGAACACCATGGGTCGCTTTATCTTAGATTCACAAGCACAAACTTTTATAGGCGACCACTTAATTTGCCATAGTTTAGTTTGAAATTCATCAAAAAAAAACCCGGCACTTTTCAGCTTAGAATTGTAGCTATTCTCATGAGAACTGAGGCAGGAAATGTTAAAAACTTTGGATATTGAACTCTTATTATATGATATTGGTTGCTGGGGTTACTGGAGCATCCTTTATGTGTAGCTCCATGAGTAGTGGATCACAAGTTAATTTCGGACCAGCTAATGATCAGGTCTTCTACCCTGCATCCAAGTCCCATTGTGTCTAGCAGTGTTTTTATGTGGCAACCATTGATTTATCATGAGCCACCAAATCCTACCAACAACGCCATGTCATAAAACACTTGTGGCGTCCTTTTTTTAGGCATGCTATACTTTCCTAGTAATTGCCAATGGACGGACACTTGATTGATTACTAAATGTCCAAGGCCCAGTAGTTACCTGAGATCTCTTGTCATGATCAATATCCTTGCTCATAGCTACAGAAGCCTCATCAGCTTAGAGCAGAAAGGGATGGGCGATAAAAGGGGGAATTGGCGTCATGATGGGAGACAGCACAGAGGAAAGAGTTTGCAGCAGCCTGACATGACAGTTCAATGATTATAGATGAGGTCATATGTCGCACTGTCGATAGATCAATCATCGAATCCTTTGGGTCGATGAGGATGCAAGTGCCATGTTCGCAGAGGAGATTATAGGTGGGTTCGCTGGGAACATGGCCTTGCGACTGTAATTTTTGCCGCCCTTTCCCTGTTCGTCTTCTGCGTTGCCGCCGGTAAAACAGGGAGAATATGTTCTTGTCCAGGAGTTCTCTTGTATTTCCGGCTTCCTATTTTTAGAGTGTTATGTCGAGAGATTTTTGCTCTTGGTGCATTTAAAAGTTTATTCAGAGAGTGGTTAGCTTTACCTGAGATTCAGGATTTACATATCCCTCAATCATTCAAATGACCCCGGGTGATCTGTCTTGGACACTTCATACACATTTTGGTCTGATTAGTAGGCATAGCTAATTATGTATTCATAGCTTCAGTTGACATGGCTTTATGGACGCATAGAACACATTGTTTCCAAAGCCAGCACTGAGAAAATCAGGAATTCAGAAATACTGAACCTAAGTATGCAATCCAGTGATGGTCAATGTTAAGGCCAAATCCAAATCTAGATTTCTTTCTGTATGATAATGATGAGTTTAAGCACAACCCGACCACCATCTTTTGTTTTCATTTGCAAGTCTTTTTTTAAAGTGTCATTGCCTACCATTATCAACATTTGCAATTGATTTTTACTTGAAAAAGGATAACAACAAAAATAATCAACC
>OX381708.1:31286719-31484719 GCA_947462335.1 Harmothoe impar
GTCGTGCATTATAATAATGTACACTATCCAAAGTAAATCTAAACTACTATGAATGTTGCATAAGCCTCTGTCCATTTTGGATCTGGCTTCTAGTGTAAGGAACGGTGGCCTCTCTAGTGACTGCTGGTCACATCCCTTTATTTGTGGACCTCTGCGGGCGTCCATATAGTAAGTTTTCCACTATATATTATGATATCCTTTCTATCCTGCCGTGGATATGGGGGGAACGTCTCGGTTCAGACGCTGTTTCTTTAGAAATGAATTATAATTTTGTGAGACTAAACGTTTATACATTGAAATGCAGTTTATATTCAGAATCAACCATGCACCTCTGGCAATGACCCCCATCAGGTTTAGATGGAATGGTCCTCTGTAAAGCTTCATGCCATGGGTCATCTCTATGGCATGATATCTCCCCTTGGTGGGGGGCATGTTTCATCCACCACCACCAGCCCCCTCCCTATGAAGTTGGCTGTGGTTGATACTGTATAGATAGGGCCTACTGTGGGCTGCACCCCCTGTTGGGGTTCTCAGGGGTGGCTCATATCTGATACCCCTGGCGGCTCCGGGTGGCCTATGACTGCCTGAGCTACTCATATGGAACTGAGCAGCTCCCATGAGGCCCTGCATTATGGTCATGGTGTGGGCTCTTGGTGTTTGGTTCACAACACTTAACACAATACTCGTAGAAAGCTTTCAATAGGCTCTGGTCATATTCATGAGGAACATCTATGGACACTGTATGTATTGTACGATGTATGAAACACAGGGGTTTATAAATGATTGAATTTCAGAAATTTATCCTATGTGATTAAAGGATGTGAAAGGTCACAATGTTATTTTATTCTGGCATTAAGAAAGATTAGTCAGGCATGTAGAACAGCTAAGGGACAAGGCAAGGCACATACGCCCTCCCCCCCCCCCCCCCCCCTCAGGTACTGAGATGGAAATGGCAGTTGTGTATGGTAATGGTGGCGATAATATAGAAGGTAATTGTGTAGCAAATGTGTAATGATGGTCCCACTAACATTCTATTCCATAAACTATCCCTCTGTATGCCTGTACTCACAGCCCAAGCTATCCATCTAACATCCACAGCTTCTTCCCCTTGCCTCTAATACAATTCCCTAATGGGGATTGCCTGGGGAGCTTACGCTGTTGATGGGAAGATAAAGGATCCCATATGTTGAATACTCCTTCCCTACACCTTCTACGAAATGTAACACATGTCCTCAGGCCTTATTCCTTATATCCTCCAGCTCCCCCACCCATGCATCACTCAGCCCCATCCCTGACCTGTTCCAGGTTAACCACGCCTCCTCCTGGTCCTGCCTTCCAGCTCCTCCAGGTCTCTTTGTAGAAGCATGTGTCATCAGTCCTTAACGATTGTATCATGTGAGCCTGCAGTGGTATAAATTGCGTTTTACTCAGTGGTTAGAAAGGCAAAGAGAAAGGGAGCAATACCTTTTCAGAAAAATAAATTCAACACCTCCGTCCATACACACCACCGTTTACACACTGATTCAATGGACTTTTGATGCGGGTTTAATTAATGCATATTTACTCGTGGAAGCAGGAGAAACACACATATATGATTTATAGATAGTAATAGATCCCGGTTTAATAGATTGAGACTAGATGTAAGCGGGCATCTATTGAGGCAGTGGATATAGGGGGAATGGTGGTTATTCCGATTGTGGTGGTGGTGGTTGGGTGGTGGTGCAGGTGAGTTGGGTGTGAACGACTGTCGGGTTGCATTGGCATCACACCGTGGACATAATCCCACCAGTAACACCTCCCCCGTCCATTCAATTACCCCCCATCCCCCAGCCTACACCCCAACCCTGAGCTGCTCACAGTTTGAATGCCTCCAGGTGAGAACTAATGAAATGAGCAGCTCCTGGATCCCAGCTGAGCATCTCACTTCAGCTCACACAGTCCTGTATGGGGTGGTTCTACAGGGCGGATTCCCAGGATCCTGGATCAATCAGTCCTATTTGGGCATACCCACCCACCACTAATAAACACACAGAGGCACTGTCTCCTCCAGGGCCCAGCTCTGCAGCTGCTACTAGGTATACCTCATGTTATCAACTACTTGGCACAATTAATAACGTAATAAGGTTATTACTTAGGCCAAAAACGGTTTGTTCAAGGTATCAAAACAGGGCCGCCCCTACCTTTTTTAATGCCCCTCGCCTTTCTTTGATCTCCCTTTGTACAGGTAGGATTTCCTTTTCTAAATCTCTCTGGTACTCTGCAATTTCCTCTCTGCGTATGATGATGCACCTCAGGATCCTATGCGCTCGTACCATCTCCTCTCCCTCCATATCTCACTATTCCTCTCTTCGAGCTCCTTCCCCTCCTCCATAGCCGCAACTATTCTCCTGCCATTCTCTACTCTCCCCCCTTTACACTTGACATTGGTTTTCTCGCCCCCCCCCCCTCTTCCTCCAGGGTCAGTGAGTGATAACCTCTCCTGTCACCCTCTCCTGCTCCGTCTTCTTTCATCTCCCGCCGCGTGTGGTGTGCACGGTCAATGGTCGATGATGCAGGTCGGGCTCCCGGCCACATTTCTATTCCACCAATAACTCAGGGAGCAGCTCGCCTACCAGACACGAGCTGCTCACTATCAGTACGTTTTGTGCGAGTGACTCGTGTCACCGACTTCATCTCACACCCACAGCTACTCACCAGTAGCGCCTTTATCTACTGGACACTACTGTGTTTTTTTGTGTGTTTTTTCGTTTTCCACCAATATTTATTCACTAGGAGTGGGGTCTTATATGATAAGCTTAGCTTCTCTTTCTTTCTGGATATACCCATAAAGGCACAGCTGTTGGGATCGCATATATATATGGCACAAACTCCAGAGATTGGTAGGTTTGGGGCTGAGGAAGAACAAATCTGGAAGTTCTTAATATCCTTAAGCAAGTTTATCATATATTGAACCGTATATATATCTTGGCTCTTCGGAATACTTTTCTGTGCATCTCTAACCATTGCGGTTCAGTTTTTATCGCCTCACAAAGTTGATCGACCAATTTTAGGGTGACATCAGGATATATGTTCATACAAATAATTATATTTATATATATACAATATGACTTTTCTGTAGTATTGCATAAATCCCATCTTCTCACTTCATCTCAGTGTGATATAGATAGATCACGATCTAATCTTCACGAATAGTTGAATATTTTGTTAGAATTCCATTTAGTCGAGCTGCAAACCCTGGGCCTACTTTATGATAGCTTATAATGATTACATGATCAATCATGATGATGTCACAGACCGTGAGATTAACACTTGTGAGGGTTATATCTAACGGCATGTGTACCATACCTATGCGTTACCATGGAAACTGCCGTATTTGGCATGAAGAAAAAGAACTTTCAAGGATCATTAGATGAACACTCTGGAAAAGTAATCCTTCCAGATCGAACTTTGATAATTCTTTTTTTGTTTCCTAACTTTGGTATGGTTTTAGATTATCTGCGGTGGAGAGAAGGAATAGATTATTCATAGCATTGCAGAAACGTGATTGACTCCCATCAGTCACTTCTGTTGTTCTAACAACACTTCCGGAAGTGACTGCAGCTCATTTCCGGTGGCAGTGATTGATGGCGGAGGTCGAGATTACTCCCATGATTCCAGATTCCAGAAAGAACTATGAGCGATAATACCGGGTATTACGCCTCCAGGGGGTCACTGGCTCTTTGAGTGTAGGTACCTACGAAATTACAGCCCCTTATATTTCGTCATTTGGCAGCCCCTTGAAAATGTGTATTATTTTTACAGCCCCCTGTTTTCTAAGAAGTCAGATGACAGCCCACTGTTGGGAGACCTCTTCCCTTTAACTGGTTATTTTTGGAATCATATAGATTACTCAAGTCATGTATGAAATGTAAGGATGCATTCTGTCTAGCCTAAATGAATTGTGACAGCCCCCTGATTCAGTACTTTCCATTTATTGATAGCCCCTAAATTTTTGTTTTTATGTATTTGACAGCCCCTTTTTTCATGCTTCAGCACACGCACAGCCATAGCTATTCTGGGTCGTTGCCAAAGTTGTACCCATTCCTATACTGAGTACCTCCACCCCTGCCTCCGGATTATGGAGTGTAGACTGACTGCCGCCAACTGATGTTACTGTTGTGTTCAATCTGTGCATACTTGTACAGGCAATTTGTGACACTCGATAAAAACAATACCAAGTCATAGATTACACTGAAGGAAATGCAATACAGGGGAGAACATTTTGTTCATGTCTATTTAGAATGGCTGACTTCTCGAATGACAATACAAATTAACATTTGGTCTAACTCTAAACTACAACTGTCTAAGGGCTTTTTAAACCTTGTGTATTCTCCCAACTGAACTGCACAGATTGATGTCTACATATCGTACAACGCTAATATGTAATATGGACTAATTTATCATCTAGCGTCTAACTGTAGGCAATGGTGTACTCATAAGTGAAAATCAAAATAGACTGTAATAAATTAAAGTATAATGTATTGCCTAATATCTATATTCTAAAGCAACTATATTATGCATTTGACTTCACGAGTCCCTCCCCGAGTGGCATACCATATTCGCAACTTACATTTTACATTTAGAAACGTAATATAGTAATACCACATTGCACCTATTCTACCTATCATGCATATTGGGAATGTGTGACGATATTAGCTGTAGGCAAACCACCATCCAACCAATCTACATATGCAGCCCCTTTTACTTCTAATCCACTAGCTCCAACCTGTGCCCATTCAGATAACACCTACACGTTGGGGCCGATTCAATCTGGTGTCAGGCAGGAATAGATATAGACCAATTGGGAGGGGAGGAGAGCAGTTTGTATGCTGTGGTCGAGTGTCTATACAAAGAGACATGCCTATAGCTGCTGATAACTCGCCTGTGAGCACTGATACGGTTGTTGGGGCGTTTCTGAGAGTTTATCCTAAAAGCTGTGGCATTTATCTACTAGTGATCACTGCTTATCTGCAATGATAATCAGCATTTTCTGAATCTTTGAATAATTATCAGCTACAGGGTATGTTTCTGCTATCCTGTAGGAGGCCTTGAGTGTATGCCAAAGCTTTACTTTCTGAATGAGAAGTGGTATCTTTAACTTATATCGTTGTAAACATGGACTTTGATCCTCTGTAGATCCAATACCCATTCATCATTATAGTTTTTATAATATCATGTGCTGTATGCAACTGGCGATAAAACCAATTTAGGGATTGGTTATCAAACATGAGTGTATTTGCAATTTTCTATAGTTTTCCATTCAAAACAACTAATGTTCGAGAACTGGTTCCTACAAAATGATCAGCAACATGTCAGCTTATGATAATCATTTTAAATATCATTTTATCTCATTTTGAATACTCGGCCTTTAATAATCAACTCCCTCCTGGATGTCTTATTTTACCTATATGTCCATGCACATAGTATAGGAAAGCCCACGATAATATATCTCTTCTAGACCACCTGTGTGGACCGGGCACATTTTCCATCATTTCATCGGCCTTTATTTGCTTTTTTCCACATCTCTTCCCTGCAGAGATGAACTATGTCTGATTTATGAGTCCTATCTTCCGTGATTTAATGCGCTTGTAACATAATCCTGTCGCCCCTTTAGGAATAACAGATCCCTTTGCTGATACCTGCTTGTCATTAATTAATCACACTATCACGTTACCTTAAGCTTTGCTAAACGGCCGCAGTGGAAAGAGGAAAAGAAAATAGCTCAATCATAGCAAAGTATTGGATGCTGAATGGGATGCATTGTTGAGAAGATTTGTTTGAGCGGAATTGGAATAACGACAAAAGGGGGGAAGGTGAAAGGCTTGTGACAAGAAAGCTGTTCATTATCTCTACACGCTGTGGAGCAGGGCTTTTCATTTCAGTCCTCCTTTTAAATTCACCAACCGACAGACCTGCACGTTGAGGCCTGGCATTGTGGCTCCATATTACATGGGCGTGGTACCTGCTGCATTCTTCCTTGTTCCTTAATTATGTGTGAATGTTTTAAGAATTCACCAGATCTCCCATCCTCTCCTTTATAAGCACCATATCACTTTGGCCGTGGGGTTTACTTAAGTCTTTTGAATCTTCCTTTACTCATCCCCCAGCCACTCTCTCATTTACATCCACCCCTCTCTCTCTCTCTCTCTCTCTCTCTCTCTCTCTCTCTCTCTCTCTCTCTCTCTCTCTCTCTCTCTCTCTTTCTATCTCTCTCTCTTTCTCTCTCTCTGTTTGTCTCTGGAGATTGTCTCTGGAGCTGTCTCTGTTCCAATATCCTCGTCTCTGTCTGCCTGCATGTCGTTGTCTTTCTATGTCTTTCTATGGCTGTTTGTCTGTGTCCTGTCTATCTGTCACTGTCTCTGTGTAAGTCCCTCTGTCTCTCTCTACATATATATAATATTCATATTTCCACTTGCTAGGACAACCAGTCATACATTTCATAGAGCTGCCCATTCCTCCCAAGACTATTTGCGTTATCTTATGTCTAAAGCAGGGTATAGGTGGACGGTAGGTATAGCGGGTGAGGGAGATAATAGATAAGATGATGGGAGGGTAGAGGGTTAACCGTGGGAAACCGCTGTTATCAGCTGCAAAACGGCATCTGCGATTTAGAAAAGGGGTGCCTCGCTTATAGGAGACTTATTGTGTTATAGATGCCTTGGTATATTACGTCCAGGCCTAAAATTGTAGATATGTAATGGGATCCCTGCATTTCACAGGAATGGTATCATTTGATGTGCTTAGCCAATAATGTCTACATCATCCCTCCTTCTAAAACATCAACTATAGACCTATACTCATTGCTGTTACCCTCTGGAGCTTAAAGCCAATTTTGTGATGCACTGCCATCTTTTTTCTCTCAGACAGCAGCAGCATTAAAGGCTATGCAAAGTGGTCATCCTATCTGTAGGTATGATCACACAATCTAGTCATCCTATGAAGATAGGATGGCCATAAGCCAACTGAGTGCATCTTGCTATACCATCCTGTATTATAGTAAAATGACATGCACCAAAGAGAAAAGATGTTATATGCTATTGACTCTAATAGGTTACCCAAACGTTGTCTCTTAACTTGAGAGGTATACGATTTCACATAAGGGTAATAGCAATTGTATTATATTGACCAATGTGTGATATCTATAATGCTATCCATGTAATTACCTTACCCAAGGATATAGATAGAAAGAAAATTAATTATACATGTATATCTGGGTCCGATTTTTAAGACAGAGATTTTTAAACTTAATATCAGGGATTTTTGAATCATTAGGGATTTTCAGAGTTTCAGAGCCCTGCATCCCTGCAGACTCAGCTCAAGACAGGGTATACCCCCAGCCTTGCTGGCCTCGTTTTCCGATCGTCTCAGGGGACGCCCGACACTGATTGTCATCTTATCGCCATTCTTGTTAGCAGGCCTCGGTCGAGTCGCCTCCACACTGCTTCTCTCTTGATTTCTTGATGCTTTATCCCTCTCTGGCAGCCCCCCCCCCCGCACCCTCTATCTGCCCCTCACCTACTCGAGCAGATTCTCTGTATGGGGAGCTTTGGCTGGTGATAATGGGCACCTTTCTGACACGTGCCCGCAGGCAAAAGGACCAAGGCCCCGCTCAAGGCAAGAAAGGCACACTCAATGAAATCTGAAAGAAGCAGTCTTTTGGTTTAAAAGTGGTGGCTGCATGCATGTGTTGGTCTTGCTGGTGATTTTCTATATGGAAGTTGTGGCCATGGGTTGTCCTTGTGAGATGTTGCTGGAGGTATGGTGGCTGTGTCAGATGAAGAGCTATGAAGGGGGGGGGGGTAATACGGGGGCAATTTCTTTTTTCTTTTATTTGAAAAACTTTACTTGTAAATGAAATTTTTGCCAAATAAAATTTGTAAACCTCAAACTCAACTATGGTTATACCACATTTAATGTAATAAATGAAGCATGGGATATCATACCATGCAGGAGGATTTCATCTTTGGATATCACTGAGTGAACGATTAGTTGCAGGGATTATGACAGTGTTCGATATTCGTCAATACAGATTCCTGCTCTTACCACAGCATGATTTTCATAGGGAATAGTAAAACTGTGTCAATATAATATCTGTTTTTGACTGTCTCTCTCTACCAGGGCGGTCTACTCCCTAATGAATCTGGATCATTTAGCACGCTTGATTTACTCCAGCATGCGGGCTACGGGTTCCATAATCATTATAGACTGAATGGGGGTTTATGATAAATTGTAATGAAAATCTTTGTGACCTGGATTTGAAGGGATTTCTGTGGTGATTCGTCTTCTTGATGATAGATTTACTTGTAGAGGTAGAAGGGGATATATTGTGTATGCAATACACCATAGTTCTATCGTGACATTGAAGGGAACGTTCACAAATGATATCAGTGATCAGGGGTATAGCCGGGGGGGGGGGGGGGTAGTATTTCAATGTGTTGCACGATCTACCAAGTTACTGCCATCATAATTATTATATTCAGAGGCGACCAGCTTTATGCACCTGTTGTTCCCATACATCTCAGGTAAGTCAACATAGAAGTGCACCCATAACCCACACACATCATTCACACGCACCTAAACCACCTCCACAAATAACCTAAAGGTCCAGGCACTTAGTCTGTAGTGGCTATCCCAGGTTGGTCATAGGGACATTGGTCAGGCATGAGCTATTCAAAAATGACTGGGGAAAAACAACATGTGACTAATTCCTTGCTGAAAAGGACTAAAATGGAATGACTAAGGTGAGTTGGTCAGTACTGACCAACCTGACAATAATTATTAACTAACCTATAGATTGGTTGTATCGGGAGCCAAAAAATTACTAACTTGGTTATAGCCACTATAGTGACTGAGAGATTGGTTGTATAGGGAGCCAAAGAACATCAGCGTGGATCCCTCCCCATTCACACCACACACCCTGCAGGGGGTCCCGGCTACTGACCCCCTGACCTGTGACCTGTGACCTATAGGTCAGGCAGGTATCAGTGACACCACCTGAGGGCTATGTCACCTGGATCCAAGATCAAAGAGGCCGCCGTGGAGTGAGGCGCCTGGGGTGAGTAGGGGGAGGATTGATTTATTGATCCCAGTTTTGATCCCAATCCTAGCTCCATACAGGTTGTGGTATTGACTGGAGTATTTGCCTATTGATTTACCTCTGATATCTTGGATCTTTTCAAACTCTCTCTCTGCATCCTACTCTAAAGTTTTAAGTCCTCTAAGTGCGATTAAAATTGGCATGCTGTGTGTAGTAGACTGAGTGGCAATTACCTTATTGGATTCTCTGTGAAGTCTTTGGGGGCTGTGTTTGATATTGATGTTTCATGTGTTTCCCCAATATTAGATGGCTCTAGAAAGGCGCTGGCAAGAGGCATGTTCCTTGACAGAGTGCCACAACGTCTCTCGGGCACAGAAAAAATATATTCTAAATTCGGTGAATATTTTAGACTGAACACGGACAACAACTACGTGAATTAAAAATCATCTGCTTTTATTTTATACAACGTAGACTAATACATATTTAAAAGGCTTTCAGACTTCCAAAGTCTCTAATGCCCCTCATGGCTTGAATAGAACGGTTCTCGGGGGCGTAATATTGCTCAACTAATTATAAAGCCTTGACATCTGCATAAAGATAATGACACAAGATTGGACATGAATGAAGCTTGTGCTCCGTGAATTTACATGCCTTTACCTCATTGTAACATAATGAATTTTAATTAAAAGACCCCCTTTTTAAGATTTCTTTGGTAAGTAAATTTAGAATCATGATGCGTATATAGACAAAGGCCCATGGCCAGAGGATATTTTGATATCGTTCCCCCCGAGGTGGGGCTGGGGCAGTATCCCACGAAGCCGCAGGCTGAGTGGGATGCGCCATGAAATAAACACATATATCCTATCTAACATCATTGCATTCAGTTGCCTCTTCTTAATGCATTAATAGAATTGTTATCTCTTTATTCACACAGAAATGAGTTGTACTGTACTGACAGTCGATTAAATACCCTCGAGGAATAGACCTTTTTAGAAATGGAGTCAACTGTGACCTTGCTAGACTCCCCTTAGAAAGAGTCAGATCAGGGAGTCATTCCCTCATTTTTTTACTCTCAATGCATCTATAGAGACAACCCTGAATATGAATTACCGGGCAGAGTGTAATAAACTTGAGTGTCAGTTTCAGTTTAAAAGGGTAAACTGTAAACCTGTCTTGGTTCCGCTCCGACTGTTATTGTCGGGGGTTTAACTCAGTACACTATAGTAGGAAAACATAATAATTATTACTAATAAAGAGATGAACAAAAGACAACATCCTACAGCATATCCTGAATTAATGCGTGTAACAGCTTCACCAATTCCCTAACCCAAACATTAATGCACCGTTCTCTAGGCAAGCAGCATGGGCGACTAAAATAACCAGGACCACAATAAAAGAATATTGATTTTCGCCACCACACAGAAGAAGAGAAAGTGTTTAATGGGAGGGCTCTGTTGGTGGTAGTGGAATCTCCTCCTCTCCTCACCAGCACCCTGCCAAGGGAAAATCCCAGTCTCATTGGGTTAGGCCATTAGCGCTGACAGAAACAAAAGATCAATATTTCTCACCTCATACCACACCCTCCATAACCTGGAGAGGGTTTAATTGTGCCGACCCATGCGTTATTGTTTCAGTGCATCATAGATGCTGCCAGGAGGATGGATGTCCTACTACATGTATAGCCCTATATCGGTACATGTATAATGGTGGTAATTAACATGATGTTCTATACCCATGCTGTATATTATATGCCGATTATATGTATGTGATACCATAATATATTCCTTTTAAATTAACCACATGGAGACATCAACTGAGAACGAATCTAGGAAATGGCTTTTCAAGTGTGGGAATATAATAATTTAGCCAGTTTAATATGAGATCCGTGGTGGAATGCTGGGTCCTAGCGTTATGTAGTCTGGTGGCTGACAGGAAACGTGACGCTGCATAAATTTAGATCATTCTTTACAAATAACATCATACAAATACGGATGTGGTGTTGGGATGTCTTCAGTATAGTCAAATGCATTGTATTTCAATTTGTAGAAAAGACCTGCTTCCTATTTGTCTGTTTAATATCTATATACAAATAGGACACACTGACACCCGCTTGTGCTATACGGCCAAGACGTATATAGTCTTTGGTATGAAAGGGCCGCTCAAGGGGTTGAAAAGAGGACTGAAACCGGAGAAGCATGAGCATCATATTGACGGGGGCAATAGGAATAAACCTCATCATATATGATACTGTTAAGTCGATACATCTTCTGGGACAGCTATAGACGTGTCAGATAGGCAGATTATTTCTAGCAAAAATGGACAACTGACACTAAGAAAATATATCTATTTTCGGAAGAGGTTGTTTCGTCCAGCCCTGGTACCACTGAGTTTCCCCCTTATCTATAAATTTTTTATTGATGTATACACTTTCAAAAAAAACTTGCCATTTGAAATCTGACTACATACGGTATGTATTTTTCACAACCCTAGACGTGTTTATTGTATAGAAAATCATGCCAACTGTGTCAGCTATACACGACCTTAGTGTCGTCTTGTAAGATGGTAACCTGCATGGCAGGTTGTCAGTTAGACAAAGCCTTGCAATATCTCGTTAACTTCATGTCTGTCCCTTAAGAAGATAGGGTCTTCTTATCAGACGGGTTTATGACAACCTTAGAGAGATTTTCATTGAGTTGGATAGTGCAGATATTGAAGAATTGATTGCCCGAATGAACAAAGTGCAAAATCCATTTCTTGATATTAGACCTGTGTTTACTTTCTGTGTTTATTTATGCCACCATGGCCTGTTGTAACATCATGGGCTGGGATGCTGAGTCGTGTCCATACACTGGTACCCTTCCGGCTGGAGTTGCTCACAGCAGCTGGAGCAGATCATGGAACATATCAGTATCTGTGCCCCTGAGTCAGGCCCCTCTTTGATGCTGATAAACCCTGGAGGATACACCTGGAGGAACACCTGGAGGAACCTGCTGTATGGAGGCAGCTCACATGCTGTATATTAATGTACATAGAGGCCCTTTCAAGTTTAACATGGTACCTTTATCTATTTATTCAATGCAACAATGCTATATTAAACAATCTGACTCTGAATCAAGTAACAGGGGCAGATACTGTGGGTCCGGACCAACCCACCCCCCCCCTTCCCCTTGACGCATTTCGGTACTTTGGTATTTGGTGCACCCCCCCCCCCCACCCCACCCCATTTCAAATTTCGGGGTTCGCCCTGAGAATGATGTATGGAAATGTAATATATTAAGGTCAATTTCCACCATCTGATCGCCTGCACAGTCTGATATAATTAGATAATGCACATTGCACCTTACATATAACCAGCCTCATGAATGTAGACATTATCGATGTGTATACTATAGTCTACAGAGACCCCTTATAACTCAGTCGTGAAATGAGGAGATTCCTTTGCCTTATAACAGATGGGAGGTCTTCTCTCTCTGTGCTGGCTCCATCCCTCATGTGGTGCTGGTAGCTGGGGGGATCTATAGTTTTTATCCTGTCCTGTCAGGGTAGAAGAGGTCATCAGTCACAGGCCGGGCTCTGGTCATATCAGACCTGACAACGGTCTTAGATGAGCAAGGTATGACCTACTATCACTATGGCAAGCCTTACCCACGGAGCATCTATAGTTTAGTCTATGACCTATGCATGGCCAAAGAGCTATGAGTAACTTGACTCTCTTTCCATAGCCATAGCCTAGCGAATTAAGACCAATAAAGGGACTAGGTTTCAAAAAGAAAGGTCACAGAAGAAATTTTCCTTTGGGTTTGGACTCTTTAATATGTTAACTTTGCATTTAGAAAATAAGTTGTCAAAAACCCTCCCAATATAGAGACCCCCCCCCCCCCCATAAAATAGATCACTTGCAAGGTGACTCTGACATACTTTATGGATGGGCCCTTGAATTGAATTGAAAATTCTTTTATTTATATTATTTGTCAAGTTTTAAGACTTTAACTTTAAGTTGAAAAGGAAAGTCACAGCAAGGGTTCTTTCTACACACAGCAAGTATCTGTACATGTTGTGGTTATGGTCCTAGTTTGTCTCTTTGATCCAACCAAAAATATAGTCTTATCATAAACTAAAACTCTTTAGAATATCTGTCAGTGCAGCTCCCCTGCTTTAAATTTCACACTTTGAAGCCAAAGGGTGCCATGCTAATGTACGTAATAATCACCATGAACATACTCTTCTCCTTCTCTCTTTGATGTGACAAAAATGGCATTTGAGAGATGTGCATTGACATTTTCAGCCCAATGTCAACTTTAATGGAACCCACATGAAAGTCTGTGAAATGCATCATGTTATAGTGCCTTAATAAATAAAACAGCTGGCCTTAATGCATACATGTATTACACTCGGGGGCTGATATGGATGTGTCTATTCGTCCTGGAAGGGACAAGCAGGATGTTTTATCAGTCAGGAAAAATTTACAACCCACTCTGAAAAAGGCTTGCAGATAAGTACTGCGGCCCTCACCCAGACACATGCAGGGTCCAAACTGCTACCGCTGAGTCATAACCCCAGATAGGAAAAAAAATACTCTGATAAATATATGAGTTATCTGAGATGATAGGAGAATTAATGAATGATATGAATAATTGCTGAACTTTATCGAAAATATCAAACTACAAGTATACGAGGCGCTTATATCTTAAGAACTGTGATGAATGTAGATGCAAGAATGGCTCGCTATTTGATATGTGCAGTGATGTATTTTCTGTGTAAATCTAACCAATATTTCATAGGTTATTACTAATTAAGGCTGGAATTGAGCGGTATATCATTTCCATTGCTTTGTGCTGCATTCTAATACCTCACACGCCATGCTGTATGTGTAAATTATACATGTCGTGTAAATTATACATGTTGTGTAATATACATTCAGCTTCTCTTCAGACATTCATCTGAATCATATTCATGAAAATTCAGAAAATATTACATTACGTCTGAAGTATGGAGGGCTGTTGCATTCGTCTGTATTCTGTGACAAATTGTTCCAGAGGCTGTATACATATATATTTGTAAAGAAAGACTTCCCGAAAAAAGGGCAAGAAATGGGAAGAGGGTGTGTTGAAAAAGGTCCCAGTTTTGGTGATGTATTTTGTGAGCGTTCCCTTCGCAGGCAATGGTGTGTGCTTCTGAAGGAGAACTGAGATTAGGGATGGCTCTTCATGCATGGTGGGCGTCTGGTGGACGTAAAAAGGGTCTATCAACTAGACCAGGGAAACATGGACTGTGACATAAGCCATTATCAGCCAATAAATACATCCAATCAGACTCACAAATTGGCCCTCCCACCGCCATCAATATTACACGATACTTTATATGCTGGCTGTTGGGTGGATCGGAGAAGGGGCAGAGGAAGATGGGATGGTGACAGGTAGCATACAGGGGGAAATGAGGAGGTAGTGGAAGCTATTAAAACGGGAAGATGTTATGCAAAGATGATATTAGAGGGATGGAAGTAGTGATATTTGCATCCCTTGGCTGTATTACCTCACAGTAAAATTCATGACGTTGGGAAATGCTGTACCACCACCTTACCAATGCTGAATCACCACGACTAAAATATTAAAGACCAAAGTTCATTTATAATCTGCATTTTAATCATAATTTGAAACGTAGAAAAAAGCGACCATAGCTCAATAATTTTATGTAGGGAAAGTCGTGCGTGCTTTTTAGTTGGAAACTGTTGCCTCCAAAATAAATAGTGTTATTTATAGTTTAACGTGGGCAGTGCTGATATTGGCCCAGCGTGATTCATACACAATATATACATATAACATTAGAGGCCTACTCTATAAGCCCTACATTTTCTAACCCCGCAAGGGGAAGGAGGGCGAACATTCCATCCCTACCCCTTGTTGTTAGAAAATGACCAATCCCCAATTACAGCAACTGAGAACACCGCGAGGGCATCACCAGTCTCAGACGCAGCAGATTATGACACGGTTGGAGACCTTCATAATGTATAGGAGTATTTAAGCTACAAGAGAAGACTTAATGGCCTTTACTTCCATTATCGTTCACCCCCATCATGTTCAAATCACGCCCAATCCCGCAGGTTCTCGTCTGGCGTCAGCTGTCCGCGAGGCAATTGACCCTGGGTCACGTCACCGCTGCATGTATCCGTCCGCCGCAGGAGGGACTATTTCTGCCTGGCGTTGTCGGTTAACGAGGGGAGATCGGGGGGAGGGAGGGAGGGGGAGGGGATGGATGGATGGATGGATGGATGGATGACTGGATTTAGGAGGTTTAACCCTGGATTAACCGGACCAAGTGGCCCTAACAACTCATTGTAGATAAATAGTAACGAGAGAGTTAATTAACGCTGTAGCCAATGACCTTATCCTTAAACCTTTGGGTGCGTGGAGGCTATATATAACGGAAGAATAGTTTTCAGTGGATGCTTCTCTACTTCTGTATTTAAATAGCAGGTCATTGTTGATTGTATACCATAAGTACATATGACATGTATTAAAGCTATAATACTATAAGAAATAAAATGGAAACGCTGTCAGTAAGTAGATTTAAATACAGAATATTTTAGATTAATCTTCTTTATTTAGATAATTTGTATGATGCTGTTTGTGTGTCATTTCACTGTTACATATATCTGATTGCTCAATCTGTCTGGAAATTTGTCTAAGTTCACTGTCATTCTGTGTGCATGGCATGTTCCGGTAGCTGGTGATACTCACCCTGCTTATTGCAGGTTTACGGCTGCCAAACCTTGATCCTGATCCTAATTAAGATACAGCCCCCAGTGCCCAGCTGACATGCGCAGACTCATGTTCCGGTTCCGTTATCGATGTCTGCGATGAATCCCACCCAGAGCCTCCATATCTCCCTCCTCGACAGGAGATCTCCATTTTTGGCATTCTGACAAAGTTCCTACCACTACATCACCCGATTCGAATCTGACCCCTATTTCCATTTAAATGTCATGTAAAAATGAAAGTCCTAGCCTATCTCCATTTTCCCTCGTTTTTAACATTGATATTTAAATGCCAAAGGTGTTTTTATTGCAGTGTGTGTAGGGGGGGTCATTAATTTTGTAGAGGAAGGAATACTTACACTGACTTGAAACATTTCTAATCTATGTTAAGAAAGCAAAACACTAGACTCGTCAGCCAATACCTGGTTGATATAAATATAATAAGAAGGCTTACCTATGATTTTACCCACAAGCAGAAATTGTAGGATCAAGTATCTAAAAGAATTGCTAGTTTTGCTGTATATATGCTAGAAATACTTCAGAATAATATTATAGCAATATTGAACCATGTAAGGATTCACACCATAACACAGTAGCAGAACAAAGGTTACAAACAGATTGGGTGGGGGAGAGGCTTATCTAACACAAAGACAAGTGTACCAACATTTAGTCACGTCCATGGATAAGTGGCTTTTTGTATCAATGGGTTGTAAATTATGATTATCTGTGCTGATAACGGCCTCACGCACTCCTCAGTGTCTTATCACACTTACTTTTGATACAAACAAATCTCTGGTATAAATAGGATAGGCATACTAGTACTAGGAGTAGGCTATATATTTACTTCTATACAGACTGCATGAAGCCACAGATTTACTCCCTTTATCTCTCCTTCCACTCGCATCACACATACATACAGTTCAGGGGCGGATCCGGGGGATGGGGTTCAGGGGGTCCGGACTCCCCTCTCTCCCTTTTTTTTTCTTTATGGATAACAAATTAGATTTTTTTTTATTTAAGTACGCCATGACTCGTACACTGTAAATAGTTACTGTTAGTTTACAGCACAATATACTGTAAATTTACAGAACATTTTGCTGTAGTCAGAAATACAGAACTACTTGCTGTATATTTACCAATTTCTGTGCTGTAAATCAGATGTACAGAAATGTTGCTGTAAACTTACAGCACATGATCTGTAGATTTCTGCCACATGGTGGCAGCACTATATCATTTTGTGTAACCATTCTGTTACACACTGCGTTTTTGGGGGTAAATAAAGCCCCTTGTGTTTCAAAACATAGTAAAATATGAATGTGTGAGAGAGACTTCAGCAAGTTATTGCACAAAGTATTTCAACTTGCAGAAATATGTCAAATAATGCAAATATCAGGAAAAGTATATGTGACACGATCTGCGAAAAAGGCCCTTAGTGCTGGGTGCACTAAGGTCCCTTTTCCCAGTACATGTCACATATGATATATACCACATCTGTGGCAAAATTAAACCCTTAACTGTCTGAACTGTGTTGTGCTGGTATCACATACAGTTTAGCTGGATAAGAATTAAAACCATTACATTGTGTAATGTTTGTTATCCATAATGCAACTGATGTAATGCATGAAGGTTCTTTCCATGCATATCAATTGAGATCAATTGATAGTAACAATAATTAATGATAGAAAACTCAACTCATGACATTGACAGTACTTTCTGCTGTTAAATTACAGCATATAATATACTGTAAATTTACAGCAAAATGTGCTGGCAGTTTTGGTTCCAGTAGATTTTGCTATAATTGAACAAAAGAACATACTGTAAAATTATAGCACATTATTCTGTTTAATTACAGCAACTGAGTTGCTGTAAATCAATTACAGCAACTGAGTTGCTGTAAATCTACAGCAAAATGTGCTGGAACCAAAACTGCCAGCACATTTTGCTGTAAATTTACAGTGGTTACTTCTAACAGTGTATAACGCGACGCTTTCCAGTACTTTGATGCTTAGTGGACTGCCCTTTACAAATTTCTTGGTCCGCCCCTGCCTAGACGGAGTCATACTGATTCTTCTGGCAGAGTAAACTTGGGTGGTTACGTCACTCAACAGCCATATTTATGTGTCAGAAGAATCCCTCCCTTCGCCTGTCGTGCCCATATGTATCTCCTCTCCAGACTTCAATGCCATTATTGCATTATTCAATCAGTAAAAAAGACATGCACCACAGAGGACAAAGTCCTAATCCACATGAGATACTTTCAATCTCTAAGAGAAAAGAGGAGCTGGATGAGAAGAAAGAGTCCTCGGCAGCTGCACCAAGCTGATCAGGCCTTTGAAATAGGATCGTCCCATCCCTGGGGGGATGCCTCGGTAACATAATGGGAAGATCTAAAGTCCACTTGGAAGGAAGACGTATGGTCAGTTCCTCTGATCTCTGTGATCGGTGCCGTCCTACTGCTACTGTGGTGCAGTGTCAGTATACAGTCGGGAAGAAGAAGGCAAATCTGGAGATATACTGGAGAAGGGAGGGGTAGGGGGGCAGACAGGGATGTAGGGGGCAGACAGGCAAATAAGCCGGGGGAGAATAGGTCGCTTATTATCAAGGAATTTAAAACATTTTAAAGGGGGGAGGGGCTATTGAAAACGTAGATTTTGCCCCAAGATCCTCCATAACCGCCACTGAGACCATTATCTCCCTAACCCCTCCTCCGAATAAAAATCACCTCTCCCCCCATGCCCAGCATTACGAATAAGATCCAAGGGGGTCTCTTATCAGTCCCTTGTGCATGGTGACCGGCGTTTATAATGACCAGACTACCTTTCCCTGCCGCTCTCAGAGCAGGGTAAGATCAGACTATTTAGGTGACTATAGGGAGACCTACAGGCGTTTAGGTCTAGGTCGCTCTCCCCACGCGGCCCTTGGCCGTTTCTGATACCTGATGATAAGGCCTGATTGATGTGATAATGCAGTAGAGCCTTTGGAGGCGATCCGTCCAGGGTTACGCGGCGTCAACACTAGCTCCACCTGGCGATAAGAAGCCTCCCACTCCGTCCTTTGTCAGCAGTGGGGGTTATAAGGTAGAACATAGTCAGGGCTAATAGATCATAACAAGTTCTAGCAGTCGTGGTAAATAAAATTTATTTATAGATTTTAGAAACTGACGTTCCGAACATATTTAATATGTTCGGAACGTCAGTTTCTATAGTTTACCGTGTATGCTATATTCATACATGTATTGAGAAGCATATAAGCTGCTATCCGCAATGGGAGTCTTACATCTGTATAAATGCATGAATAAATTAATGTTAGCATGCAGATTTAAAATTAAATCTCATTGCGGCAATAGATGTGTGTCCACTATACGACAAGGAAAATGGACGATTTCACCTGCTTGACGTCAGGTAATATGTACATATTTGGGAATATATTTCATATATATTCCACTTCAGCTGAAGTTATGCTGTGTCCACTATGCGTGGTAAATTACTGCCCAGACTGCCTAGGATGGACATGGACAAGGTATAATAGAATAAAGAGCATATTGCCCAATTTCTTCAAAGAAAAGGGCTTTTGTTGTTTGCTTTTGAAGAATGATGGCTTATATACTTAATTTCTATGTATTCAAGATTTTTGTCGTCCACCCATGTCCACAGAGAGACAAGACATATATTTCATATTTGTATTCAAATTCAGGTTTTGAAGGATGACAAACAATTTTACAAATGCTAGTGGACACAGGACTAATAGCATTTAGGGCTTGAATTTTTATACAATGTCACCTACTTCAGCTGTACGTAATATAATCATGCTTAAAGTATTTGTGAAATATTGTTACTAAACTCTTTTTTAACATGGCCTGAGCATGATTGCCAGCTTCTTCTATCAGACAGAAACACATCAATGTGGGCGGTCTCTCTCTGCTGGTTCCATCCCTCCGTGATGTGCTACTTTAGAGCTGCTGCATCTGCCTCCTACGTCCTATTACCATAAACTCAGTGTCTCTTCAGCCGTGCTGAAATCTCTGTTGCCGCCCGCCATTGCCGTATAAAATATGTGCAACAGAGGGATAGGGTTTGTGCGGTTCGTGTTTGGAAAAGACAGGCTGGGGGGAATGGAAAATATAATACAAGATGTATAAAACACATTATATGTCATGCTAAAATGTCGGTAATATTCATACTTTTATCCATTTACCCATCACCTCGAGGCCAGTGATTCCAATGAACTTATCTAATTTCTTTAACGGTTGCTCACTCAGACTCAGCAACCATCTCCTTTATAGTTGTAGCCTAAATCCCAGTAAACACAACTACGTTGGTCAGAAGTAAATCTACGTTGATTTTTGGTCTGAACTACATAATGAAACAACAAACACCTGATAATATATAGTTTGGAACTTTTATCCTGTGAAAAATGTTGAACATATTTTTATGCAGTTACAGGATGTATGATGTCATAAATTATATATATACGGTATGTTTATACCTGTACCCTATGAGTAGGTAGTTGGAATGACATAAGTTTAAGATACATGTAGTGTATCGACATGAAAGTATTAACATGAAAGTTTAAGAACATGAAAGTTTAAGAACAAGTAGATACATGTAAGTCCGATTGTCTATGGTGACTTATAATATAACCACATATAAATTTTTGGTTTGTGGGTGGGTGGGAACTTTTGTATGCGTCCTGCCCGGTTAGAGTTGAGCTGTTGAAAGGAGCGCTGACCTCGTGATAGTTCGTGAGCGTTCCGTTGGTGGCGCTGTAGTAGGGTGAGGGCGTTTGGCGCCTCGAATAAGTAGGTCAGGAGTTTATACCTTCATTAAATGCAATTCTGACGAATTCAACCCAATGAAACAACAAACACCCGATAATATATAGTTTGGAACTTTTATCCTGTGAAAAATGTTGAACATATTTTTATGCAGTTACAGGATGTATGATGTCATAAATTATATATATACGGTATGTTTATACCTGTACCCTATGAGTAGGTAGTTGGAATGACATAAGTTTAAGATACATGTAGTGTATCGACATGAAAGTATTAACATGAAAGTTTAAGAACATGAAAGTTTAAGAACAAGTAGATACATGTAAGTCCGATTGTCTATGGTGCAAATAAAGAAGAGAGCGCAGCTGAGACTTTGTATGAGGACTGAGAGGGGACGTATGAACGTAGGCCATTGAATGATGACCATGTGCCATGCTTTGCAACGTCTTGTTCGAGCCTGCAGCTACAGCTGCTTGAGCCCCTCCTCGCCTTAATGAATGAGAGCGTATAGTGTCGGCGTATGGACAGCCGTATGAGTTGAGAGCCGCCTGGAGGACTACCACCAGCTGCCGGGTACACAGCGGGGACCCATCCTGTAGGATGAAGGCTGGGCCCGCTGTGAGGCCAGGGACAGTGTCTATGTACTTGTCCCAGGCCGCTGCCGGGCACGCCGGTGATGAGTTAATGCGGGGAAGGACTATGACAGAAGGGAGACTGCCCGGAGTTATTGTCTTTGACGATCTAATGATGATCTGGAGACCCTGTTCGTCACTCAGGACATCTCCCCTCTGGATGGTGTGCGGACCACCCCACATCACCGCTGATGGGGAGAGTAGATTTGAGCATCGGAGGAAAGCAAAATAGCCTACACACAATGCTGCTTTTATCACATATGAGCCAGCCCTGTCCAAGTATTGACAGGCCTTGACTAGGTCAGCAGGCATTAATGGCGGGGCTGGTGAAGGCACGCCTTGGCGCCACTTGTGTAATTGTCTCGTGCTGCTGGGGATTTTAGTGTGTTTGCCATATACTGCTGATATAGGCAGCAGTCAGCAAGGAATGTAACGCCATATTGTATGGCGAAAGTCAAATACATAGCTGCCTGGGTCTGTTTGTTTAGAAATGTCTTTGCTGTAGTTGCTGCATTAAATGAACGAAGGGCCTGCTGGCCCAGAGGCGTATCTGTAATACGAACAAGAATTTAATACGCAGGAAATGTTAACATATCATATACGTGAGAATGTGGGTGTGGGACAGGCTGGGTGGCACTTAATGAGGGACCTTTTTGCCACCTGGTCCATGGCATATTTCCTCTTTTCTGGTTGGGCCATACGACTCAAAGCATCTGCCAGGGGGATGTCAACGCCTGGCTGGTGCAGGACCTCTAGAGTGTGATCTGCTAGTGTGGCCTCCAGCCACAGCTGCCGGGAGCAGGCCGCCAGCACAGGGTCCTTTGTTTTCCCTGACTGTAGGGCGTACATCGATGAAAGATTATCCGTGTGCAGCACTAACCTCATGCCTACCGAAGATGAGGGCTGCAGTGTTCTATATGCCACCAAGAGGTTTACTGCCTCCCTCTGGTGGGTGTGTGGGTAGCGCGCCAGGTGTTCGGCCATATACTCTTGGGTGTAGTAGCCCTTTTCTGAGTGACCCCCTCCTCCTGTGTCCGAGGAGTCACATGTGATATGGAATTCCTCCAAATCCGGTTGCAGCAGGTGCACACCATTTGACCTTTGAGCATAGGTTAGAAACCACTTCACATCTGCTTTAAAAGAGGTTCCTATACGAGTGAGGCCCTGATCTGGGGCTGTTCTGATCGCCTGCAGGATCCTACATATAAACCTGCGCGCATGTGGTACACACTTTGAAATGTGGATCAGTCGTCCGGCCAATGACTGTATGTCCTTCTTTGTTGCCGAGTGCTCTCTCATCCATGCCATGCAGTCTTTGAGCAGCTCAACTAGCTTGAGATGTGGGATGGATAACGTCATGAGATCTGCGTCCACATGGAAGCCCAACCACACCAATGCCTTCGTTGGAGGGACACATTTTTCAGGTGACAGGGCTAGGCCTAGATCGGCAGTGATCTGTTTGAAGTAATCATACGCCTCATACGCCTTCTGCTGTGTACTCTCTGCGCCGCAGAAATCATCCAGGTATGACAGGGCCCAATAACCTGCCTTCCGCATAAGATATACTACTGCCATGGTGGTTCTTTGGCAGGCTGCCCCCGACAGCCTACACCCAAACGACGGCGACACCTCTAAGTAGTACTTGTGTTGGAACTGAAAACCTAGAAGTGGTAAGTCACCTGGGTCAGATCTTAGCTGTCTATAGGCCCTTGTCAAATCCGCGACCCAGATAAATGCCCCCTGTCCCAGTTCTTGGACACGCAGGGTCAGGTCATCTATGGACGGGAGTGTGTAATTTGTCGCTTTTCCTTCTAGACAGTTTTTGGTGATACCCGCATTGACTCCTCCATTAGGATAGGACAAGTCCAGTATGACCCTCCGCTGGGTTGAGTCAGACTTAGGCCTAGTCATCACAGGTGCGACATGAAACCATGGTGTGAAGGGGGGTGAGTCGAAAGGGCCTATTATCCCTCCGAGCTCAAGCTCTTTAGCCACAAACGCCTCCACATGTGGGGTGTGCTTTGCAGCTGAGTCATGATTTTTGTAAGTGGTCTCCGGGGGGCCCTGAGCAGTGTAACCTACAGGCCACCCGTACCTAATGTATTCACACACCTCGTTGTCATGGTAATGTTCCAGTAGTGCATCTCACCTATCTGGGTTGAGGTCTGATGGGACACTGAGTCTGGAGCCGAGGTGGTTTGGAAGGCTGGACCTATTTATAGCCGTGTACAGCATTGCATATGCCATGTGGTCCTTCCACTGTGCAGGGACCAGTTTGGGCCAATATGTAGCCTTTACACGTGCAAACTGCTCGGGGGTGGGGCCCAATGGTACCAGCAGCGTAGAGTCTACTGTACTATAGTCGTCAGGCTGGGGTATTACACATGCATTTTGACTTATGTGGCTACATATTTCTGTACTCTGTTGCCAGCCGTCTGTGGGGCCAGCGGTTTTGTGGAAACCTGACCTTTGAAGACAGGGCGTATGGAGCAGTGTGTTGGTGCTTTGAAGCACATCGTGATGTTGAGGAGGGAGGGGGTGGTCCCGGCCTGCAGTCATGTGTGTTGCACTGTCTGTGGCTCGGTGGCAGCGCACCGCTGTCCCTATATGTAGACCTGCTTTGATCAGCTGGCCTGTCTTGTGCGGCCTGGGGCCGAAATGGCGGGGGTGGATTAGGCCGGTGAGCCTGACTGTAGGGATGGTACTGAGTGGTAGCGCTAGCCTTATTGCGGCACCCCGCCTTACTGTGGATGTAGATTGCTGCTCTGTGCTTCCTGCAGTAGCGGCAGTGGTGGCCTTGTTGTACGCCCCCTTCAGTATGGCCATCTGGCTTAGAGCAGCCGGACAGTGCATTGAAGTCTGGGCATGGGGCATCATTTCTACCTGCTGCCGACTTGAATCTGCGGCGGTTTGCAGCACCTGACTGTGCTGCCTGTGCAGCCTGTGCTGACTGGGGGGCTGTATACACCTGGGAGGCGGGCTGAGCCGAGTGGGCGGGAGCCGTGTATTTCGCACCTGCTGACGACCTAGACGTCTGTGTGCGGAGGTGTTGTATCTCGGCAGAATCTTCCACCCACTTGAGCTGACCGTCCCCTATTTTATACAGTAGGTCCTCTGACCATGCCCGCACCTGCGGCCAGTGGTAGTCCTTGGCATCACAGATGACTTGGTACATGTGTTTAGCAACAAAGGCTCGGTGTGGGACTGGGGTACGGGGATCCTTCATAAGCCTGAACAAACCATACACATATTCCTCGGAATCTAACATTGCTAGAGCGGTTTTAATCTGAGACGGGCCTCTTTGGACATACTCATGTGGAGTGTAAGGCCTACCTTTGAGCGACGATATGTGTTGGGCGCTGGACAGCAGCACCTGTACCTGTTGGCTGAGGACTGGATCCTGTCCGTCACCAAATGACAGGGGAAGCGCTGCTGCCCTGGTAGCTGCTGGCGCCGCTGCATTCAACATGAGAAAATCATCGTCGATGGCGCTGCTGGAACCAGCGATGGGAGGGCGGGCGTAGGGCGACAGGCGAGACCGTGTTGTCGGGGTCTTGCCGCCGCCCACGCCGGGCGCCGCTGGGGTGGACGCTGCGGCGGGCCGCTGCTTGTTGTCGGTGGGCGGGGGCCCGGCTGCCGACGACTGGGACGCTGCAGCCGTCACTGTCACCGCAGCGGAGATAGGCGTCACAAGTGGCGTCGCTGTCACCGCAGCGGGGGTAGGAGTCACTGTGGGCACCACAACAGGCGGCACAACAATCGGGGCGGCCGGTGGGGCTGGCTGTATGGCGGCCTTTATAGCTGTGACGGTCGCCAGAATATCAACAGATGTCCCCTGTATATCGCCAACCTTATTTTCGAGTGCCCCAACGCGCGTCGTGAGGGCCTCGTGCTGAGCTGCTGTCACCGCTGTCTGCGGCGCGGGCACCGGCGGGGTTCTCTTTGGTGGAGGGACGACTTCGACGTCAGCCGGGACTTTTGGCTTCCTACCGCGGGCAGACTTCCTAGGAAGGGGTGTGGCATCTCCCGGGACCTTCGCCGGTGTCTTTGTGCCTTTGGGTGGCATACTGTCTAGAATTTATGGCCCTTTTGACCGAAACTTTCCCTAATTACGACTAAAACTTTTGTATGCGTCCTGCCCGGTTAGAGTTGAGCTGTTGAAAGGAGCGCTGACCTCGTGATAGTTCGTGAGCGTTCCGTTGGTGGCGCTGTAGTAGGGTGAGGGCGTTTGGCGCCTCGAATAAGTAGGTCAGGAGTTTATACCTTCATTAAATGCAATTCTGACGAATTCCACCCAATGTTAGAAGGTTTATGAACGTCAAAATGTTAGGTTTATTTACCACTCTCAAACCTACAGGTCTGATTTACGTAGCTCAAACGTAAGTTTACGTACAACACATTACATATAATTCTACATAGTGGGATTCAGACAAAGACTTGTATTATATTGCAGAAAAATGTACATTAACAGACAATACTCATACAAAATAACCACTATAATGTCATTTTACTTTATATAGGATATGCTTGTAGTAAACAGCCTCCCAGTATAGATCTGTTGATTAGTTTGGGCTGCAGAGAGGCTTTGTTTTTCTTCTGTTACCACCAATGTGGTGTCCACTCAGTAAAGTGCCACAAAGCACATATTCACGCCCAATACTTAAATCTACTCTCCTTTATATATAAGTATTCTTTTGAATATGGTTCATTTGCATGTGATATTGAATTCATAATTAATGAGAATTTACCGCTTGAATGTGGTAGATTTGTTAAAAAGCTGTAACATTCTCTCCATAATTGATAGTGCTGCCACCTAGTGTCATATTTCAAGTTGAAAAGTTACGTCTTTTAACGTAGATCTATGTAGATTTATTAAGTATATTTACATCTGAATGAGGTAGATAAACGTAAATCAGACGTCTATGACTGTTGAACGTAAATAAACCTTAACCTTCTGACGTCTACAAACCTTCCAAAATAACCAATCTCAAACCTATTGGTTGGAAAACTACCTAGAGAAACCTCTGAGCTACGTTGGAATTACATAGGGTGTTTACTGGGAAGTTTCCTTTGCATGATAGTTTCACTTTCGTGCATTGTCAAGTCATGGGATTGACACAGTAAGTCTTGTCCAATAATGATGAGCATGGGAAATGCCCTCATGGGTTCATGCAATATCTGATGAAACAAGTATTGGATCTGATTAAAACCTGCAGTGGGTTTAATGGAAGAGTTATTAAGATTAATACAAAACATATATATAACAGACTATATGCAGTATACTATGTCCTGAGTCCCCAACTATCTGTCCTCCCACTTGCTCCAAGCCATCCACAATCTGGAAGGTATAATGTGATGTATAATGCTGCATGGGTAGTCTAAGAAAGGAGCCACCTGCAGCGTCTTATCGGTAAAGCCGGATTATTGCTGTCTGTAGTACCTCCCGTGCCGTATTTGTAGTACAAAGGGAGGATGGGGGTTTGCCACAGCATCAGAGGCTTATGTAGCTGCATCATTATGATTAGGCCATTCCTAAATATTTTTTTCTCATCACCAAGCCATGGAAAATATGAGGAGGGTTCTGTTATCCATTTTATTGGGGACAAAATGATTATAGGTAGGTAGATGTAGGATCTCCGAGAATTTTAATAATTTGATACCAAATATCCCTATGCCTTGTCCATTTTGATCATGTTTTTTTTTAAATTGTGAATTGCAAAAGAAATGCAAAATGACAATTTTGGTGACGCGGGCAGTGATGTTTTTTTTGTTGGAGTGGCCTTATGATGACTTTTTTTTTTTTAAGTATTTGCATACTTGCAATCAATTTTAAGCTTCTTTAGTATGGAACAGATGGTATAAAGACAGTATTAATCACATTCAAATATAGGTAATGGTATTAGAAAGGACATGTAATCAAATATTTGGAATAGGCGCAGTAGTCCATAGTTTCACCCAAGTGGCTTCTGTGTAGGTAATATACCTGCATTTTTTTATCTAAACGACCAGAATGTCCAGGCTGTAGAACACCCACATCAGCTATAGAGAGGCGGCTCCTCTGTGTAGAATGGCGGTTGGCAGAGGGGAGAAGGAGGAGGAGGCGCTGGGCAGGAGTGCCTGCGGTTACCTGAGGAGATCAAACGAAAACGAGGCTAAGGCTGGTGTCGGCGTCCCTTTGATCTTGTCTAACTAACAACACACGGGCCAGGAAACAAACACTTAGTCCACGCCCTCGGCGTTTACCACCCCAATACAGAAGGAATAAGTACCTCCTAGACGCTTCTCCAGCTGGGTTGTGCTCATATAGGCTACACCCCTCTCCCTGTCTCCTTCTTGGCTAGAGTGACAAAATCCCATGTTCATGGCCACTGACATGCCCCTCTCTCTGACATAAAGGATAAGTGTCCATAGCTTCGCTGTGGTTTACTTCATATTTCTCATTCCGTCTTTGTCGTCTTGGCTCTTCAGCATTTCACCCCAGAAATCTATAGGATGGAGGAGTTGACGCTAACAGAGCCTCCTATCTTTCTGAGTTGGTGACTGAATGTCTCCTTGGTTTTCACATATAGAATTCCAGAAATAAACTCGGCACGATCTGCAAAGAGAGAGCTTTATATTGCATAGTGCACGAATGTTCCTATTCGCAGTATATGTTTGTAAGTATATGTTTCTGAATTGTAGAATACTATGCTGCAAGTTGTCTACATTAATGATAATAAAGAGACCGGTTATATTCACAATGAATTAGTGTAGTTATGTAAGATATTCTCATAAATGTCCAGTATAGGATGTGCCCACTGCAAATATGCCCTAAACGACCTGTCCTACAAAGGGACAGACTACTAAGTCATCACTTAGGGTTTGTAACATCCTGGCAATTTTCCTCAGTGGCGCCATCTTTTGGGTGGAGGCTGGCCTTTGAACTAAACCGCCTGGGTTCGGCGAAAGTGCCCACCGGCTGCAACAATTCACTTCCGGTTGTTCATGGACCTGCTTCTCGCAGCAAATCACGCCTAACGAGATCGGTTGAGACCTAGAGACCTGAGGCATGTTGGGAGAAGCCGACATTGTTTCCCATTGTGATTTGCAGGGGCAGCGTTCATGCGAGCTGGAAGAAATATAACATATGGCACATGATGAAAACATGAGGTGTACATTGAAATGCGACTTCAGAAAAGCATTTTCTCCGAGTATCTTTAAATGAATGCATAAGACGAGAATCAGATTTTAAAAAGCCTTAAACTCAGAAAAGGTCTTTGACACACATTTGGAAATAGATTTTTAACTACACCCAAATTCGGCAATTAACAAAATTATAAAGATTTTAATTAGTCTGATTATCTACACTATTTGACCCCTTCATCAAACACTAATATTTAAACCACAACGGAGGGGTAAGACAATGGAATTCACAACTTGGTTATTTCTACTGTGGTTTAAAACAGATAGACAATGGTTATGCGAGGCTAACTCAAAATATAACTACTGTGGAGAGTCTATCTATTACATACACCTTTCATTCGTGTTGTCATGCTCTTCACTTTTTTTTTGTTATTTTCGTTGTTCTATGAATCGTAATACCTGTGGTAATCGTAATAGCTGAGGTAAGGGTTTTTGGCATGATGCATAACAGTAATGGATAAGAGTACCCAATGTGATGGACAAGTGTACCATGAGATCAGCCATCCGCTCCGTTCACCTCAGTTCAGTGTACATGTGCATGGGATATGTACAGGTAGTACATACATGTGACGGCTTGATGGTCTAATGGGCTGGGGAGGATTACCTGGTTTACACCATCAAGATAGCACTGCCACTACCTAACCTCAGTATTAATGAAGGATACACCCCAGAGTAACTCTTATCGGGTTGTTATCATTGTAGGCAGAGCATGCCTTGGTTGGATGGAATATAAATTGTTCTGGCTGGTGTTGTCAGGTCTTGGCTAAATGTGTATGTAAAGTGGTCCTTAACATGTACTGGTATGCAGAATTAACATCCCCGTCAACACAAATACGTTAAAATATGTATATTTCACACAGAATTCGGATAGAATATATACATAGTGGGATAGATATCAGTGCAATGTAGAACTGCTTTAAAAAGAAAACAAGCATTACAAATGTTAGACGATCCGTGTTATCTCTCTCTGTCTCACTTTTCTCACACCTTTCTCTGTGTTTGTCTAACTTTCTGTAAAGTGATCCTTGTATTTTACTTCATTTCCCCATGCCACATTATATACATGTATAGCAATGTTCAACCTGGCAGTGACCATATGCTTCCCGGATCTGACTGCATGCCCACGTCTTCACCAAAAGTACCTCTCTGACATGCCCGTGCAGCTGAATGCATGTTGGTAACTCGGAGCATCCCTCAGAATTGGACCCAACTATTGCCTACCTGGTAAAGGTGCGCGGCAGGTTCTTTGATATAAGGTTGGGGTGTGGCTGGGGGCTGGAGGAGGCATGGTGACTAGGGCTACAAGCATGTGGGTTGCCCTAACATCCAACAGATGTCTGAAACAAGAACCTCCACCTCCGACCCATATGACTACATCCCAGCTAACAAAAATACGTTATTTTATGTCAAAATAACGTTTTAAACGTTATATAACGTTTTTGCTATGATAAGGAGCCATAGACACACGTTATATAACTTTGTAGAATGTTCTTTGTTAAGTGGGATGCATGTGGCACCACTGGAAACTTGTGCATTAATGGTTTGACTTTTTTTCATTGAAAAATAAATTACAATAATTACAGACCATGATCATGCTTTCCAATTTCTGGCTCACCTATATATGAATGAGCGGATAATTGTAAAATCTATAAGTAGACATTTCAGTTAATTGGTAGTCAAATTAATTTTGGAGCAATCACATCGTATCAGGATCACATACTTGGCTGTAAACAGGCTAGAAACAGTGAATATATGCAGTACATGTTTAATATTTAGAGTAAATGAATTCTGAAATTAAGAAAACATTCTCTTACTTTTCTTTTACCAACATGCTGTTATTTTTCTTCATTCTTTTCATGAATAATCATCTTGAATAGTAGGAGTTCATCTCGCATATATCTTTTCATTCCTTCCACCTAATTTCGTCGGGACTCCGCTTTCTGAAATGACTGAATCGATATGCTGGTTGAAGGTTAATTCCCCTGTTAATTACTTAATCGTTTCCTATAAATTTGATTCGTCATCGGAATTGCCGAATGTTAAATCAAAAAGTGCGTCAGATTTTGATACCTCCTGGCACCGTTTCTGTGTTTTTAAAATTTGATCCCTATTAACCTAGCCCTTGAAACCTTTTAAAAGAAATCCAAATGCGTAATGCATCCCCTTCTTGGGTATGGTATGCTATGGCAAATATTTTATTTGGTAAAGACAATACAAGGAATTGCTTTCCTCGATCAAGGCCGAGAGTGGTAGTTTGGGAAAATATAAATACAGTCTATAATAATATCATCTACATTTCTGTGTATTACAGTCATATAAAAAGATGAAGGGCACCGATGTTCCCGTGTACAATGCAATCACAACAAAAAGAAAGTCTCTATACACCCAGCTGATCACAATTAATTGATGGGAAAAACAGCTTGTTCAACGCTGTGTTGCCGCGGCTGAAGCTAAAAAAAACGGACGGTGCATAACATATTTACCTCCAAGATAGGACGTTGGTACGTCGGGTTGCTCTTCTGGCCAATGATATAAAACTGAGTTTTTCCTTCCGTGTTTCTTTTTATCCAATGTGCTTCACAAATGTATTAGGTGTACACCAATATTAATCTTAATCTACATGGATATATAACAACAATCGTGCATAATTTAAAGTTCTATATATGTATGTGTGGTACTACTGGAGAAGATAAATGGTGGTGTATCCCGTCCGTTTTGCTTTGTTGAGATACACCTGATGTAAGGGGAAGAACAAAAATAATACAAGCAGTCTCAATATCAAAGAAGCTCATTACTGCAAGTATTCCTTCGTGATAAGACTTTTTATAACTACAGCACAGTGCAGTGCAGTGTGTGGCACAGCAGAATAGTCCCATTCCTGGTGCATTCAACCACCCCCGATCTTGCAAAAATACTAAATGCGAAGGTTCCTGACATTCACTTACTCAAGAATGGACCTTGGATTTGCCACGTCGCAGCTGGAAGTGTCACTTTAATACCAACTTCTTTTGAATCCCTAATCGGTTTATAAGAAACAGGCATTCATAGTGACTTTTACTGATAACATGGTTTCAGAGACAAAAGAAAACTTCCATATCAAATCGTTGGTTCTTATATTTTATTAGGCTGTTATATTAGAAAATCATGGCAGATTTAGTTAAACATCTAAATCATAATTGTGAAAATGCCAATGCATTTTTAACAACATGATTACTATCAAACACAGACATTTTTCAATGCATTTCCCAGTGCACATGCATACTAAATACTATAGTATTACATATTTAGGCCACTAACTGCAGGCAAAATGATGAATCAGTTCTTGACAGGTTTAGGGTGTTGGTCTAACTGACAACCCTTGTATGAAGACCCCATGTGTCATTTGTAGCTCAAATTGAACTGAATTGAATCTTTATTGGACAGTAGCGTCTTTCAACGCTTTCTACCCGAACAATTCCTTTTACATATGAGTCGATGTTGATGTGCTCCTTGGATTTATGATTCAAATTCATATATTTATATATGACCATGCTACTTTATATGCCAGTCAATGTACTGTTGACGGCTTAGTTTAGTCCATTGATCAGCTAATATAGTTTTATCTTCTTTCTTCTTTCTTCAATTTTCTTTCTTCGCCACTATTCTCGAGATGTCTTGTAGTCTTAGACTGTGAGCACTTACTTTATGTTATTTCATTAGCTGATTGCAGATTAAATGTCATGACTTAGCATTCACGATGCTTGACGTCATGGTATTGCTGTGTATTTCATACCCTATAACAATACCTTAGATAGTGTTAACACTAGTATGTTAATCAGTTCATTAGCCGATTTGGATGATCGTATCAAATGAGACTACACGACACATAACGTCATAGTAGTACAGTGACAATGACAAGGCTGTATCTCTGAGTATTGTTACAACTCACATGTAGTGATAGTTCACGTTATACGCAAAATATTCAGACATTATGAGTGTCTAGTAATGTTAAATGATAAAAAATGGCTCCAGCTATGGGAACCTCATTTATAGAGCTGTTTCTAATCTATGTGAGCTGACATGAGGGAATGGTGTAAGGAATTACTGGCCATCATGTAGTTGGTTGTAGGCAAACACCTGGCAGACGCTATGTGGAATTACTATTTCCCCTTTGGTCACTCATCATACACCAAAAAACTCTATGTTATTTTCTTTCACTCATTAGCCCCATACCTAAAGGCTCTCATGTGTTCATTACATGAGGGATGTACACACCCTAGAGGTAGTATTACAGTTATATCCTGGAGCTGCTACCAGGTATGTGTCTGTTCACAGAGTGCTGGAGGTGGTTTACCTGCATGCCACATGTGTCAATCTGTGGATGCTATGCCCTGGAGGAGGATGCCTACCTCTATACTTCATCTTGAGCAACCTACATTGGTAGAATTTAATGTATCGAAGCAGTAGAATCTACTTCAGTTTTACAGTATATAAATACATTAATGTGCATGAGCAGTAACATATATTGTTGGTTTATAGTATAAAAGGACATATTGTTGTTTCAGTATCTACACTGTAAAAAAAATTCGTTAAAATAACGGAGATTCACTGGCAACACTGGGTGCCAGACTTTCACTGTAAAAATAACGGTCACCGTCGTTTCAAATTCTCCGTAATTATAACGGTGAAAGTCTGGCACCCGGTGGTGGCAGTGAATCACCGTTAATCTAACAAAATACAGAACATCACTGTTATTTTGATACAGTGCCTAAACAATAGTTTTAACAATATTTAACTCATTTATCCCAGTATTTTTCCGTCCATTTATCCACCAATACTTAACTCTATGCTCAATATGGTTCCATGCCATATTTGGTACCATGTCCAATCAGCAATAGCATCTTAATGTCAAGACTTTAGGCCTAATCATTAGGAATTAGTTTATGAGAGCCTTATAAAATGCTTCATGACACTTTGTAATGCCAGTTCATGAGAAAAAGTCACTCTAGGATGGCTATATAGAGCAAACCTTACAGCTGTTTACCTATATATTTTTCTTATAACCACAAAAATGGTATTCTTAGCATCCATGAAAATCTCCTCATGAACCATACTGCCACCTGGTGTGATAAAACTAAACATCAATTAAACGAAGCTTCACCATAAAATGAATAAACTGTGTTTCACTGTAAAATAAACTGTTTTTCACTGTGCTGAATTACAGATATTCAAAGTAAGATTGATCGATTTTAATTTGCCCCACTGTAATAATATATAATGATGATTCACCGTAAAACTTTACATTGATTCTCTGTATATTCAACAGAATATTTGTACAAGACATAGTTCACCGTCAATGAATAAACTGTGTTTCACCGTACTGGATTACAGATATTCACAGTAAAATTGGTTGACTTAACATTGCCTCATCGTAATCACATTTACAATGATCCACCATAAAGTTTTGCACTGATTCTCCATATATTCAACGGAACATTTTTCCAGTTTACGGTGATATGGAATCTTTTTACACAAGAACTAGTACCTATAGAATTAGCCTTATTAGGTTTACATTTATTAAATGGTATATATGGTAGACTATGGTGGTTACAAAATTGATAATGTTCACATCGACACATAAAGAGTACACCCAGCTGAAATTGTCTGCCAACTATGTCAACTGCAGTACAGTTCTAAACCTACAAACCCTTATGTTGGCACTGCTGTTTATCATAAACATCAGGCCATGTAATATATATGAAGAGTTTGGATGCAAAACGACATAAGCGCCATTTCCAAAAAAGAGACAAAAATCTGGCAAAAAGATTGGTTAGGGATGCTTAGATATAACCCACTAACTATTTTTCCAAGATTAACATTTTTTCATGGCATTAGGGTCTACTCAGTACACAATCTGTCACCAAATTACTAAAATTGCCCCCAGGGTGGCTTTACAAAATGCACTATATGCTTCAATTCTTGGATGGATTTATGTCGTTTTGCATCCAAACCCTTCATATGTGCTATATAGGTAGAGAGATAAGCAGGGGTATATGCTGGGTGTGGCTACATAGG
The DNA here is from genome assembly GCA_947462335.1 of Harmothoe impar. Lineage (NCBI taxonomy): Eukaryota > Metazoa > Annelida > Polychaeta > Phyllodocida > Polynoidae > Harmothoe > Harmothoe impar. The sequence goes on from OX381708.1 coordinate 31,321,192, forward strand.
ATACATGAGACTCCAGGGACCCAGCACTGAATACCTGTACACCTCTGGATTGAGCTGGTGGGGGCTTGAGCAGCTCAGAACAGCTCTGAGTGGCTGCAGAGCCTATCAGCAAATCTCTGGAGTTGCTTTCAACTCTCATCACTGTCTGCCCACATAGCTGCAGTGTTTGGACAGCAGGTCGCTGGCAGATCCCTCACTGCTGGCCCTCCCTCCTCCCTACTTCTCTACTCACCTTCCCTCATCACCCCTACCCCTCCTCCTGCCTCTGTCCTCGTCCTTCAACACCCCCTCCTCGTGTCACTCACCATCCTACCCCTATAGCAGGAGAAGTGTGTTCTCCCATTTGCCAAGCTTTGTCCCTGAATCAGGATTTTTCTTAAAAAAGAAGGTGGAGGATTCCCTATCTAAACAAACCTTAGATCTCCTCAAATGAGCCAGATGTTCCCACCACCAGTCCTCGTATTGCATTCTGGGTAAAGGTTGTTTTCGGTCGGCATCTGTTCTGCTTTTTGTATCTTGTCTCTAAAAAGGTCCAACAGGTATTTGCTACTAAGTACCTATCAGTGTAAAATACCTTGGGCACAGAAATGTGGAAGACTATCTTCGTGTTTTGCTATCACTTGTTTGGGTTGAGTATTTTTTCTATCCGAACCTCAAATTGTATTCCCAGAGAAACAAATTTCACTCGACAGTAAATCTATCTTGGCGTGAGAAGGTGGATGTGCATGGGGCGGACATATTACATGTTAGGCCGCTTAAAATTGATTATCAGCTTTATGGATGCTTTTGTATTTTGTTTGATACTACTTTTTTTGCCATGAGGGCTAGCCACTTTTCTTTAAAAGGTTTAAGGTAATTTGGATAGGTTAATTGATATATAATCTTCAATACAACCATCACAAAATGAGTGGAATAATAGGCTAAATACATGACATTAAAATAGCGGGGCCTTTTTAATCTAGTTTCTAAACCAATTATTGATTGAGATGATATGGTTAGTTGTGTCCTGGATGTTGCTGGTTGTGTGTGTCATATGTTACCCCTTTCATGGATGCGAGGAATTTGCCATATTGTTTTTGAAAATATGACATTAAGAGCACCCATGCGGCCCTTTATAACTGATGCGGGCGATATCTGCAAAACTATATTTTAAATCTGTTCTCTCCTCATCAGCCCCAATTCATAGCTTTCTCTAGTGAACCTGGGGCAATAGTTCTAATGAGGAATGAGCTTAGAGCTCAGCTATATAGAAACAAAACCACGTGTACTGTCTATCCTGAGCTGCTCCCTTGTCATAAGCTGCTCCCCTGAGCCAATATAATGTAGTTTGTGTACACTGAGACTTGATCCTAGCCTCTCTGTAAAGGCTGAAGAAGACTTTTTAACATTAGACTACTCTGAAACAGAGGCTGGTATATCCCTCAGTGAAAGCCATTTGATACTGCATATTATGGAAAACAGATTGGAAAATGAGAATCATAGCAGTAGACCGGGATGAGAACATATCTGAGTATAGAAGATATTGTTCCTATTTCAAGCTTTTACTTTGATTTGAATTAGTTGTAGTGGAACTTGATAAATAATGCAAGTGTCTCCATATTGTTGGTGTCCATCTTACTACTGCCCGATATCGTACAATTCATATAATTATATTGTGATGAGGAAATTAGTAAAATTGAGAAAGGAAATGGTTTTGTTAAGTCCCCTCAAACTTAATTTAGACTCTCAACTATATCATAATTAACAAATTAACTTATATTCCTTTATATCAATTTTATTTTCTGTATGCATGGAGTCCCATAGTTCATAGATCTCATTGCGGATCCTGTAAAGCTTTCCTCCAGTCCCTACCAGCCGCCAATATGGAAGTGATATTTTATATTCATATTAGCTGTGAGAGGTTGAAAGTGAAGTTGAAAGCTGAAAGGTGGATCTATATCTTGTTTAGAGGCAATGTTTCAAGGCATCGCCCTTAATCTTTCTTGTTACCGCGGTAACGCCAGAACCACCAATGGCACACTGGATCGTTACCCTCCACCAAAGTCAGGTTCCCTCTGACACCTCTTCTCCATTGAATAATATATAACCTTTCAATCAAATCACATTTTACATAGAAAAGCTACACCACCTGGTATATTCCGTGCAGTATGGTTGATACAGTGTGTTCATGTGAACCTGAATTTTAAAGGATAACTATATTTCCTTAGTCTACCTACAACCACGGGAGACGAAGTATACATGTATCAACATTGACTAAATTAATTGGTGAGATATTTTCTTACAATAAACTACAAAATGTCCTGCATATGGCTTATTTAGTTAATTATGACATATTTGAAGTAGCTAGGCCTACTGCTCTATAATGACACCCCATACAACTGTTTTCTAGGAGAGAAGGACCGTAAGAAAAGCGTTTTCTTCAGGGGGTACCTCTCAATGAAAACACAGCTTTCTCTACACCATATACATCTTTTCTATGGGAGGCAATCGTAAGAAAATTGTCAACGGGTTATGTCCGTAGAAAACATCGTCATCCCCTGCCTTCTCTCATCCCTCCCTGCCATTATTTTAGCATTGGGATGTGTATTTGTCACGGCCTTCAAGGCACATCGACCAAAAGATAAATGGGGAATTTTAATGAAACTTTGAAGTCGTCATGTTCTAATCTTGTGATTGTTGGGGGTGCAGAGGGGTCGAAATGTCGCCGAAATCAAGGGGTCCAGGACCCCGTAAAGTATTGTCAATTTTGTCCAAAAGTCGCCACGTCACTTTTATTATTGTCGCCTCCAAAACAGCCCAGGTCGCCAGGTCGCCAGGTCGCTTTTGACCCATCTGCCATAGATGCAGCCACATTGTTATATTAGTAACCTTACAACGATCTGTTATGGACACTATTGACGCGGGAAAAAAGGCGCTGGTGGCGCCCCTCAAAGGCCTAGTCTCCAGAGCAAACGACTGCAAATCCATGCACGTCATTGCGCTATGTTACTGCGAGCAACGCGAAGCAGCACGTAGGGATTTGCCAGTGTTTGCTCTGGAGACTACTCATAGGTAGTCTCCGGAGCAAACAGTCACCATACCATGGAAGGCCAGTGCGCCTTTGCCAATTGCGAATTGCCATTTGCCAATTGCAAATTGCTATTTGCCAATTAGCGGCCATCTTGTTGTACCTGAAATGGCGGGAATATAACGTCCGAGAATTGTATATAGCCATAGATATAAACAATGTAGGTTAATATGGGCCTAGGCCTACTGATAATACGGTTATTTATGGCTATACCCGGCTATCTATTTTTGATTTGATTGTTAGCTGAGTTAGGTAAGCTGATTTATTGTTACAATACTCGGACATTATATTGGTCTATTCTCGCACATTATATTGGGACATGCTCGGACACTTGAGAGCCTACGCCTACCCCCCCCCCCCCAGAATAATTAAAAGATAAAATTCCCCCCCCCCCACCCATCCCCAAAACAAAGTCCAAGTAAATGTGCTCGGACATTTAAGTGCTCGGACCTTCAGGTGCTCAGACATTCAGGTGCTCGGACATTTAGGGAGTGTTCATTATTTATGGCAGGGGGGTGAGCATTTGAGGGGGGGGGGCAATTCTTTTTAGGGGTATTCAAAGGGGGTGGCCTTTTTTTTACCCTATTCTTAGGGGGGGCCTTTTTTTTTAGGGGTATTCCTAAAATTGTCGCGGATTTAGTACGTTGAAATGTCGCGAATTTTGGTAACAGCCTGTGTTATATTTTACCAAATTACGTCAATATTTTCTAAAATTTTCCTCAAACTCCAAGCAAATTTCTCACTGCATCACTTTTGACACTCAGAATAGCCCACCGTTTTGTCAGTCTTCAAAAAAGTGCCGGCCTCATGTAAGCACTGAGGGTATGGGAGCTTCCAATTTATAAACACTGGGGCCCTTAAACTCAGCGGTATGTAAGTCAAGGGTCTGAGGCTTGACTATTATCACTCACCACCGAGTATCATGAGATGTTTACACTAAAACACCTTACAAATGGATGTATTTGTTGCAAGGTAGTAAATTGTAGGTAAAAAAGTGCCCAGGATTAAATGCATACAATTAGTAGACACCAACATTGTTTTTGTAATAAAGTTGAAAACGATCCAGGGTGAGGGGGGGGCGCTTATTTTTCAACCTATTCCGAGGGGAGGGGCCTTTTTTTTTAACCTATTCCGAGGGGGGGGGCCAATTATTTTTGACGTATTCGATTTGCCAAACGCTCACCCCCCCCTGCCATAAATAATGAACACTCCCTTAGGGCATAGACCTACTCATTCATATATAGGGCCCCAGACGGGTAAAATCGACAAATCGACATGAGCCTAGTGACAAGGGACAAGACCTATTTCTTAGAATCGACAAATGACACAGGCATTCCTTAAAATCGACAAGTGACATAAGACCTGGTGACATTTTTACATTGTCAGTGACAAGTGACAAGACCCTTTTCTTAAAATCGACAAGGGACATTGGCATTTCTTAAAACCGACAAGTGTCACAGGTACCCCCCCGTCTGGGGCCCTATATATAGCCTATGCTGTAAAATAATGTACTATTTTAGTAGTTTATGTCCGAGCATCAATTGTCCGAGCACCCTAGGGTATGTCCGAGCACCTAATGTCCGAGAAATGTCCAAGAAATGTCCGAGTACCTATCTAATGTCCGAGAAGAAACATGGCCGTCAAATAGCAATTCACAATTGGCAAATGGCAATTGGCAAAGACTATGGCGCTCCAGCCTACCATACTATGCGGACACTTACCAATTCTCTATCGTTTACCGGAGTGTCTGGCTCCCAGTAACATAGCGTAGCAACGCGGATGGATTTGGCAGTGTTTGCTCTGGAGACTACGTTACCCGGTATTACGAGTGGGATGTCGCCAATTTGAGAGAAATGTGAGAAATCTAAAGGAGAGATATTTTGTGTTAATCTTTTCCTTTAATCAAGTGAATCCTCCAGAAAACGTGGCTGTTACGAATCACTTACCCATGGCATAGGCCTAATAATGTATTGCTGAAAGTAACATTGGCGATTATAGGCATTTTTGTTACGTCAAGCTCTATTTTTCAAAATTATGATTAGCATAGATCTACACAGAGTTAATTCATATACTATGGTATTCCACGACCCTACATCAATTCTCTACAATACCTACAATTCCCTACATTAAGCATTTGTGCCAGCCGAACCCAAGCACACGAGGGAGCGTTCATTTATTAATTACTGGGTGGGGGGGGGACATACACAAATTATTTTTAGGCCCCCCCCTCCAGTGTGTGTGGAGTACTTTGTGCCCCCCTAGCTTAAGCTTGAGAAAACTTATTAAGTTTGCCACTGCTTGATTATCGAAAAGTCTGAAATATTAGGAAGTGATCATTTTTGAACCACAGGGGCTGGTAATTTTTTTTTGGGGGGGGGGGGATTTCAACCCCTTGACCGGGGGGAGTGTAAAAAATTCAACCTGGCCTACACGTCAGCCGATTCTCGACCGTACGGGGGTAACAAATTTTGACCCTTCAACCGGGGGGGGGGGGGGGGGGTGTAAGTACTCTGTACAAAAGGTGACTATATCCTACATGGGTAGCCAGGATTATTGCCGTGTCGCCGTGTCATTTTTAGCTAAGGTGTCGTGTCGCCGTGTCAATATTTTTTCTATACATTCTGGTCTATAATTTTGTGTCTGTTGATTTTTAAACCCCTCGTGTCGCACATGTCGATTTTAACAAGCCCCCGTGTCACCATTTTGCACGTGTCAATTTTTACCCATATATAGTCACCAAAAGCCCACTACCCCCGCTGTCCCATGTCGTTATCTCTTGAATTCCTCATGTCGCATGTCACTAAGGGAGTGTTCATTTATTAATTACAGGGGGGGTTGGTGAGATTTCGCGCGGAGGGGCGAAAATTTTTTATGCCCCCCCCCCCTCGAGAGCGCGTGTAACCTTTCGCGCCGCCCTCGCCGAAGCTGGCGAAAAATTTTCGCCCCCCCCCCTTTGATCTATAGTAACGCGCGGGCTTTTTGGCTAAAAAGGGGCTTAAATTTTTACGCCCCCCCCTCAAGAGGGGTCAGAATTTTTTACGCCCCCCCCAAACCCACCCCCCCCCTGTAAATAATAAATGAACACTCCCTAAGCCAAAAAAGGCCGATGTCGCCGTGTCGAATTTAGTGGTCCACACCCATTACTTACTCAGTGCTGACATAAATGTATCTTTAATACCATTAGTCAAGAACGTATATGACATATACAGGAGTCAAAATATTAATTGAAGTAAAATAAGAAGAAAAACCGAGTTAGCTTTGAAAAAAATACATTTTTTCATCTAGCCTCTTTTGGTTTATCTGTTCCTGTCAAGCCCCCACGGTAAATTCAATGGTGTGATACCAGTGAACCAACTAATGCCGTTTTATATACAGGAGAAATACTTCACTGGCATGGTAAACAGTAATTAAACAATACATGAGTATCATGAGGGCATTTCTTATATATATATATATATATATATATATATATATATATATATATATATATATTGTAATATGAGTGTTGTGGGATGGGGCAGAAGTAATTATTTGATATGGTCCTTTGCTCGCTGATCACAGAATTTCTGCTAAAGTTGTCAAAGTTGCCACATCTGTTTTAGCTTTTTCTGGCTATCTTATGTACGATATCCATCCATGCTAAAAGTTCCATACAGGCTAAAGTTCCCAGGGTTAATATGTTTAGATGGACTTTTGAACAGAGGATGCTCTTCAGGATCCTTCTCGCTATCATTCCCTCTTCAGCGTCAGCTTTCATAACCATTTACATATGCTAATTTGCTCAAACATTTTTCCTAGTATTTTCTAAATCGGACTTATTATCATGCTGAGTCATGTCAATTCTAGCATATGTAGTATCAGAACAACTCATGTTCATAATGTTCTGTTATAATAGCGTTTATTACAAGTATGACAGTATAGCAAAGTAACAAATCATTGCACTTAAAAATTGATTTTTCCGTGGTATACAACAGTATTTATCTAATATGTTCCTTAATTTCCCCCCCCCCCTTTTTTCTCTCTTAATGTGTACACAAATTAACATGACAAGTGAACTGTGTATATCAATATCAATCAGATTAACAACTATTATCCCTCAGGTCAAATTTGAAGCATGCTGCATGTTCCTTTCACCTTTAATCCTTATATTGGGCTCAAAATACTGTGTTACTGTTCCTTTCACCTTCAATCCATGATTCCTACATCTGAGTTGCTAACAGATATCAAACATAATGTGTGTATCACCTTGCCTCTATTTTAGGCTTAGATAGTTTTTGTGAAATATATCTTGCAACATTCAGGAATGAAAAGGTGTGTTTGCCTCGTGCATACAGGACCATGTAGTAAAGGAGAGGTCACTGTGATTCATCCATGGAGTACTATTGGTTAAGAAACCTTATCACTTTCTTCTTCAAGCACGTCCTCATTTCACTCACTGGAAACCTCAGTGTACCGTCAACAAATTCCACACTGTAGATGCGGGCCTTCAATCCAGTGACCTTGCCTGTAAAATAATACATATATATTCAGCATTGGATACAGCATTTAATCTGAATAATTCTTTCCTAAAGTACAATTTATATTGAATGTTATCATAATTATGGTTTAATTCAAAAGTTGACATCCAAAACGTTTTTCACTATTAGGTCCTCGACGGGACATGAGAATAACTATAAATAATGTGGTACACAATGTTTGTGTTTTTAATTATACCAGTAGCTTCGCTGCTGCACATAGGCCTACCTGTCCCGGTCGGGGGTGGGTAGACCAACTTTTAGCAGGAGAACAATATGGCGCAGGGCGGGAACGTAACTACCGACCAGGAACCAACAAAATCGCCTCGGGTGAACTGCATCATGGGAGCCGTTTCAATTTTAATGTGGTGCTAACCAGCAATACCATTTACCACAAGCATCGCTCAGAGCTTCCAAAAGTCTTCCAAGGGTCACTTATAATCGATTATCAGATTTGCGGCCACTTTTTGCAAAAAAAAGTGGTCAGGGAGGGAGGCTCTTTCTTGTTTGAATACTTTTTTCTTTTTTCAATTCCATGAGGGAAGTTGCTTTTTCTTTTTCTTTTACCTAACAAATACGTTTTTGGGGGTGAGATAACTTGGCATTCCTGCCCTTAGATTGAGGCAGAAATTTGAATTTTTTCAATTTGGGCTATTGTCATTTAGGCAAAGCTGATAATCGATTTCAGCTGGCCTAATAGTTTTGAAATATCTTTGCACTTTGTAAAAGACACTCCGCCCTGATTATAATCATGGGACACATTTTGTCACTGATGGATGTCATCTCGGGGGAACTTGGACAAGAAAGTCTTTGCAATCTTAAAATGGCCAATCTTGAAAACTTAACAATCTTAAATTGAAGATTCCAAACACCAGGTGGCACCATTGAATTAAACATGGTACAGTTGTCTATACTTGTGTAGTCGATTGAGATATCAACAAACCCGGTTCGGACCAATTCGGGGAAACGAGTACTCGGGAAAGGGAGTGGTTCGGGACTGGTTCTCGACTAGTGGATGCACCACTCAGTCTGATCTAGCCGGGGAATGAACCTCGCGAAGGCCAGGGTCGGGATAGGTTGGTCAGAGGCCACCACGTAGGGCAGTGGTGGGGTATAACCCAGGTAGGGACGAGGGGTAAGAGGGGAACGCAAAGCGTCAATGTCCAAGCCAGGTTTGGACCAAAGACAGGACCCTGATCAGGTGAAGCGGGCTGCCTTATATAGTAGGGTAAGGCGACCGGTGCTGACACCCGGTACCAAGGGTGAGTAGGAAAAAGGCTACCTGGATCCCCACACAGAATGGAGGGTACAGGTAAACCCCAAACCACCACGTGGCAAACAGAACACTATACCCAGTTGACACCTGACACAATACCTTATCATAGAAGACAGGGTCAAGGATGCCTGGACCCATATTAGGGTAGTGGTTGACGCTAGTCATCCAGGCGGCCCGAACCCCGCCCGAAGTGGGTGAATAAGGATGTCATGGACACCGAACCCGGTCAGAAGGGGGTGAATTGGGAAGAATTGATATGTATGAAGTTTGTATGGATAGTAAACCCCTACACTTGTGTTTGATATCAGTTTCAAAAAAAGAAAGAAAGAGAGAAAGGGGGTTCAGGGGCAGAGTCCCTGATATAATACAATATTAACAACAATAAATAAATAAAGGTCAAAAGAGAAAAATGGGTGGTGCCACCTCATGTTGATCATGTATACTAAATGCCTTCAATCTTCTGTATATTATCTTAAAATAATCTTAAAATAATCTTAAATAAATTGAATTTAATATGGGAAAGATTTTCTTGGCCATGTTCCCATTGATGTGTGTCCAGACGAGCCACGTTTTGGTGGCTGATATATATGCACAGATTCAATACAATACATAATAAGCTTCCTCGAAACCATTCTCCAACCATAATGCACTAAATATATCCTCAGGAGTAGATACAAATACTAGTTCAGGGCCAATGACCCCTAGCTTTCAGGGCTGATCCTTGGGGAATATTATCTTGCTTTTGACCCAAGTGGCTGTTGTAGCAGAATGTATCCACACCTATATCAATATACCATCAACGCTAGGCAACCACACACAGTTTTTAACTGATGCTAGACATTGCCATAATGTGTAGCTTGTAAGGCATGTAAAGCATGGGCATATACATCATGTTAGCAGAATCATTCTCACCTTCATACCATTCCCGTTCACCTGATGCCATAATGTAGAGTCTTTCGATTGTGTCACCCACAATTGGCAACTGCTCCTTCCTTCAGAAGAAAAAAATACATATTTGGTATACTGTGCTATATTGTCAGCAGTTTCACCATTGTCTTAATTATTTTGGTATTGGGCATACTGCGATTTAATACTGTTTAATTCTGATATCATTAAATCAAAAATAATTTTGTCCTTTGTCATCATTCAGTATACATGTGACAGAGGCTACAGGTCAAAAGACCCCTGACGTCCAACTGGCATTATGGATAATGGCTTATCCAAAGAGACTAACCCCTCACTTAAGTACTCTGCCCCAATATGATATATACGCTGTGGCTAAGCTGAATAGGAACAGCACGGTCAAATCATCATTCTCCATCATATACCCTGTACCCCTTATCAATGACTTCAATAATTGGTAGCATTAGTTTGTATCCTATATCAAAATGCCTTCTTGCCGCCTCTCTGCCACACCTGTACCGCCTTGAGCAGCACATGGGTGGCACGGATGCATACTTGTTACAACTTTAATGCAGGATGCTGCCTCCATGAATTTTGGTCTGTTGAAGGATATAAAATAAGCGTCATTTCCATTTTTATGCAGTTTTTGTTTTTTCCTACTGCTGCGGTGCAATAAGCCAAACAGAAAAATAAAGACATACCTTATCCCTGAAGACTGTCTTCCTTTCTTTTGTGACTTTTGGCAAGGCTCTAGTACTGTAGTGTTCATCTGAAGAATAAATTGATTAAATGCTTTAAAGCCCAGTCAAGTAAAATTGTTTTCTTGTATCTATTTCCTACATATAAGGCCACTTAAAATCGATTATCAGCTTTGGGGACAGCGCCCCCACCTGTCTAAAAGGGCCGCATCAACCCTTTTTTTAGCCCTTTCAAAAAAAAACAGGCAAAAGGGGCGCCCCTGTAAAAAAAAAAAGAACAAAAAAAAAGTCAAATTTCCGCATCAATCTAAGAGCAATTCTGGTAAGTTATTTTGTCCTCCAAAATTGTATTTTTTACCGATTTTGCACCCTAAAATCGCAATTTCTGCTTGAAATAAGATACCAATTTTGTATATGGTACCCTTATTACATGTATAACTGATAGATTTCAATTGAAAAATATTCTATAAAAAAAGGTGAGATTTCGGCAAAGGGCATAGAATGTTACATTACTATGTAGACCTTGAAGGGTTGATATTACAAATTTAAAAAAAAAGCTTCTCCCTCGTCACCTTATCTTAAAAAAAAAAAAAAAGTACGTTCCCTCGCCGTCTTGAAAAAGTCATTCAAAAAAAAAAAAGCCTCCCTCCCTCACCGAATTTTTCCTAAAAGTGTCCGCAAAGCTGATAATCGATTTTAAGTGGCCTAAACTGGTGCCTATTTTCTATGCAATAAGGAATTAACTAAAAACAGTGCCTTGACAAAAAACATGTACTTTGTGTTCAACATAGGCATATACTGCATAGTTTAATACTTGATATTGGTTCGGTTATAACAGGGACGTAGAGTTATAATGTTGTCAATCTAAAAATGAAGAAAAGGAAAGAAATGGGGGTTCTGGGACAGAGCCTCAGCTATATACAACAATACTACTGTACAACATAATGTAAGCCAGAATATGCCATCTCGTGGTATAAAGGAGCTTAAGACTTCACACACCCAGGGAAAACATATTTTTGAAAGAAGGTGTGTATGGTTTTATATACAGATCACTATCACATAATTTATGGGAGGTCTCGGTGACTTCATTGGTCAACAGCTAATGGAAATTGCATCACCGATTTGTAATGCTTGGTATGGGGTCCCATCGGATGTTCAGAATTTTCGGGAATACTCTTGCCAACTTACAGTTCTAAACAACTTTTATGAGGTATTTGACGCCTACTCTTTTATGTTGGATTCAATCCTAAACTACTCTAACAGGAGTAAAACGGCAATTTACCAGCCCTTTCGCATACGCCAACGTCAACAACTCCTGTTGGGCCACACTTTTTTTTAAATTTGGGTTATGGATCTTTCAAAAATTTATCAACGCACGGAGGACGAAATAAAAAAAATTAAAAATAAAATAAAAGTTAGCCTCTGGGCATTTTATCTATTTTTTGTACAGAAAGCCTGTATATCCCAATGTCGGAGGGAAAAATAAAAAAGACCACCCACAAGATGGTCTGACAAAAGAAATACAATAATATTTAGGTAAACAGATTTTTTTGAAAAGGTTTCAAAAATCGAGAAAAGTCTCATTTCACCTTAATGAAAAGTAGATAGTTTTTTCCTGTTGATTTTAGCTTTCTTTCGGTATATCATTTCATAAATCTTTTATTTTTTTCCTGTTTTTTTTCTTCTCTGGATTTCACATCGGAGGGAATAAAAAAAAAGTATAAAATTCAAATTTTATTTTTATTCTGATTTTGGGCTTTCCTAGTGCGGCGGGCCTGTAACCCAATTTTAAAAAAAGTGTGGCCTAGCCCTTAGGTCAGACAAAAAAAAAGTTGGTCTACGGATTCCCCGCACCATATTTTCGAAAAAAATGGAAAAAAATGTGTCTACGGATGCGCCCGCATCATTTTCTGAGAAATTTGAATTTTTTTATTTTTTTTTTGGTGGCAGTTTTTCTGATCGATGGCCAGATTTGAGAGTTTGAAAAAAAAAATTCCTTCGACATTTTTTTCATGTTGCCCGCTCTATTTGATATAAGGTTAAAATCGGTAGACCAAAAAAATAATTTGGGAAAAAAAATTAAAAATTCGCTCGCTCGCACCTTATTTACGAAATAACAGTCCGTAGACCAACTTTTTTTTTTATGTAGCCTTAGCAACATGTCCTATTTTCGTTACTAACGGCTGCATATATTGGGGCCCTGAAGGGGGTCTCCAGAAGCGCATTATGTGTGCATTATTCCAGAATTTGATAGCATGATTTACAACCTCGACCCTTGACTCATTTCCTCACGGGACAAAGAGGTGGTTGAGCGATCCTCGAGTTGATTTCTGACTCTCCCAGCAGAATTTTCTGCAAGGATCTCCAAGCGCTCCTTCAGAGGCACCTATCAATGTACATGTATTATGCTTCCAATCATCATTTATGAACCAGATACGATATTAAACCAAAACAAGCTGCATCATCACATAATTACACAAGTACTTAATCATTCCTTCTATATTATATCGGCTCTCCTTTTTATTTCATGTTTAAATGCTACATAAAATTGCGCTGGTGTCTTCTTTTATACAGGGGGTTTACACTATGTGTATATCAGAACTTACAATTTTAACTTTTTTCCCAGCCTTTCCTTCCGATTTCCTCACTTTCGTTACCTTAGGCTCAGTCTGAGGGTGTTTTTCTTTTGGTCGTCTTTGTGTGGGTTGAGAAGTGGACGTTGGTGTGTTTGCCTCCAATGTTATTATCTGGATTACAAATATTCAATCATAGTATCACCGTTTTTTTCAAAATCTCTACTACACCGAGAAAAGAAATTGGGTCCACTAGTTTTGTACCTATTTTCTAAAATTGAATGGGAAAGAAAGTCAATTTTTTCGAACTTTAGTTATTCACTCATGCTACTCCCATACTACTTTTCTTCATTTTCGGAAGTTCACTTGATATGAATGTTCTGTTTTCTGTGGACATAGAATTATGATTTCATTTGATTATGGAGAAACAAAACTCACTCCACTGTTCATTGGATCATCAACTGTCATGACTAACTCCATCTGTTAAAAGAATTTGGATAAAATGCCTTTAGCCTTCACATTTGCACAAAGTTTGGAGAGAAATGGATATATATTGAAAACAACAGATAACATTTCCAGACAATCAGGAGGGGGATGTTTGCTTATCAAGTGGTATTTACTACTATTTTGTTAGGTTCTTCCAAACAAAGCTTTTTCAGAACCACATTTTAGCGGCCAAGAGGCAGCATTTTCCATACCATCTTTTCTTTTTCCCTTATTCATTAAAATAAAACTTGGTCGTTGGGTCGAGGGAAGAAGTTTATATAACCAAATTTTACTACAACCAAATCGAGCATTATAGGGAGGTATAAGGATGTATAGTAGGAAACGAGGATGAGGTCTGTGTGGTCAAACCACAAGTACAAAAGTGCCCGCCAAACCTGCTGGCAAAATCCAGCTGTACTTAATTATGCATGATTTTTCCCTCCAATGGGTCTCATTGGTCAACCTGTGGTCAGCTGGTCACTCACTGGTCAAGCTGAGGTATAAGGATGTACAGTATTCGACGTAATAAGCGCCCTCCCCCTAATAAGCGCCCCCCCCCCCCTTTTTGAAGCATTTTTAGACTAGAACAAATGGTCAAATTTCGCGATTTCGGCGACATTTAAACTTGTCATAAAAATAATTCTATAAGCGCCATGGGCGCTTATTACGTCGAATACGGTATACATAAGACTCTCAACACCTGTCATGGATCAACAACCAATCCAACAATAATCTGTCAAACTTAAAAAAAAAACGTAGAGAACTTGTGAACTACCCATGGTTTAAAAAGTTCTGGGGAGTAGTCAGTGCCCCAAAGTCAGAGGCGGCTGTATTTTTCCCAGATTAACCCCAGAGTGGCTTATAACACCTTTTCTATGTGATGTAGAATATAGAAAAATAAACCCATCAGAGTATCAGACAGCCTTAAACTTATGGTAACCTGTTTTACTATAGTCTACCCTAAATGTTTTTGATGTCTTTGATGTACTACTTGCAATGTATTCACGCAATGTTGTGCATAAGATTCGTATCTTTATGTCTGTACTTACTGTCTGAAATGATGCCTGGAATAAACATATCAGACATTCGATCATTGGAAAAAGAGATCAACCTTTATAAGAAAAGCGGTGTATTTCTCATGACATGATAAAAAAGGCTAAGGTACCCAGTAAACAAATTCCAGTCAAATCCAGCCAGTGTTGGCATAGCACATTTGCCACAATGGTGTGTGGCCTACCCATGCCTTAAGTTCCAGGATTTTGGAATATGGTAGTAGTAGGAGTATACTGGATAAATATTCGCTCTGTACATATTTCTCACAAATTTAAAAAATCGCGAAAATATGTACAGCACGAAATGAACTATGTTTACAGTATTCAAAACAGGCACCTATTTAAAGTCTAGTGATACCTTAGTACAGGTATGTAGCGGTCACGCTCCTCCCCCCATGGGCACAGAGGATGCTGGCAGGGATTAGCAGTATTCTGCATTTTAGTGTTAAGATCCCCCACACCCCGTAGTGTCCATGGGCCCACCCTTACATGGTGACAGTACTTTCAAGTGGCTTATACACATGTTAGGCTTATATTTACGGGAGGTTTTACAATACTCATATAGGACACATGCACGGGACTTGACTTAAGTTGACCTGAACAACCAAATCGCGGTCATACCTGAAGATTTACCTGGTTCAATTCCCATGGTTTCACAGGGTTTTGTTATGAAATATTCCGATTATATAACAGTATCTAAACATTAGATATATTCAGGTGAGTTTGAACACAAAGGTCTGTAGCTGCTGAATCGCTAGAACAATAATGTTAATGGGGACTTTAACTTGATTCCTTCATGTTGGCCACAGCACATATTATGGCTTGAAAGATTTCCTGAAATGGCGCTATTCAGCTTTGCAAGGCCCCTAATTTCACCCCCAATTTTTATGTATATCCACGAAAAGAAGCATTATGGACAACAATTCTTACCTCATCAGACGAATCCATCTCATCTTCCATCTCAGAAGGTGCACCCCTCTCCATGTTGCGGAAAATCATTTGAGCTGACTCCACAGGTTCATCCTGAATCTGTCATAGACAACCAAAATATGAGCATCTCAGTTGTGAGGGAACATGTGGATGGAGAGTTCAGTACCACACCACTGTGTTTAAGCACTAGGTATTGCACAGGCACTGATCTTGTAGAAGTGCAAAGGTTATATGCCTCCAAATATATAAGTGCTACTACACTAGGGCACTTAAACTCCACGGTGCAGTATGTAGACCAGTTGATGAGTGGGTCATTTTGTGTATGGACAGAGTTTCTGGATTATTTGGAGTCTGATTTTGATTTATAAATATACTAGTAAACTATTGTTCATCTCTTCTATTATCACGCTGCCTGTTCAAGGCAGTTATTAGTGGAGATTCTTTCTGTTAAAAAAAGTATCAGTTCAACTCAATGTATATAATGACCATAATTCATAAACTCGACCGGAAGCCTTTCGAGACAGCTTTTGTATCAGTGCAATATTCACTGTCTTTCACTATTTGGATGTTTTAATAAGTTACTCACCATGGGACTCTTATCCACTACAGGGGCAGTGCTTAAAAAATAGAAGGAGAAAGCATTCATTATAATATTTCTTTCAAGTTCATTATTTCAATTCTGAAATCTACTACATGTACCATTTTACTTTGGGTATGATAAAAGATTTCTGAATACAGAACTAATGCACAGGAATATGTGTTTAGAATTAGGGCTAGGTTTCGGGTTAATAATACTATGACGGGTTCTGTTGGGCGCTGTGTTGCCAGCTCGGTCCGAACCCTTCAGCCCGACGGCAGGTGGCAGCACCTTCTCCGGGCTTGGGGTACGGATAGAGGTCGCTATAGGCTTCCGGTCTGCGTGTACGCGCGCAGGCTGGTTGCCTGTATATAGCCAGCGCCTGATGGAGCTCATATGGAAGACCCATATATCATATTGGCTCCAAGGCTCACTGACCTGTTCCGAACTCTATAGGGAGTTCGCCAGGTTAGCTCTGCCTGTTAGGTTCCGTAATAAACTTAACCTTTTGCAACCGGTACACTTGATCCGAACGGTGTCGACCTTGTTCTTTCATTAATAACTTCTTATCAATGTTAACAGAACGAAGTTGCGTCTTTTACAGAATGTATTGCATCCCACAGTGTATTCCTTCAGAGAGATTCTTTCAGAGTAGTTGATTTAAAAAAAAATTGTATTTTGTCATTTTTGAATGTATGTGGATCATCAACATTGTAGATACATAAAGAAATATTACCTTTCCTGCCAATTGAACTGAATCTCATCCAGATGGTGTACTATCATCTGAAAATCTTCTCGGTTATAGTCTGCTGGTTGCATTAATTTGAGTGCTTTTGGCATACCAGTCACCATGACATGACGACCCCCGACTTGCATCTGGCCATATGGTGGTGGGCCTGCCGTGCGATACTCATTCAACCTTGCTGATGTAAAAAAGGGTTTCAAAATTATTTTCTGCATGTGACATAGTACGTTTCAAATCATGAAGTGTGGGTCACATTAAATTCTGATTTCAGGTCTAATATAAAAACTTGTATATTACCTAGAATTCGACTCCCAGAATATGATGTTACCTATACTGTAGGTATGGTTTGACATTATTGTCTTCCCTTTTGCAGCAAGTAGTAAATTACACTATAGTAAGCAATACACTGTGCCTCATATTTAATAAGTAGTGAAATACTGTATACTTACTCCAGATTTCAGTGAACTTAGTTCGAACTACGCTAAGTAAAAGGTCTCTTTTCAGGTTGCGGATGTCTGAAACAAGAGAGTCCCTTTGTATAGGTACACAGATATCGAAGTAAACTTTTTTGTATCAAATTTTCTAGGCCACACGGGACATGACTTTTATCTTGCTCTTTCTTTATTTTCCTCTTATTTATAACTACAGGGTCAGCTCAATAGCTGAGTATTAACGTGGAGGATTATACAGAAAATTACTTTAGTCTTTGCCATCAAGACAATTTTTTTCTAAAAGAAGGGGGTTATATACAAGGCGCATTAAAGGAAGGGTTCTATAGTATAATATTATACTTTACCCAAAACTTTATTTGAAACGTATATTCATTATAGTTCAGATATAAAATGACAGTCTAAGCATCATACATTAAGATGAAGAGGTGTCTTTACTATTAGTTTTACCAACCTTCCTTCTCTCCATACAGGTGCTTCTGCACCCTCTCTAAGAACGAAAACTCTTTGCTCATGATGAAAGCAAATAAGACTGGTGCTGAATGGACAGATGGAACACTTCCTTTCATGAAGCTCAGACACGCAGTCTGCACTCCAAATTTACCAAGTTCTTTGCACTAAAAAACAAAAAAGTAATTCGTTTCTGTTAATTCTGACCTAACTCTAGGCTTAACTTGACTATAGGTGTCTACCCCTGTCACTGGTAAGAACTATAATATCCAGTAAATTTATACATCAAGGACAATACCGTATATTCTTGTGCATAAGGCCACAAAAAGAAGGTTTGTTTCAGGTAACATGGGCAGAAAATTTAGGGTCAGTAGGTCGGATTTGTTTTTATGACCTTTTCTTTTACACATGGAAGTTCTAGCCCGCCTCTCCAAATACCCTTTTTCTTTTTTACTGTGAAATACTGTAAAACCTTGCATGCTCTAGCCACGGGTACTACCCAAGTCACATCGCCAGTGCGGCTTATACGCGACTTTTTCCTAATTCAATTTACACAACAGCCACTAAGCCACTTCAAAAAGATTATTAGCTTTGCGGATACCGCCCGCATCACTTAAAAAGGGCCGCATCACTGCTTTTATCTAACATTTTCATAAAAAAGACTTCAAAAATCCCGCATCCATGAACAGGTTAACACAAAACATAGGGAAATGATCATATCTCAGCCATTAATTGAGTTAGAAACTAAATTTAAAAAGCACTGTACTTTCTATATCTATTTCTATATGTTTAGACTAGCATTCTAATTAACTATAATGGCTATATCAAGGATATTGTATCAAGTGACCTATCTAATTGCCTTTAAATCTTTATAAAAAATAAAAAAGGGCCGCTCTCATTGCCCAGATAAAAAGGAATATCAAATAGAATAAAAAGCTGCCCTCCCGCACCTCTTTTTTCCTAAAAGTATCTGCAATACTGATATTCTTTTTTAAATCGCCTAATAAGTGACCCTACCAGTTAGAGTGCAACAAGGGGGGAAAGGGGAGAGGGGGGAGGGATAGAAAACTGCCACTACTCATTGAGGGCTCACTGGCCACAGGGGGGCGGTAGGGCCCTTCACCAGGCTACACAGGACCTCCAAGAGGACTCTTAGCACACCTGCGGCTCATAGACTAATGTGGCTTATATGTGAGTTTTTCCAAGAGACTACTCTGTAGGCCTCTGCAGCTTACTTTGGATGTGGCGCTTACATTGTACACAAGTTAAATAGTTATGCTCGAATTTTCATGGTGGCATTTAATTGACAAAAAACTCTTACACTGACACGTTTAGTAGCACAAATTCTGAGGGATGACTTGCATTATGCAAATAATCGCTACCACAAGTTTTGGTGAAAATCTTTTTTAACTGACATTAAACTGACATTTCCCAGAAATGTAGAAATTCACTGACAAATTTGCTGAATACTTTTGTAACAGATATTTAACTGACTTTTAAAGCAAAAGAAACAAAACTGACTTTTTACAGACAGGTGGGAACCATGCTTGCATACTAGCCACGGCTTCTACGTGAGAATTTACAGTATATTCAAGTTGAGGATCATATAACATCATGATACAATACATACCGTCTTATCAAGGGTTCCAAAGAGCCCTTGAATCATGCCCTCCCTCTCTCTTTCCGTCATTTTTGCTGGTTCAAGATTCCTCCGTTTCTCACAAAAGTTCTCTAGGCGAGCGACAACGTCAGGATCATCTTTGATCTTGTTGTAGTCAGCGTGTCTCCTCTTGTTGTAACCCGATAAGTCTTTACCTGTGAACTTCTCTGTGTAATACATTAAAAGAAAGAGGTCCAAATCAGTGAAGACCAGATGCAGTTATCTGAATAATGTACAGTATTACAGGATCTGATGCGATTGTTAAACACAAAATCAGCAGGGTTAGGAACATGGAATTCCTCGTAGTATAATAGGCTGTCCTCACTTCTTCAAATGCGAGGAAACATATCTATTTATTAAGGAATTAATCCTTTAAGGCTTAGCATCGACTATAGTCCACACCATGGTTGGCCTAGTGTTGACAATAGTTGATACCAAAGAATTGATACAAAGTCTGTCCTCATGGGAACTAATGCTTCTCAGAGGTCATTCTCATAGCAAGCCAAGCAATTCATGGTAAGGATTAAAAGGGTTAATGACCAAATGTATCTTTCTAAATTCACGAAAATACCTACGTTTACAGTCGTCTTTGTTTTGGTGTGTGAACTGAAATTAGCAACATCTCAACCTCTACTAACAATATCAGAAATATATTTCCATACGCTTTTGATGGTACATGAAGAGCAAACGTTACAAAATTGTCCATTTCACTTACCGGGAAATTCCTTGCAGAATGCATGGAATCTGTTCACTTTTTGGCCGAGTGGTTTCTTGCTCTCATCATTTCGGTTTAGATGGATACGATTGTAGAGCCATTGCTGCAGATTTCAACGTTATAAGGACAATGCTTTATATGGGCAAGAGCCTATGTACAGTGCTTCTAAACTTCAATTTTATATACTGTTGGTTTGCATCATGTGGCTGGAAGACTGTACAATATTTTGTACACATGAAAGCGGTAAATTAATTGAAAACACAATTGTTCAAGTTGTGTACACATAGAAGGGATAGATTTCCCACAGTACGCTTACCCTAACTTGTGTCCACTGCAGCCCTATCTCAGCGCCACATGCCTTCAGGAGAGCGTTCGATTTGGTTGTCATTTTTCTTTCATCTCTGTACATCAACATGGTTTGTATCTGAACGTCTGTATATTCACTCCTCGTCTAGAAAGTAGGGAAACAAGTTCAAAAGGAAATTTAGTCACAGGAGGAACTGGCCTCTGTTAGGCCTACGTGCATGGATAAACACAAGTGGATGGGAAACGATTTGAGATGGAAAACCTCCACGGAGCTGGAGGATTTGCCATAAAATCAAGGAGGGAGAGCCGAGGAGATTTTATGGCAAATCCTCCAGCTCCAAGAGGTTTTCTCGCTTATACTCCATCCTATGTAGATTAATATGTTTTTCTTGCTATTTTGACAACATTTATAATAAGGTGAATTAGAAATATTGCTTCCATAAAACGCATTCAGATAAAGGTGGGTTAAAACCTGCATTTCAGGCAAGTGAGCCCCATGACATCAGGTAATTCTCTGTGTGTACAATATCTGTCACACCGATGTACAGGCGCCCTGGCTGTGTGGTCTAAGCGCTGGTACATGAGTCCTACCCATATGAGTTTGAGTCCAACAAAACTACAGATTTATTAACATAAATTGTAGGAGGTTAATAGGTATAGACCCCTTAAATTGACATGGCGACATGGCCATTTCTTAAAATCGACATGGCGACGTGGCCATGTCTTAAATTAACATGGGATATGGCCATTTAAGTGACATGTGACTTGGCCATTTCTTAAAATCAACATACGACATGGGGGCCCCCCCCCATCTACCCCCTAGGTTATCTTTGCAGTTAGATGGTATTTCAAGTAAGATAAAGGTAAAAGATTAGAGTAAATAGTACAAATGTGGCTCACATTATGATTTCTATATTTGGGAAGTATTCAGGTAATGATATGTATGAAGTTTGTATGGATGGAAAAAAGGAAAAATGCCAATAAACCTACAGTGAGAACAATAGGACAAGCACCTGAGCGAAGTATAAGTCTTGATACACTATCTAGGCACATACCCAAGAGACCTCTTTCAAGGGGTACTTTTCAGATACATTTGGGGGGGAAAGGGGTAGATTAATTGTTAAAATCCATATTTCTCACATTAAAAATATTAGGCTACGCTTTAGGCCTACCTATATCATTCTTTGTCTCAATTGATTGAGGTGTTTAAGCTAAATTTACCTCCAGCGATAAGGGTGCAAAATCTTAGGTGATGTTTACACATAGATACTGGTACTGCAATTATTTCCCTCGTGACAGCCACCCCTCCAGGTCGAATCCTATGGTAAAGTCCTTTCACATTACATATGGGTGTGGACCACTAAATTCTACATGGCGACATGGCCGTTTTTGGGCCTAGTGACATGTCACATGCGGAATATTAGAGATAGTGACATGGGACATGGCTATTTCTTAAAATCGACATGGTGACATGGCTATTTCTTAAAATCGACAGGGCGAATTGGGCAATTCTTAAAATCGACATGGGAAATTGGGACCCCCCCATCCAGACCCCCTTACATGTCTGTAGAGGCCTGCATGCGTCTCATGATTATAGCTTGGCTCCACTCTCGCCTACCCATGCACCAGTGTCAAAATATGATGTTTTCTGGATAATGTAAGGGGCAAATAAAAAAAGATTCCTAGCTTTTCTACCATTGAATGCGACCATGTTGAGCTAGTTGAACTACCAAATGAACTCAACAATTTACTCATCTATTTTACAGGTATTAAATCATCAATTTTAATTATTTAAAAGGCCGTGAAATAGGCCTACGGGAGAAGGTAAAAGCTATTTTACAGGTATTAAATCATCAATTTTAATTATTTAAAAGGCCGTGAAATAGGCCTACGGGAGAAGGTTATTTAACAGGAGGTGTGAAATACAGCCTTCCTTGCCGTATTCACCATAAGGCTCTCCCTATTTCTTTTTCGTCAGTAGGGGTTGATGGCCAACTTCAGGGTGGGGGGGGGGCAGAATAAATGACTCCTCCTATTGACAGTGTAACAGTTATCATTAGTGGCCAAGGTCCCATAATTGATATTGATAATGTGAAGGTCACTAGATGCAACAATAAATTGGATTGATGGCCAACTTCAGGGTGAGGGAGAGCCCCCCCCCCCACCCCGAAAGGGAAGGTTGGAAGTTGTTTTTACATAAACAAACAGGTCATAGGTCACATTTCCAAGGTTGAAATGTCCCCTGGAAAACAAATCTAAAAACTGGGACAAAACTCCCCAGGTCGCCAGCTCACTTTTGCTCCCTCTGTGTGCAGCCACTTCTTTGAGCGACTTAGGGCTGGTAGGCCCCTATACAATTTCCCTCAGTCAATATATAACAAGATGTTTTGAGTACTTACTGTTTTAGCCCCTGTTGACATCTTGAAAGAGTTGTATATCTGCGTTTCTTGTGTGTTGATGCAGCGACGCAACAATCACGTCGTGTGAAGTTGGTGGCCAAGTTCCCATGTAATCCGCCAGGTGTCACAGTAGGTGGCCACAGTTCCATATATCCACTCTAGGTGGCGACATGATACTTTCACTTTCGATATTGTCAATATCTAATGAAATACTGATATATATGACACTCTGGAATGGTTGATATTTTTTTTTATTATTGTATATGTGTGTAGCCTTTGCAATACATCTAGATATTAATCTATGTACCTGGTAGCTGGAATACATAGAACAACCTGATGCCAATCAGGCTTGCCCTTCTATGTTGACAGGTTATGAAGCCGAGATTCACTGGAATACAAATTAGCATACAGAAAATATAATGTTTAACACTACATTCATGTCAGAAAGGCCTACAACTTATTTCATTTGATTATTCCTCATTTTTCCTCTATTGTTAGCCTAATGTTAAAATTTCAGTAGGCTATACTATGCTAGATGGTGACATATTGCCCCTATAATGGTAGGGTATTTTGGTAGCCCCATCTATGTACATAACAAATCCAATATTTATAGATAACTTTATGGCCAGTTTAGAGAATAACTCCTATTAAGCTAGTCCGAGTGTTTATACATTTCTAAAACAGGTGAATCTTATGTATTAGGTCTATCTAAAGTACAGGAAACGTCATTTGAAGGATTGTAGAATAATATACTTATACACACATATGTTAAATGAAAAGACCTGGATGGTGTTTCTCCACAAATATACGGACGTCCATAAATTTGCGGATGTCCGTAAATATATTTATGGAGCTCCGCAAATAAAGGCCTATAATATGTCTTTTTGGTACTTAAGCATACAGATACGGACCTCCGTATATATTTGCAGACATCCGTATATATTTGCGGAGGTCCATAAATATATTTGACGTCCGTATATTTGTGGAGAAACACCATCCAGTGTAGGTGTATGTGGTCTTCTATCCACAGTGTCGATATTGATTAGCAATGTTCTGACATTCCTTCTACTAATTAATATATACAGCATGATATTCTTGGTCAATTAATAGCGGTTTGAGCCTTTATAATATCACAGTATGAATCATGACAGTAGGGCAGTTTGATGCTGAACTTGGCAGCCACCTGTTTCATATAGAGTCACGAGGTATGGAATTTTTAAAAATAATTTGATATAACATTTCCAAAACTTTTTTTTATTGATATTGGAGTTGTTTAAATGGGTACAATTTAGCAGAATAGTCATGCAATATGGCAGCCTGGTGCGGTTTCTCCACAAATTTGCGGACATCCACAAAATTTGCAGATGTCCACAAATTTGCGGAATAGACGTTCCACAATTTGTGCAGCAAATAAAAATGATGAATAAAATCGTTTTTTGGTGCTTAAACATACAAATACGGGCCTCCGTATATATTTCTGGAGCTCCGCAAATAGCAGATTGTAGGGCTGCAGGGGTAGGTGAACTGGTTGTCAGTCTGGCTTGAACTCAGTCCATGACAGCGCACCCGGCCACCACAGGGCGTGTACCACTTCCTCAGACCCCCTGGAGTCTCCCCCAGCCGCAAAGGACCCATGTACAACCAAGATGTGTATCAACAAAGTGATGTGTATTAACTCCACATCACAGCTGAGAATGCAAACGTGAGGTGTATAAAAAAAACATGATGTGTAGTAACCATCCAACCATGATGTGTAGTAACTAACGTAATGTGTAGTAACTTGAATTTAGGTCCTTCCAACCGTTATCTGTATCAATAAATGCGATGTGTATCAACCCCCTACTCTTACTGGCTGGGATCAGCACTAACCAGGTACCCACGGGAATTCCACACCAGGAGGCCGTTTTTCCCCATTGGTTTTGGGGTCTGTATGTGTCATACGGGGGTCCTGGCAACCCATACGGCCAAAAAGTGTTTTTGCTCATTGGATACTGACATTTTTCAGAAAAAAAAGAAACCGTATCCTCTATTGCGCATACGGAGAAAAAGTGTTTTTCCTCATCCGGCAGCATAAATCTTAAAAAAGTGCTCCGTATGCAGCATGCATAAATTTCTCCTTTAAGGGCCGTACATTGTAGAATGCGGCCCTTAAAGGGTTAGGTGTTGTATCGATCGGGGAATGGACAAGCAAATCTCAGTTGGGGGAAGGAAGAGGTGAAGGCTGTGTCTCACGACCTTGAGCCAATGTTTTTGTCTCTGACCGGGTGCAGTCTCTGACCAGGTGCCGTCTCTGACCGGGTGCCGTCTCTGACCGGATGTCACTTTGGGAGTCTAGATATGTTCTACCAACAGCAGGAGGCTAATGATAATTACATAACAGATGCCATAACGTTTTTACAAATCCTTATATTAGTATAGTTTAAAATTTAAAAGACACTTTTTTCTGACACCAGGTCAGAGACGGCACCTGGTCAGAGACGGCTCCTGGTCAGAGACGGCACCCGGTCAGAGACAAAAACATTGGCTCAAGGTCGTGAGACACAGCCTGAAGTCAGGGAAGGTAGAGATGAAGTCAGGGAAGGGAGAGGTGAAGTCAGGGAAGGCACTGGGAATGTCAGGCAGTACCACACGGGGGAAAAACCTCAATGTGTGTAGGCATTAATGTACCGGCATTATGCCGCTATAAATACCAAGTGACTGCTTCATATATGCACCACCAGGTGGGGTGAGGCGCTGTGTGGGAATAGGAGTCTCCCTCTGGGGGAACCTTGGTCAACCAGCCAGTCTGCAGTGGATAGGATGGGCAGACCCCGCTTGAACAGTGAACGAGACACTACATTTTTTCTTTTATTTGTATTCCGTTTGCCTGGATAATACATGTGTTGACGAAACATGCATTAAAATATACGCCAAACCTTCAGTCTGTGTCATTCCATTATTGTGTTATACTATCTAACTAAGCAACGAGTGATTTATTCGCACAGTAAAGAACCACCCAATATGGATAGTGATGTGGATATGGATACTAAACAAACACACACCTTAATACCCACACAGGGGAGAAACCTCTCTTGTGTTACCTACCTTACAACTTATCATAGTAATGTAAATACATCTAGATCCCGTTTATTTTATCCTGGTGTACGGAAAGAACTCTCCATTTCCCGACCTCCCCTCTCCATTTCCCGACCTCTCCTCTCCATTCCCCGACCTCCCTTCTCCATCCCCCGACCTCCCCTCTCCATTCCCCGACCTCCCTTCTCCATCCCCGACCTCCCCTCTCCATTCCCGGACATCCCCTCTCCACTGATTGGTAATAGATGTAAACTGTAAGACCATTACTAACTAATTACTAACAAAGTAAAATTTAATTACTAATAATTTCAGGCAATCCAAGGCAACGCTTACTTTTATCAGCAAAACGTTAAGATAGGATAGGAACTTTGGGCATGTGTTTTTCGCTAATGGTTGTACAAAAGTTAATAAAACCTATAGATTCATATTTTCAGTGCAGTGGCAGAACATAGCAGGGGGGGGGGCATTCTCAAGTATCGACCTTTATGCATGAAGTTTCATATACATGCTTATATTGGATTTATCCTTTATCCTACCATTTATGAGACCTTCTGTGGGTTCATAGATTATTCTACCATGTGCATAACGCCCCTTCCATAAGAGAACATATTTTGATACAGATAAGGCATTATCCAGGTCAGAGGATTTATGAAATGTATTGATACAGATCACGTCATTTTGATACAGATTATGTTGTTTTGATACAGATCACTGTGTTGATACAAATCACGTTTGCATGGTCAGCCCTGATGTGCAGTGCTATACATCATGTCATGTGATACACATCAAGGTTGTACACCCTACCCTGGTGGCCTAGGACTAGCCCTCAGTGTCAGACCAAGGCTTGTGGGTTTTAACATAATGAGATTCATGGATGAATGACCACTATTCATTCCCCCTCCCCCACAATAAAAAAGATTACCTAACTGTATTAATATAATAAGGCAGTTTAGATGAATTTAACAATAATTATATGAACAATAAAAATGTAGAGCAATTATTGCAGATTTAAAGGCCATAAAATGTGCTTAAATGTTGTTCAAGGACAACCAGAACTTTGATCTAGATGTTATGTTTAATTATCTCTTGCAATGTGATCAAATTAAATTCTCCTTAGATGACGCCTTATTGTTCTTTTAATTACACCAAAATGCTGCTTAAATGTTGAAATTGACATATAAGTTTCATGTCAAATGAACTGAAATGTGACATACTTTAATACCCGTTCTGAAGCACTGTTTTGTATACTACAGAATCAAAGATTAAGACAAGCCAAACAACATGACGTGTATTTTAGTTAAACTTTATTCAGTCACTCTTAAACAGCATTCCCCATAGATGAGAATAGAATGATATATAAAATGATGTAAAAGGTAGACTTTGTGGTTCGAATAAATAATGAAACATGTATTCTTAATTCAAATTAAAGGGAAACAGTTATATCAATATATAACTCTAGAATTGTTACAAAAGCCCTCCTTTAATATGATGTGGATAACAACGTTTATGTATATTAGAGACGTTTTAACTTGGCTAAACACAGCTCTTCCTCAGAATATTGAAAAAAAAGGGAAAAAAAGTAGAATTTACTTCACTGAGTCTCAGTCAACTGTGCACTGATTTCTATATATTATCATAAATGCTTCATTTCATTTTTATAAATTATAGGTATACCTAGTCTAGAGGACTATAGCGCTGAGCCATGAACAAGGGTACCGCACCTTTATCTGTCGCCACTCGCATTCAACATGACATTTTGTCATTACCGTAGAGTCTCGCATAGAATATGTAACATATACACAAATCAATCTAGCATCCATGCGATCCGCCCTGCTCCACATCCACCCTTTCTTTGCATGCAATCGGACTTTCAAGGCTTCACTATAAACTTGACAACTTAGTTTAACTGAGCAATGATTTACTCCTTTATTCACTCTAACTTCACCCTGAGTGTAACCCCTTGCAAAGGGCAGAATGGAGCAAAAGAGATCCCCCCGGGTTTGCACCTAGCTGTGTTGCTCCAGCCAAATGTACCACACCAACTCTCAGTCATCGAAACATTCAGAATTGTCCTCCTGGATGTCATGTTCATCTTCAACCTTTCCTACATCTGAAAGGACGTCACTGATAGCTGCAGCTGACAAGCCATACTGCTCTGTTGGCAAGATTCTCTGGGCAAGGTTTTCTTCTATTATCTCAATGAAGGTGACCATGTCAGTGACATGTGGTCGAGATGAGTGTGAGAAGATCTTTGATATTCTTTCAAACTGTGCTTGTGATGAAAGTAGATGTTTTTGCATCACAGCTTTAATCGCTAGGTCAAGACGGGATGGCTTCTGAATTGCACACTTATCTTCTAGAACTTTCTGGATGAGTAACAATTGTTCTTCCAGGTTCTCAAGAAGACCAATCATGTCAGCCAGAGTGCGCTTGATTTCCTCCTTGGCACGTTCATTCAGCCTGTAGCTGTCTATGCATTTCCTCTTATCGGTTCCTGCAAGATAGGGCCCCTCGGTCTCAGTATCAATGTGAAGCCATATTGGAGCATCTAGTGGCAACACGTCACCTCTCTGTATTCGGTGTGGGATTGCTTCAGATCCATGAGGTGGCAAGGTGTTGTACTTCTTTATCGAATCTGTCACCATCTTACTGGCTTTTTGGATCTGTGCAGATATCCTATGTGCAAGTGACGTGCCTTCTACAAAGAAAATGCAAAGCAGAAATACATATAAGTAAAAGGAGAAACTTTACTTTTTAATCAGAGAACTATATTTCAGAATCTAACAAAGTATTGACTGTTAGCCATATGGGAATCGCAGCAAGTTTAAATTTGATACCAAACATGGCTATCTACTTTGCAGGTGACAATAGGCTTTCAAAAAGTATACTATCTTACTTAAGTAGAAATAAAACACCTCTGTTTGGCTTGTGATTTTCATACACGTGAATTTGGGTTAAGTCTTGTAGGTAAATCACTCGTACTCATGATATTTTAAAGTACAATGGTCATCATTGTAGGAAACTAATTATCTATTTACTGAAAAGAATTAAATAACTAGTTTCTTACTGGAATATTTATGCCTCAATTGCTCTGTGTGTGTATACTCTACAGCTTGGTCCCAAACCTCCTCAAGCCGTTCCTTTCTCTTCATGTCGCAAGCTAGATCAAGATTTCGATTGAACTCTTCAGAGTCAGAAGCCCAACGCTCAAATCTGTTCCTCTTCTCCTTTCTCAGTAACTGTGTTTCAAGCCTGAAAAGTGATAATGAGTAAACAGACTGTGATTTAACATATACAAGACCCTTGTTCACCAGCATAAAGTTTGGCCTACATCATACCGTAAAACCTTGCATATAGGCCGCAGCTACTACGCAAGTCAGATCGTCAGTGAGGTTAACAGGATCGCTACAGAGTCAGGCTGAGGCTTATACTCGAGTTTTAGTTACTTAACAACAGTACTAAATTCACCATAATCAGATAGCCAGTGCAGCTTATAGGATTGGCGTAAAGTCTAGGTGCGTTTGACGTAAGTTAGGCTTATACGTGAGGTTTTACAGTGGTACTTGTAACGGGCTAACATTCATGGTACAATACTGTGTAAGATCAAAGAAATAAAAATGGCGGGCTACTTGTGATATGCTTTTTGCTACTATAAAACAATGAGAAAAAGATACACTGGTCACATCACCATGTAGTTTGAACGGCCTCTAAACCAAGATAATATATAAAAATTCACCTGTCCAATTCTTCGCTTCCTCCTTCGATGTCTCCATCATCAGGTTCAGCTGCTTGTGCTGCCTCAACTGTTTTCCTGTATGGATGCATTATAGTATTATAGATAAAGCACTCTGCAACTTTGGATGTGAGAGAGGAAGGAAAGATGTAATCACAACCGACTAAGTGTCTTATGTGTGTCTGTAATGTTTGTATAATATGTATTTGTAACATGTAAGTGTGTAATATGGGTGTGTGCAATGTATGTAATACCCAACCCCAACACCCTCCCACACACGATCCGTTCCTACCTTGGACTTAGCCATTTTGATCTGACAAAGAGCGTCTAACCCACCCAAAAATGGGAGTTCCTGTAGGTTTAACACTGAATGGCAAAATAGACAAAACCTCCACGGTAGTACATTCATCTTGGTCTACAATGAGGAAAACATACCGTAAAACCATACTGTAAAGATTACAGGTGGGATGGGTGGCGTCTAGTGACTCTGCAGGTTCATCCCCATGTGCCTCTAAAATAATGCCGTCCACCTCTAATCCCTGAGCATTCCCCCTGGAATCTCTAGCCACCTCTGCTGTGGGGGGTGGGGGTGTATAATCATGACATGGTATTACATGGTTTTATACCTCAGCAACACCTCGGAGTGTAGCATCACACACACACCCCTACCTGTGGGTCCAGAGGGGTCAAAAGCAACCTGGCTGTTTTCCAGGCGACCTGGCAACCTGGTTAAGTAATTTAAACGACCTGGGGACCTTTGGAAATGGACATTTGGTTATAGCAAAAATGGTCCAAAAAAAGTGACTTTGCGACCTGGGGCCCTTAATTTCGGCAACTTTCCAAACTGAAAGGGGGACTCCTCTGCACCCCCTACCTCCAGGTGTGATAAAGCCTACAAAACATAACACTAGTACTACCAGTACTGTACTCAGGGAGCAGTGACTCTCCCATTGACGTCTATAGACCAAGCAAAGTGACTTGGTCAGGGGACCAAGTCATGGCAGCTACATTTAGGGACGCACATCTTGGTTACTGCTACCACACCATAGTGACCACCAATAAGCGCATGATGCATTATACCTTAGTCGGCAAGAGTAACCCACCCCAGAGAGTAACTCGCCAGTGCTGCGTTCATGCATCATACCAACCCAATGGGTTGAAGATACTCCCGAACGGTCGGCATGGTGCATCAATGTAGCACTGGCGAGTTAGTTGCCGGTATATAGATAGATATATAGATAGATAGATAGATAGATAGATAGATACTGTAGTACTAAAGTCGGCAGATTCACACGCCCTGGGAGTTAATTCTGTAGACCCAAATACAATACACTCATTATACTTACATTTCCTGGTAGAAGTCAAAAAGGGTAAGTGCATAGTCCATCTTCCATTCATCTGTTTGAACAGAAGAAGCAGTAATTGGGTTAGTATACTGCGAAAGCTACAT
The DNA here is from genome assembly GCA_947462335.1 of Harmothoe impar. Lineage (NCBI taxonomy): Eukaryota > Metazoa > Annelida > Polychaeta > Phyllodocida > Polynoidae > Harmothoe > Harmothoe impar. Next base: position 31,352,250 of record OX381708.1, read on the forward strand.
TTTCTGCTGTACAAATTCGTTTCCAGAATAAGCTTTGATTTGATACCAAACTTGTCTATATGGGGGCGGCTTAAACCATAAAAAACGCTGCATTTCAGACGGCATTGTTTTGGGAATTATTTTCCCTAACTATGGGGTCTAAGGTGGGGTTTTCTTGTATATTAAAGATAAAAGAGAAACATATTCTTTTTTTTCCCTCATTAATGCTTTATGGACGACATAATGCAATAATGCATTATACCTTGGTCGGCAAGAGTAACCCACCCCAGAGAGTAAGTCGCCAGTGCTGCATTCATGCATCATACCTACCCAATGGGTTGAAGATACTCCCGAACGGTCGGCATGGTGTATCAATGTAGCACTGGCGAGTTATTTGCCGGTATATAGATATATGTATATATAGATAGATAGATAGATAGATAGATAGATAGATACTGTAGTACTAAAGTCGGCAGATTCACACACCCTGTTTGGCTTAGAAGATTCTCTAAAGTTGAGGGTGATGCTTACACTAGAGTTCAGCTTCTGCGCGAGACTTTATGGTAGTGGAAGCGATTTGATGTAAGAAAGCTTAGTTTTTCTGCCAAGATATGATGAGAGTATTCATTAATGATAAAAATAGATATTTCAACAGACTTTGCCAACACTACAGGGTTAATACTCCCAAAGGGTCATCGTCATGCATTGAGGGAACCCTGGTGAATAGACTTCACATGCATCACAACAGACTATGCGGCCCTTGAAGGGTTAAAGCAAAGAATGTTACCTTGTACTGAAGGTTTCTTGCGTTTTTCTACCCTTTCTGAGGTGCTCCAAAGTCGGATTACTTGATGGTTTGTTCCTTGTAGAAAGAGATTTGAGAAAATGTCATACTTTCCTTTCTGTTTTTGCTCATGGGATTTAACTTACAAGGAGGGTTACATGGTTTCTACTAATTTCAGTCGATTGTACAAGGAATGCAAAACCTTTGTCAGTCTCATTATAGAAGTCTGTTTTTCATGATTTGAAGAGTTTGGATGCAAAACGACATATCTCCATCCCAGAATTGAAGCATACAGCGTTTTTTGTAAAGACACCCTGAGGTCAATTATCATATGTTGGTAACAGAATGTATACTGATTAGGCCCTAATGATATGAAAAAAAAGTAAATCTTGAAAAAATTGTTTGAGGATTATATTTTACTCTCCCTAATCTTCATTTTTGTATGATTTTTGTCCCTATTTTTACAATGGCGCTTATGTCGTTTTGCATCCAAACTCTTCATTTATTAATTGGAATATTAAGAGACAACATTGTTTAGTTGAAGCAGTAAACCACTGTAAAGGGTTGTTGTATAGCAGTCATGATGGATGAATAAATGTCTTCAAAGGACAACATTTTCAATGCTATATTTCATGAGTACCTTGATGCTGTGCCATTAGTCTTTGGAGATCACTCTCTGAACTGTCCTTCAGCATGTAGGCCTTTTCAAGTCGCTGACACAGGATGGTACCTACAAAATTGTTAATTTAATTGCATGAGAGTTGCCAGAAATAGTAAGTGATGACCAAAGTTTGTTATGTTACTGCTCGATCCAAACATTGCATATGTTACAATAAAAATAAATTGTCATAAATAAATGTTACACAATATAAATCCATCTATGGCAGAGCTGCCAACCTCAAAACTCTCAAAATCGTATTTTTTATGTGATTTTTTGCCTGAAAAGAGTATTTAGCGTACTCACTTCACCCCAAAATCGTACTAAAATCGTACTTTTCTTTTTGGATCACTACATTAATACAACATTGATAAAGACATGATAAGCTGTCTATTCCATTAAGGAATTGATCCAAGAATACTACAATATTGCTATTCATAACAAAATAAGAGACCAGAATATGATAAAAATTCAGGTTGATTATGAAAAAATGAAATCTCTATACACAGACAAACTGTATATCTAACTGCAAAAGATAGCGCTGGCTCATTGTCCTTTCAGAGGAATTTACACCATTAAAAACACGAAATACACACTTTTAAGTGATCCCATCGCTTTTATCTTATTTAAATATTATTCATTTCAAAGTCCTATGACTAATATTAAGCCCATAGCAAGAGAGGGACTGCCGTTTGTTGGAAGTCTGTCCCCTGAACTGAAAAAAAGCAACTTCCCTCATGGTCTAACAAAGGTATTTTAAAAAAAGCCTCATTCACCGTTTTTTTTGGTGTTTTTTTTCAAAACGTGTCAGCAATCAATTTTATGTGGCCTAATTTATGAAAAATATATCTAGGGCCAAAATGTGTACCGTAAAACCTCGCGTACTAGCCGCGGCTAGTACGCGAGTCAGATCGCCAGTGCGGCTTATAGAAATGGCTCCAACTCGGGGTGCGGCTTATACGCAAGTTTCTCCAAAGTACGATTTTGAAAATCACCATAAAATGACTTATTATGACCCTGGGGGCTACAGGGACTACTGGGAGGTCGGGGGGTGGTGTCAATCACTCAACACAATGCAGGCCACTTGCACCTCAGCCCTAACACAATGCAACCACCGCTAATCCCTGCCAGCATCCAAATAATAACAATGCCACAATGGCGGGGGGGGGGGGGAGGGGGGTGACCGCTACATAACTATACTACAGGTCGGGTGACTGAGAAAGCTGTCAGTATTCATGGAGGCCCCACGGGCCATGGGGAGGCGCTACGGGCCGTCAGGAGGCCGCACAGGGCCACCAGGAGGACCCTGAACCAATGTGTGCACACAGACTTGAGCCAAAGTTAGGGGTGCGGCTTGTACACAAGTTTTTCCCAGGTACCATTCAGACGGCCTGTGCGGCTTATAGAATCGTCCCAAACTCGGGTTGCGGCTTATACGCTAGCTAATAGCCAAATTGATCAAAAAGCGTACTGGATACCCCAAAATCCTACTAAATCGTACTCAAGATGCAAAATCGTATTTTGCCTCAAAATGAGGCCAAAAAGCGTACTAATACGCCTAAAGCGTACTACTTGGCAGCCCTGCTACGGTATAAATGTGGGTGTAAATGAATTGATGCTCAATGTGATGCAAATCTATAATGCTTGCAAATGATACCTAATTACTATCCTAAAGTGGTTCTTTGAGTCATATATTGCAGCAGTATACATCCATGATGATTGTAGGCTGGCTGCAGTGTCCAAGCTCTAATCCTTTCTCCTACTGTACACCCAGCTACAAATTACTAGAAGAGCAAAGTTAATATTACTATCTATTCTGCACTATTTCTTGCCTAATATTTTGAAAATATCTGATAAAATTCAATAACTTGAGACATTTTGGTGAGACCCTGTTGCTTACCAAACCGCTGTGTTATGCGATGGCCGTAGTGGAGGAGAGCTTCATTCAAGATATCTGACCGATTTTCTGATGTCATCTCCTTTGAGATAGATGAGAATCTACCTAGATAGCTCCAGAGGCGTTCAGCTCCTTCTCCGTCACACAACCCTGCTCCATCAAGCGTACGAGGGCTGTATTTGAGCTGTGGATATATATTTACATGTAAATGTAACATAGGTGGCCTTTACTTCAGGTAGAACTAATTTTCGCAAGAAATGTTGATCCGTTGTTAGAAATTCAGATGTCTGGGTAAAGTGAGGTCCTGTCATATACAGCTTCAATGTGCAACAAGAAATATCCCGTTTTTTAAAATACAAGTCATATAGTGATTAGTTTAACTATTAAACAAGATGGACTGATCTATTTAAATACTTATATGATCTTCAGGTTTGTGTCATTTCTTGTAAACAAGTGACTTTACGAACATTTTACTTGTCATGAACCGTAGCAACAGATATTGCAAGAGGTTGCCCATGTCATTTAGATCACATTAACTCAGGGTCCAGGTGCTTAAAGGATTGAATTTACATCATATATATCATGCATATTGATACAATAATGATATTGGCTGAGATCCCCATGTCCACCGTGTGCTCTACAATGCACCTTATTTGCATGAGCTCTCTACTTTGTTTCCATCAAAAAGCGGATTTACAAAGTAAGGGGTCATCACCAGCTACCCTAGTGCTTAATGTTTCCTTAGTCTCCATGCATCCATATTAAACTCCTGATTAACCCATTAAGGGCGAATGTAGACTATAATAGACATCCACCCCTGGCCGGATGTCGACTATTTACTACACCATGTGGGGCCGTATGTCGACTATAATCGACTTAACTCTATGGGATTTAGGAAACTCCCGGCCCCAGGGAAAGAATTTGAAAAAAATTCCGGCCCCCTGACTAGAATTTATTTTCTTGGGCCGGCCTCAATGGGTTAAGATAAATGGCCTAAATCCCATGATCACATTTTAATGAAAAGATACCTGACGTTTTCATGGGGTTAGTTTTCATGGGGTTAGTTGAATTTTGATAGAAAGATACCCATGGTTGTCATGGGATTTACTGAGGTCCAATCCAAAGCTAACCAAGGTTGTGATGGGTTTCATCGAGATTTAAGTGACAGCTATTTGAGGTTGTCATGGGATTTACTGAGATGTATTTCAAAGCGTTCCAAGATTTAATAACTAGCTACTTGAGCTTATTATGGCTTTTTATTGCAATTTAAGTGACAGCTACCCGGGGTTGCCATTGGGCATTCAGAAAACTTAAACCCCATTCAAGTGTAACGGTCATGGAAAAATCATCTGGAGAAAGCGGGACTCAACCCCACGACCCTCAGATCTAGACCTGCTGCTCTACTAACAAAGCTACCTCCCCATCCGACAAATTGACTGTGCTGTACTTTACTGGGTTGGTTCAGTGTGTAGAGGGGAACAGTGACTCAGGATCTGACTGTCACACAAGGGAATGTTTAATAGGTATCAGAGCACCTTATATTTCATCCAACCCAAGGTTGGCAGATACCATTTAAACAGGGTTCTCCCCACACTGCAATGACACCGGCGGGCCGCCGGCGTCCTTTTCATTACCGCCGGCGTCATATTACCCCAGAATCGCTGCCGGTGTCATTTTAGCTTTCTATAGGTTTTTGAATTTTGAAAATCCATCGATTAGATCAGAAGTTATTCCAATTTTAGGGCTTTTTATCCAAGAGAAAAGACTTTTATGCATCAATTCGGATGTGGGGCCATTAATTACTAGCAACAACCCTTGTATAAGCCTCATGCCCAGCTTAGGAGAATCCTATAAACCGCACTCGGGGTCTGACTCTTATAAGCCGCTATTTCTACGCGAGAATTTACGGTGTGAATTTTTAGTCGGCGGAGAACCCTGCATAAAACCCCAGGAAATTGGTTGCAACCTGGGTTTTACATGAGCTGTATTGGGGTTAACGTAATACTTAAACATAGGTATTTGTACAGTGCACTCAGGACTGCATCGTCCACTTTCTCTAGGGTGAACACTGTGGGAATGGGTTAGATAAAAGGGGCCACAAACCCATGGAAAAATACTTCAGAATGTGAAAGTATAGACCAAATTTTGAGTTTCCAAACAAAAAAGTAAACTCTGTGTCATGTATAACTAATCTCTTTGCAAGTCAAAGTGATATCACTGGTCATAGTGGATATATAGTTATCTTAATTCGGCCCCCCAAATAATTGTGCATTTGACCGTTCCTGCTTTTGTGTAAAAATACATGCCTTGCATGATTGCTGATGACCGTAAATGTGGAACGCTCCAATTCCGATCCGGCAGGAGTAGGTGATCCTGTTTTTCTAGAAACAGAAAAAAGGGCAATTCCACATGAGGGATTGTGTGAAATGTTTGTTGTATCTGCTGACATAGGATATGAAGAAATAAGGAGGTCTGATCTCATATTTGAAGTTAGGCTTGTATCAATTTTACGATTTACGTGAGCTTTTCTCTGTAGGTTCATTATTCTACTAATAGGTCAAGAGTTAGGTTGAAAACACAAGAAGGTGTCCCTTTTAGGATTTGGAAACTTTTCCCCAAAAATATCATTTTAAATCAAATAGAACTTAACTGACTTTAAATGAAAGGAACCCTGGTAATGTAACCAATTGTGGGAAAAGGAAGTTTCGAATCTGGTATATGTGGCCTATGTTAAGCAGTTTTTTTTTGTTTGGATACATTGCACTTTGCGTAAGAAAAGCCTCATAAAATGGGAATATAATTTCTCTCTGAAGAAAATATATTTTAAAAAAGTATTCCAATAAGTCTTTTTCCAGGTATTTTGCTCATGGCCTGTAATCATTGGAAGTTATTTCTTTTCATCAGTTCCTCATGATAACAAAGCACTACCATTTCAAAAGTGATAAAGTGTTCTGAGTTTTTGCTTGAGGAGGGGATGGACGACTGTTGATTCATATATCCATATTTCGGACTGACATTTTGAACTGGCTGTACATAGATTAAAAGGATTCATGTACCAAACTTAGTATAGCACAGGATTGAGTTTCGGATCACTGTTATCACTTTTATTTCTATAGGAAATGGCTGAATAAAGGGCTGTGTGTGCTTTTTATGTAGTATATGGTAGGGCTCTCCAAGAGTGTTTTGAAAATCATCTTATGAAATAATACATGTTTACAAACTCAAAAAAAAAAGATTGGCTGTGGTTTTTTTTGGTTTTTTTTTAAGGAATTCTATTTTGTCAAATGGATTTTGATGCTGAAAAAGTGAAGCGAGCTAATGGAATCCACAGGAAAAAATATTTAATTGGTTGATGTGTGAGAACCAAGGGGAAAAAAATAAAAAAATAAAAAGAAATGAGGGGGGTGAAAATCTTTTAAAAAAATTTCCATTTCCATTTCCAACGTAAGGAGCATGAAATCCATTGACCAACTTTTCTTTTAGGTCTGGTCCTATAAGTATGTTGAACACGTTAAAACAAAGTTGCTTGGTGCCATCTTTTACATTAATACTGTTAATAGCTGTTCTAAGACACAAGAAAGAAGGATATAGAGCCAAATTTACGTACCAAGAGGTGGGCCTCCAATTGACAGCCGATATCATACAGCAATATCTCAACATTTGTTAGATTTGACATGAGATACACAGGATATCCCATTCTGCAAGCGAAATACAATATAAAATGTTATCGCAGTGAATATGATAGGCAATGATGAAACATCAGCATAGAAGCACAGACAGGTAAAGTTTAGGTGTTGTGCTAGATTAGGATTAAACGGTTTAATACCCGTGAACTTAAGTGGTAAATTGTTGTGAAATATGTCCTAAGATATTGGGTTTACTTATTGCATTTTTTGAGGAAGAACAGAACGCACACCTTTCTCCATACCGAAGATTGAAAAACCTTTGCGGAAAATCGTGATTGCAGACCGCACCAAAGATACCGGTGACATCAAGTTTATCTGTCTTGTTCTTGGTGCGGATGACACTGTCAGCTTGGAAATTGCTGCATGACTGGTATAAACGAGAGAGAAATTGAACAGATGATAAGTTAAAATGATGCTACTTTTCCTTTTTTTCTTAAGATAAAATCGTTTCATATAAAAGTTTATTACTGTAATGCAAAAATGTGTGCTTTTTAGGTTAATTATTTGAAACATTGTTTGTCTTTGGATTTTGGAGAAAATGTGACTTTTATCCTAAAAATAGATTCTACAACCCACTAAATCGCAATTTTTACCTGATAGCCTGCAGAATTACACAGCAGAGGGAACTCAATAAAACAAGTAGCACGGAGGGTCAATTGGCATTTGTAAACAAATGTGCAGGTTTTCAAGAGAATTATATGTGATGTGTACTGCGAAAAGGGACCTTAAGCCCAAAATCCACGGCGGCAGGAAGCTGCGTTAAAACTGCATCGCACCTGTACCGCCGCTATTTCGCTGCTAATTCGCCCGTGCCCACAGCGAAACAGAGGCGAAATGAGGGCGGCAGAGGCGCGATGCAGTGAAATAGTGGCGGAAAAGTGGCGGCAGGGGTGCGATACTGTTTTAACGCAGGATCCTGTCGCCGTGGACATGGATGGCCCTATTACGGACACACTTAGTTTTAAATACAGATAGCATGAGTTACTACACATAGCAGGTGGATGCTTGCCACACCAAGCAATATGTTTATACAGTTAGCAGTTGGATGGTTGTCTGCTACATGTAGTCACTACACTTAACAGGTTGCAGGATTGATACAGTTAGCAGTTGTACAGACCTCTCTCTATGTTATGTCCTAGCTCTGAGTAGGCAAGAGAGGCCGTCTCTGTGTGACCTCCCCAGTTCTCCTGAATTCATCGCAACATTACCCCAGCCAGTATAGTAATTAGTCCCCTCCTGCCCATTCGTACGGCCTGGGTTTAAACTATGCTCTAATTTGGCAGACTCTTTCTGTAGGACTGTCATTGATACCCCCCAAATCGATACATCGACATTTCCGGAATTACGATTATCGCATCGGCAAAAGCATTATATCGATACAATATTAGATCTATAGATTGTCCATGAATTCACCTTCCCAAAACTGAAAGAATTTCGTAGAAATTCCAAATAGAACTAACTTATTTATTAGTTTTAAAATGATGAACTTAAAAGGCCTAATATTTGAGGGGAATTTACATCTTAATGTTATTCAAAATTAATTTTGATGACCAATCCATCACATCGAAGTGTATACAGCAGTTCTAAACTTAGCCCATATAGGATTTGGCAAAGCAAATGTGCTCCTTATAACCGTCTGCTCCTTATAACCGTCCACGTTATAAAGAGATTTCACTGAATTATTCCATTTATACCAAAGTGTTAAAAAAAACCAATTGCCACATCTAAACTGGACGACCATGGTATAACCGAAATTAATATATGATGCAGATTTCATACAAAGAGTTGGAATACGAGTTTGAATGTGCACAGTAAAATATTGTCCTTCATAGATTTAATTGTATACCGGGATAAGATATGTGTGCTGATATTCTGTACCTTGGTGTGTGACTTTCGCTTTGCAGAATGAGCAGTGACATATGCATCTACTTCTGGCTGTGAATAGAAGAAGTTTTTTTGGTGACGGACATCTAATGGTGGGCCGCCAGCTGCTTTTCTATGTACTAAGCGGAAGTTTCCGTCCATGCATATCAGTTTTCTCCTTCCACTATTTTCCTGCAGAAAAAGATATACAACTATTAATGCAGGTATATGTATAGATGGGAGCATTTATTAACCTTTAAATGGTGGTGTAATGCATTAACGTATCATGACGACACTCCCGGCAGGTCAGGATCATGCACCAATGCAGCACTGGTGAGTTACTCATTGGGGCTGCATTTGTGCATTAGGAGGACAAATTTTATGTCATGTTTTAGCAACATCTGTCCTTACAGGGTGAAAGAAGAGTGTGTTGCAATACTGTATTTGACCTTATTACCATACTTAGACATCACAAGATGTGTAAGTGTTTTACCCCAATTATATGGTGCATGCATCCTGATGAAATAGAGACAAAAACTAGAACACTCGATATCTACCCCTGCACCCAACCATCATTATCATATAGACATCTGTGGACAAAACATCATTATAACAATCATATAGAAACTACAATAAAATGTAAATTGTATTATTAACAGTCCAAATTTCTGTGAAAAATGGATGGATAGCTGGTCTAATTAATATAGAAGAAGGGAATAATAGAGAGTCTACCTTAGGACACGCCAAGCACTCTAGAGGTTTGTAAATATCTCCTGCATACTGCAAAAACTTTGTATGGTGGTATACTTCCATAAAATTTAACAGCACCTCCCATCGTAGGACACGAGCAACGTCAGCAACCTAAATGTAATGTGATAGATCTGTACGTGAGTTGCACAAAAATGGACACAAATACTGTAAATTCCCGTGTATAACCCGCTGCTTATAACTGAACCAAACCCTCAGTGCAGGTTCAACAAGATTCAAAAACTCTAAGTGCAGGTGATATAAGGGGTCTTGGCCGTATAGTATAGCACTATGATCATAATTTTCAGACCTCTGACCAGTGTGGGTTATAGGGTTCTTCCGTGTAATAACCCATGCTTGTATTTAACGGCCCTTTGACGTCATCAATGGCCCTTGTTTACATTTATACGGGGTAGAAATGAGCGATTTTAGGCTCCCGCCTACCATAATTTTGGTAATTTGAATCGAAAAAACATAAAAAGTAAACACAAAGGCACACTCGATTAAGCCTTTTGACAGGGTTATCTCACTTGTTGAATGTCAGGCCTGTGTACGTGTTATACATTCAACTCATGAGATAACCCTGTCAAAACGCTAAAACTTGTGCACCTTTGTCTATTTATCTATAGGGTAAATAGTGATGCTGTAATCGTAGATCTTTTTTGTGTTTTGCTAAAAATTACAATTTTGCTTGATTTAAAATTTTTGATGATTTTTCTGTTCGGCGAAATACACAAAAATATGTACAGCCCAAGAACATCTATGTTTACAGCAGCAGAATGCTCTCCTAATGTTGGGATGCGTCAATGAAGACTGATGGTAGCAGTTACGTACAAAATGAAACCCTTTTAGTTTTGTGTTGATTCTATCTATGTAAAACGGGAACAAATTTCTTTGACTCTTACCCAATCTGCTGCCTTCATGTCAACACGGTGTCGTTGCATACCATGGCAGAATGCGGTCAGTGGTAGCTGTCCCTCAAGGACGAGGGCGCGCAGGGTAAGCATTAATTCTATTGTGAATGCAACTGTTGGTATGTCTGGTGAGGCAGGCCATAAACCATAGCCGAGCAGTGTGAGTGCACGATCTTGACATGAACACAACTCCATTTTCTGTAGTCTCTGTTGTCCTTATGACAGAATGAAAGACAAAATGTAAGTGGATAAATAGGTATTTCACTATAAGACAGATTGAAGATTTGACACAACCAAGTAACCTTTTTAGTAGCCTGAAGAAATGTAATGGATTTATGGTGTATGGATTTTGAGCACTATATGCAGCTGACCGATTGCTGCGGCCACTGTAGTCCCCGGGACTATGCGCCAGCGCGCGCGTAATTTACGCGTCTGCCACGGGTGTCCTCGCGCCTACGCGCCCCCCCTGCCCCCTGCTACACCCCCCCTCTGCCCTGCCTTACACCCCTGCATGTGGCTGGCTCTACGGGACTGGATATGGACAGTAACTATATATAGTCCCCAGGACTACGTCTGTAGTCCCTAGGACTATGTCTGCAGTCTCCAAGACTATGATTGTAGTCCCCAGGACTAGCATTGTAGTCCTGAGGACTATTACTTAGTATAGAGCTACTTACTGCCCCCTTATCATATCATATAGGGCCTATATGCCTCTGCTTGACTGAATTCTAAAAGTACTAAACAATGTTGGTGCATAGTCCTGGGGACTAAATCTGTAGTCCCCAGGACTACGGAGGAAGTCCTTAGGACTACAAGTATTAAACTTGTAGTCCTGGGGACTAATAAAATGATAGTCCTGAGGACTACAGATATAGTGCTGGGGACTACTTTGGCCAGCTGTATAGTCCTGAAGACTACAGTTAAAGGGCTAGGTAGTCCTGGGGACTACAGACATAGTCCTGAGGACTACCCATAATGCCTTATGTTTATTACCCATGATGCTTGGACAACTATAAAATGCTGTGTGTTTGGTATTTTGATTCAGTTGTAAAGTTGTACTCCTGAAGAAGACACATACAGTGTCGAAACGTTGAGTTATACAACTTGCTTCTCTGCTGTAACGTTTACTACCACACTATGGAATAAAACTGGATCTTAAAAATGGAACTTTCAGTCGTTGGAGTCACTTGGTTCGTGGAGGTTAAGTTATACAATCTTACAGTATGATAATCCTGAGCGCCCCCCCCCCACCCACCCTCACAGAAAAGAAATCATCCCCCAATTCCACTTTCCCACGGTGCCTGGCGGCTCCTGGGACACGTGTACACGCGTTGGGCGCGCGGCAGGGCAGGCGCGGCAACGTCGTAGTCCTAGGGACTACAGTGGCCGCAGTAATCGGTCAGCTGCGCACTATATACCGAGGACTGAGAAAACTAAGAAAGGAAATACAGGTATGATTATTTTCAATAAATAAGTCCATGGAAGAAGAATTGCAACTATCTTAATATTTGGTTACAAATTCACAGTTTAAAAAATTTAGATATCATGGTCTTAAAAATTATCACCCACCTCTGTCATCAATAACTACTATCAGTGCCTCGTATATATTGGGACATGAATGTCCGTCCAGGCGTTTCCAAATTGTAGGGAGCCAATATTCCCGGAAGAAGCCATCCTGTTGGAAATGGCAATTTGACAACGTAGAAGTATCGGTATAAACTATGTGAAAAATGTAATCTATAGTAGCATTTAACAGAAAGATGCATGATTTCACTGAGTTTAGTTGCAGAATGTGTTCAAGTGTTTAAAGTTGGACTTTAGTCAATGAAAAGTCGAGTAACCAAAGGTTTCATATAATTAGTTTAGTGAATCAAAGTTACTTATATGCAGCAAGCAGAGATGGCCAGAATATAGTGATGAGAGAAAACGAGTATTTATTGTACCTCTTGACTCCACATCTCGATAGAGTGTAGACTAGTTCTATGTTGTGTGATACAGCATTCCTCACAAAAGTAAGACATAGGGCCACAATCTTTGCATCTTAAAATCTGGCCCTTTTGTGGTGTAGATTTGCAGGCACAGCAAGTGAAGGTCGCTGGATATGAATCCATGATGAGACAATCGATAAGTCCAGGTCTCAGTGCAGCCCATTTGCTGGCAGCCAGGATACGCTTTTCATGATGTTTCGAGACTGAATAAATAGAAAGATGACATATCAGTGTTTGACACATGGAAATACGAGTTTGAAACAATTCCAATTGTAATTTGTGTGGAGAGGAGTTTAGGGGCGTGATTCAAATTTGACTAAAGACAACTTGTTTAGATTTGTCTAAAGACAACTTGCTATGTTAAAATTCCCCCATGTGGCTACCCTGTGGATAATTTGTGTGTCATGTTACGACACAGGATGTGACGGTCATTCTGATTGGTTGAACTAACAGGTTGCACGCCACTATCAAGTAAATAACAATAAGAATGATTTAGTTATGTGTAATAGGTCAGCAGGGATTGCACCTGACCAGTATTGAAGTCGATAAAAGAGTAATAAATCAACGTAGATCTACGTTAACAGTGGGTAGATGACTTCTCAATGTCACATTAGGTGGCAGCACTATGAATTATGGAGAGAATGTTACAGCTCTTTAACAAATCTATCACATTCAAACAGTAAATTCTGATTAATTATGAATTCAATATCATGCAAATAGACCGTATTCAATAGAATATTTATATATAAAGGACAGTAGATTACCCCTTTGTGGCCGAGCATCAACTATAGTCGATCCCATGGCTGGGCGAGCATCGACTATAGTTGATGCCATGGCAGGGCGAGCATCGACTATAGTCATCATAACTCTATGGGATTTAGCATAGGCTCGTCCTTAGGGAAAACTCCTGCAAAGAGGCTCGCCCTCCCAGCTAACAGCACCAGTTTTTGGCCGCCCTCAAAGGGTTAAAGTATTGTGCATAAATATGTGCTTTGTGGCACTTCACTGAGTGGACACCACGTTGGTGGTAACAGATGAAATACAAAGCCTCTCTGCAGCCAAAACAATTCAGCAGATCTATACTGTGAGGCTGCTCAGTTGAACTACAAGAATATACTACATGCATATAGAATAAAATGAGACAATTATAGTGCTTATTTTCTATGAATATTGTTTGTTCATGTACATTTGTCTGAATCCCACTACCGTAAAACCTCGCTTATAGGTCGATTTTTATTTGGAATTTATTTTTGCTATAAGTCGAATTTTCACCTCTAAGTCCAATTCGACCTATAGGTGAGGTTTTGAAAAAAAGTAAAATTATTTAGGGACCCAAAATAGGTTAATTTTAATGCTGTAAAATATACACTTTTTAGGGCATTGATTTTCCATGTAAGGCCTATTTCATCACACCACATGTTGGGAGTCGTCTTTAGGACAGAATGTCATGAGTATTACTCACTTTGGCTATAGGAAAAGGGTGGTCATGGGGGGTCTGGGTTGGGATGTGGCCCCTCAAAAAATCTCAAAAAAGTTCCACACCAGCATGCAAAATTTCAAATGGATGGTGAAATTTCACAAAGAGCCGGCTCTAAATACAAGAGAGCTTGGCCCCAAGGAGAAATCGGCCCCAGTGAAGTCGGCCCCAGTGAAGTCAGCCCCAAGGAGAAGTCGGCCCCAAGGAGAAATTGGCCCCAGCAAAGTTGGCCCCAAGGAGAAATCATCCAGAGCTCACCAGAGTGCACGGACAAACGTTTAGAGTGAGCCTTAATCAAATGTTAATAAGTCTTTATCTTAAAGTCTTTATAACACCCACCAAATATAGATAGCGTCATATGTTGATATCATGGGTGCCTATGCCCCCCAACCCCCGTTTTCATTCCTTTTTTCCCTTTTTAATAGGGGTGAGTATTATTTAAGACTTTAAAACTAAGACCTATAAAGACTTGATTAAGACTCTAATTTCTAAACGTTTGTCCATGCACTCTGATGAGCTATTAAAGTCTTAATAATAGTCTCCGGAGCAAACACTGGCGGACGTTCCTGGAGCCAGAGTCTGCAGCGTACCGTTGTCACTTTGGCCGTCATTGGCGACGGTGGGACATACGGGCGCCGTGATTGGTCAGTGCCCCCCACACGTATAAAATCATACCTGTGGGAATTTACTGTGCAGTTGACTCTGGCTCCAGGAACGTCAGGGGAAGTGTATGATTTACCTTTCTTTGCTCTGGAGACTAGTCTTAATTGTTGGCTGCTATTCACCAATTTGCGCAGAGCGCAAATATTGGCATTCTGCGCTGCGCCATTTACAAATAGCACATGATGAGCGCTGTGTGGAAAGCCAATCTGTGCGGGATACAAATTTGAGGGAATGTGCGAGTACCTGTTTCATTTGTAAGTCCTTTAATCAATTTAAGCCAAATAAGTTGAAACACAACAGCGGCGCCATGATAATTGATGGACTGTTTACATTCATAGCTCATAATGGGCAAAGGTACAATGATATTAATCTATATCAAATGACTTGAATACGATCTCGCAACAATTTGTATACCGCACACTGCCGATTGGCGTTCTGCGGCGATTGGTGAATAGCGCCCAACATAATAATACCCACCAAATATAGATCCTGTCAAATGTTGGTATCATGGGGCGCTCTGCCCCCCCCTCCAACCCCGTTTTTCTTTTCTTGTTTCCTCTTTAGTAATGGTGAGTACAATTAAGACTTTAAGACTTTCATAGTCTGTGTTGATCATTTCATCACACCTGCTTTATTCTGAGGCCGACCTAACTATGGGGCCTACTTCACTCTCGGGCCAACTTTCCTCTGGGGCCGATTTCACTGGGGCCGATTTCTCCAGATACTCATGAGAATGATTTCAAGCCCCGCCTCCTCTAAAGTGTGCGGAATAATTCGTGGTCCCCCCCTTACCAAAGGCGCCCGGAAATGTTTGCCCTCTTCCTTTGAATTATAGCAACACACTGTAGTTTTTTTGTTGCTAAAATGCCTTTTCTATCCCCTCCCCCCACCCTCAAGTCAAGAGTGATCGAACATTTTACGTCCCACCAATACCCTGATACCTGGCTACCTGAACTGTTTCCCAGGCAATGTGGTGACCTGGTGTAATAATTTAAGGAATCTGGCGACTTTTGGACAAAATTAATTTGGTTGTAGTAGAAATGGTAAAAAAAGCGACTTTGTGACCCTAGGCCTTTAAATTTGGCAACTTTCTGACCTGTTGCCTTTAAGAAGCTGTCCTGTCCCATGTGGATTTCAAGAAACACCTTATCACAGGGGCGGATCCAGGATTTTGGAAGAGGGGGGGGGGGGCGTGATATAGGCAATGTACTGGGGGTATTGGCAATTTTTACATCAAAATATACAGAAAAATAGGGGGCCGCACACCGGGTCCGCCCCCCCCCCCCTGAATCCGCCCCTGTTATCATCCTGGCCTAGCCTTGTTGAATTTAGCCATCCACCCCCATACGAGAAGGCTATAATAGATAGAGATCTAGTCCCAGTGACATGGTCCAAAATGGTCCAAAATGGTCTTTTCATGGTGACTTCTTAAAATCCCTCATTCCCCTCACCCCCCCCCCCGCCCTGAGACTCGTACATCCAGGGCAGTCAGTGAGTCACCTACTCCGCCAACCTACGTAGGCCAACATAGGCCTATGGAGTTCGGGGCTGGTGGTACGAGGCAGGCTTCCCCCCTCCATCAACAATGATAAAACACAGCACACTAAACGGAAGAAGTGGGAGTATAATTATAGGCCTACATACCTTTTGGTGCTTCAGTTACCGCTGGTTCATGGAAGTAATCTGCGAAACCTGACGTGGAATTGTCAGTCATATGAGCGTCTGTGGGTAGTGTAGCTTGCGCTGCCTGAAGTAAACCTGGTTGAATTCCTTCATAATCAATTGGAACAGCAACTTGAATAGTCACTGTCTTAGTCCCTCTTAGGCCCCGCGTTCTGACAGTGTTTAACCTCTTTGCAGGTTTACCTAAGGGTTTGAAAGGTGCCCTCACCATATTTGACCTTCCGAAATTGGTGCCATTTCAGGTCCGAATATACCATGTTCATGTTTACTGACAGACACATGTAGAAATAATAGCATACCATGTAGACCCAATACAATATTGCGGCACAGATGGTGGGTGCCAAGAAGAAATAGAGATGCATAGATCAATAATACAACTTAAGTTGTTAATGACCATAGATTTGTATAATTATATGAGAGATAATGAATACAGTATCGTGGAACCTTAATTACAGTGTGATATTTTGCAACTAGGAGGCAGCACAAACTATAGACACTCCCACCTATAATCCAGATGAGGAACTACGGAAAGGGGGAGGGGCGTTTTCTAGGGATGTCATTCATTGAAAATTTTCTTGCGGTTGAGTCCCAAAGAAAATCTCCCTCTGGTGCTGTGAAAGCTGTGTTTTCATCGAGAGGTGCCCTCTGAAGAAAACGCTTTTCTTACGGTCCTTCTCCCGTAGAACATAGTTGTATGGGGTGATAATGACCTATAATCCGCATGGTAGGGATCTATGCCTGTATTTCACATCTTACCAAAGCGGTGAAATATTTATTCATCCTGACCCCATTTATATTTGTTTGAGGAATACATCAGCTTCCTCTGCGAATTGAATGAGGTATAGGACCTTCAGGGGTGTCATTTGAAACTCATAAATCATTTTGACTAGCTGCTATGTGAAGTAAACCTTTTTTGAAGGACTCTACAGCCTCAAAGGCCGCCTAATTAAATTGAACTTTTGAAGTGCGCTGTCTATGCACGATAGACTGAACAGCAATTTTACTTCAGAAGTTTGACAAAAGCTGCCCGAGCAGTGAGCACAAGCAACCAGAGGCGGAGGGGATATTTCATCCAGGATGAAAGATAATTGCTGCCTCAATTACATTGGCTGAATTCAATGTGCATTTTACATTCATGAATTGCATATGGTATAATTGTTGTTGAGTAAATAGGGTGTTTTCAACTTGATTAAAAGAGAGCCCCCTTGCTTATTCGGGTAGCAAATCATTGACTTCCTGATGAAATGGTTAACCTGTGTGAGAGTTCACATAGATTGAAAGAACAGGGATGTTTCTTTAGTAGTGGTCGAAGAGTAGCAACACGATGGAGACATTTACATACTGCAATAAAACCTTTAACCTTTATACATACTAGTATACTATGTTTTTGCTGTAGTTGAGGGATGATATAGATACCACTCACTTTCATGTTCCATGCTTAGGCCAAAATGTGTAAAAGGTGTGTTTCAGGTTGCATAGTCTAAAAATCTAGGTAGGATAGGTCAGATTTTTTCTTTTATTATCATTATTTTAATCTTTGGCCTGAAAAAAAGGCATCCAAAATTTGACAAACCCAAGCGTTGACTCGCCGACAATGGCGTCGATTCGTGGACTATCAAATTTACTCTGAAATAGTCCCAAAATTACTCAAAATGTGAGTATCTTTATCAAATTTGAATAAAGTTTCTAGGGTCGGCTCTGTTTTGCTAGGTAATGTCGGATAACCTGAAACAAACCTTTTTATTTTTATTTGGCCGTAACAACAATTTCCTGAATTCCCAGTGTAAACTATGCCCCACCCCATGTCGGTGCCTCCAGGTGCCAATTCGCATTTCCCTCAGTGTAAAGCATCCCCTAATACCTGTCTACACCCCTATTCACCTCACATGTTCCTTATTGTCTGAATGCTTACATAATAGCCTTCAACGTAAACTACACTACACCATTCCACCTCCACACGTCCTCGTCCACACCTTGGTCGTAATGTATTGTAGACTGAGGACCACACATCAGCAAGGGCTTGGTATGCTGCGCAGCTCATCTAAGATATCTGACAAATGTCCATCTATATGGACCTAGACTTAGTTGTTCCTCATACTAGAATCATTTATAAAGACTCCTTATTCAAGATTGCTCTTAGGAGATTGCCACACAATATAATCTTACTAACTCCTATTTGAATATGTATGTTAATCATCGCCCATCTAGCTATGTTAAAAGGAACATTGGCAAATCTTATCAATTGTTACTGACAAGTAAGTCTTAATTAACCATTAATATAGTTAGCATTTATATTAACCTCATTTGAACCATCATAGTTACAATCTAATTTCAGCCAAATATTTCTATTAATGATGATAGTTACTTACAACTCACACATATTAAACAAATGGCATTTGCTCATCATATGATTATTATATTTAATACAGTTCATTGTAATTATCGTCTCCCCATAATTATACTCCCCATACAAGCCATAATACAGGACCGCCCCTCCAAGATGGTTGATATAATGGCTATTTATGATATGTAGGGATGCTGTATGCCTCAGTCCATTATCTAGCTCATAATGTTTTTGGTATTCAGCAGAATCTTCTCCAGCTTGAATGTTTAGGGCATGAGTACACAGGCGGAGATGCGCTGTAAAATAAACCTGCTATCTGAAAGGATTATGGTAATAATTAATGAAGATTAATTTATTTCTTTGGTGGTAATTTCTGCCAGAGATGAGGTAGCTAAGAGCAGGCTTATCAGCTGCTTATGGAAATTCCATTATGCAAAATATAAAAGCCAAGGGCTATTGTTTTTCAAACTATAGTCTGGCATAGCTTCCGCGAACATTATCCCCCTAAGGAAAAACAACAGCCAACATGTGTGTTATCCATTTAGGCCTAAAGCCTGGCGGATCCCTGCCAGATGCTGTAAATCCCTAGGGTAATTGAGACTCTGCCTACATTGATGGCCCACCCTCTTTTACCTAACAGAAGTGGGGAAGCAAACACAGAGCCATGTGTATGATGTGTTATGTCAGACAGAACTATGGTTTATAGATGGGTAATATACAAGGGTGAAAATTTAGAAAAGTGAATACACTTTTATGTATATACTTTTTTGGACAATTGAATGGTCAGATGGCATGTGTTCCTATACTTATCCATGTACTTCACACATGAGGTAACAAATAGGCTTAAAAGAACATTATAACATTTCTACAGGGATGCCATGACATGCAGACAGAAACAATACAATATCATTAATGGTATTTGCCAAATTCATTTCACCTCATCTAAACAGCCTATAACATGCTAGCCTGAAATGTCCTGTCTGAATGGTACCCCATACGGCTTGATGGGTTGGGAGGCAGTGCCTGGAGGTAGATGAGGAGCAGGAGGAGGAGGGGTTGGGTTGTTAGTGTTCTCCAGGTGAGAGCTGGGCAGGCGTTAAATCAGTCAACCTGCCTCCTCCGTTAGCCACGTCCAGTCCACTTGGCCTTCCAGACACTGCAGGCTACACCAGCACCACGCCCAGGGTACTGGATGTAGGGGGAGGGGAGGGGAGGGGGGGGGGTACCGCCCACAGTCTGGCTGTTATTTTGGGGAAGTGTTTATGGCTGCAATTCCACCATTCCGAAAACAAAGGTATGCAACTATTTAGATTGATATAGATTTATAAAGTGCTATTGTTGGAGGCTGAGTTTATCATGGAATCGTATACATATTAAAGTGATACAACACTTTAATATAACAATAAGTGAATCGTATACATAAGTAATACAACAGCTCTATAGCCACATTTCATATGCAAATGTATTAGCACTCCCAGAGATATATAGGTGAACTTTGAGACTACAAAAACTGTTACTGTATGATTAAGTTAATTCTTAAAGATTGTTAATGTAAGTGAATTATACAGTAAATGTACGGTATATAATTTGTCCCCTCATCCTCCCCACCCCCACCCCCTCATCAGTAATATCACCCAAAGGATTCTTTAATTATTTGTTATAATAAAGCTAAAAGATGGCATTGTGAAAATATATGTATATTTAGATAGAGAAAACAATCATGGACATTATATGCCATTCTTTGTCCGGCTGAGTGTACTATTGATAACTGCATTAATTTGCAGATTGTTCACATTCAGTAAATTAAACAGATGCATTGAATTGAAATTAAAGTGTAGATTCAATATATTATCATGATATAGAAGCTTTGATTACTAAAACATAATGTAGGCCTACCCTTGAGCAAAAGAGAGAGGAACCTGCTTTATGAATCCATGTTCTTCTAGAAGCCTGAAACAGTATAAAACATATAATAAAAGAGGCAATTCAATGGGTTGGATTTACTATATACATGTTCCATCTGCAAGCAATCAGTTCATTGTTTCTGAGGTGGTGGCCTAAATTGACAAAGTTATTTGGAGTTGTCTTGAAACCTGGATCTCTCTGGAATCTAAAAAACCTAATTTGGCAGCAGATAAAGACAATCCCTCTTACAGGAAAATGAGGTGATGGTTCAGACCGACCCGTAATTGATCTCATAATGGGAGAGAACCATTCCCCTAGAGTTTATTTAGAGCTAGCTGCCACACATGTTATTTGGTGAAGACTACCATCAAAACCACAAAAATAAGGATTTTGAATTGAATTATAAAAGCATTAAGAAGGGAATATGACTTTTTTTCTGGCATGGGAACATTAGGCCTACTGGTTTCTGCTTCAGGAATCTACCTCGTCATTATTTGATATTTCTGACAATTGAAGGTGTGTGATGGATATAATTTTCAATTTGTATAGGTATACATTTATATTATTGGGTGATGTGTATGCATATATTCTATACAAATGCCGCATAGAACATGTATACTTCTATTTGAAAAGAAGAATAGGATGTAATACGGTTTTCACCAGCTGGTTGTGCTAGTGTAGGCCTATGTCAGTTTATCTTGGATGGACTTTAGTAGTGAGCGATGATGTGACGTCACACATCGCTTCCGGTAGCGTCCGTCATGCGCAATGATCAGAGCGCCACCTCGCAGCAACTGCTGACCTCACGTTGTCATGGCGACATGGAAATGGCCGCCAGAGCAGCAGTGGGCTGTGATAACATGTGTAAAGGCAACGAGTGGAAAATCACGTGTTTTTAGGCTTGAAAGAAGATAGTTAGGATGCTAAGGGGAATGGAGGGGTAAGAAAAAACGTTGTTCTAGGTCGTCTCAGATCCATGAGCACCTGCGATACAGAATGCTCTCCTGACATTAGAACAAATTGGTCGTGATGTGTTTTAGCACCCACGGGAACCTATGCATTGACATATGAAGCACCCAAAAAGAAGTAAGCAAAGGGCAAAGCTCTAACCTCTGAACTCAAATAGTATTTCGTCAAGCAACGGGATAGGATTTCTTTGCTTTGGTTGGATAGGAATTCTCTTTTTTCCCTGTTATCATAAAGATGAAAGACATGCTGAAATATAGCCTATTACAGATGTGACGTGTGGAGGCTTTACATGACGTCACATTGTGCCGTCATGATGGTACGTCACGGGCCCACTCAGGGCAGGCTGCTGGACGTACATGTCTGTCTAACATGTCAGTGGGGAGATAATCTGAAAAAAGGCTTTGATGTCTGATTCCTGGCCTTCATCATTATAGTCTCACAGAGATTCATTGTGAAATGACACCCGTCCCCACATATTGTAGAGAGCTTTGGTTCATCCGTTATGCTTTCCTCATGTTTCAAATTCAAATTTCCCAGCACGTCCTCAATACACAGAGAAAAGAAGTAGAATCACGGAGACTCCCAAATGAGAGTCTGGACTCGATCACTGAGGTAACTCTCCCCCATGACTCTAAAGTGACTCCCAATCATTAGGGAGTGTTAGAATAGGAGTCATTATAGAGTTATTAGAGTCCTGCTAATGTTAGGGAGTCACTTTAGAGTCCGGGGGAGAGTTACCTCAGTGATCAAGTCAAGAGTCACAGTGATTCTACTTCTTTTCTCTGTATGGTTATAGACTACAATGTGTATACCATTTTTGGGCTAAGCAATGGATATCTCTAGACAGTGGGCCCTATAGGGACGGAGGTCAATCAGGCTCATTGGTAGCCTACAGATCGAGAGCATTTTAGTAATTGATCAGTTGAATGTTGACATCAAATGTTTTGTCGGCAGGTCAAGGTGCAAACGTATTTCAATGTATGCATTTTAGGTGGGCAATATCATATATAATAAATATTGTTAATACACAATCACTATGTATCTCGTATTTATCATACATCGTAACTAAAGTGCATTACAGGAAAAGCATAAAAAAGGGAGAAGTTTCCTCAGAATTACCTCCAATTACTCTTGTCACCCATCAAAGGGGGCCCCCTGACCCCGGGAGCACTGCTATAGTATAGCAGAGTAGGGGAGATGTAAGTTGTGGAATGCTACTCTGAACTATTGTACCCATATGGTGAGTAGGGTGGCCTATCCTTGCTGATGAAATCAAAACCGTCTGGAGAAACCTGTGCCATTGGGCCGTAAGTGCTATACTACGTCCATGAATACTTATAGAATTTGTTTTTAAAAAAGAACTAGCACTGTAAATGAGGAGCTGTAAGGGAACCCATACATATACTATATATATTCAGGAAGGGACTGAAAGAGTTCCATTGGGTTATTTAGAAATTTGCATCAGAGCGGTACTGGATTGGGCTATGGATAGGCCTATAGTGGATATTAGTGAATGGACACTTTAATAATAAAGGTCACTGTATTGTAGACTGTAGTCGATGTCCATACAATCCAATATAATTCAAGTATATTGGATTGTATTGGAGATACTGTTTCGGGGTATTTTCCCATACAGCTTTAGAGAATGCCACAGTAATAATGTTCCCCATATCAACGTATGTTTTAAGAATCTGCAGGTAGTGCTGAAACCACAATGCAGATGAAATTTAAACTGTCTTGGGCAACCAGCGACGTCAGCCCGTCGACGCTACGACGTCGGCCATCAGGGCTGATGACGTCGGTCCCTTTGAAGTTCGGACTGCGCTGCGCGCGCATATCGTCATTAAAGAGTAGCAGCGTCTTCCGGCGACGTTAGCGCCATCTTTAGTCCATTAGGGCGATGAAAAATAATTGATGATTTATGCAGATAATTTCGTTGAGAGATGGGTGGTAAAGGGGTAAAACCTCAGCACGTCTTTGAAAAGAGAGACTTCTCCCCTGTGACTGGTTTGAACACGGTCACTAATGGCACGACTAGGCACACACCACAAGAATGATAGGGCATATCTGCTTTTACACTAATACTACACATAGTCTTAGTATCAAAACAGCTATATTGAATCAACTCCTAAACCTGTCCAATGTGTAACGTTGAGGAGTATAGTCAGATAGATGGTCTTGGGCCACCTCTAGGAGTGGGATAGTTACTACTCCACAGTAATATTAATCATAAATAATCACTTGGAACATCCACGAATCCTGTTATTAATTATATACTTGTATGCTGAATGAGAGGGGAATGATCATTAAATAAGGCATTGTAATCAAATTTAACAAATTCCCAACACATGCCTTTAATGTCAAACTACTCACTAGTATACCTTAGAAGTCTACTAGCCCTCCTCCCCTCCATCTTCCCAGACTATCTTCCATCCCAGGACAGGGGTCAGGAGTATGTCACGCCCGCCAATCACCACAAATACACCCTGCCTATCTGCCCTATACTACCAAGAGGGATAACGATCCAAGTTGGGGGATGATGGAAGGGGTGAACCACACACTATAAATTGTGTGACATTTACCTGAACTCCCATGATTGAGATCTCAGGTGAGGCTTACAATATACAACAACCAGTGGATCCTCACTCCATAAACTCACCCATACTTATACATTGATTAATGAACTCCATTTACAGCCTTAGCTATTTGGAGAGGTGGAGATCTTAAATTACAGTCCCTGGTTTGAATGACTAATGTTGTGAGGCTCACTGATATACGATCTGGTTTGTTTTGACAAAAAGAGACAAAGGAGAAATAAAAAGATGCTACCTGGCCAACAGAGGTACGCTGTCAAGTTGTGCTCGTTTCCAATAAATATAATTATAGCGTTGGGGACCAGTGGACGGGGGTGAAGAGACCCATGTACTGTATTGAACTAGAATTCCTGAAGATGTATAGAGTAGGAAGATGCCAATTAAAGGTCAAATAGATGCGGTCGGCCACAAATCACTGGGTTTTGCTCACCTTTTTTGTAGCGCGGATATTATAAAAATGTCATTCAGTGGCCACGACAACAATGTGAGCGCGTTTTAGGTGTTATTGGATGAAAACTTGAGAGACTGGATTTAAATCGTTAAAACGGGGCCTGCCTACAACATTGTGCAACAAACAATACCAATATGCATGTAAGCATTGTTCGCCGTGAGCGTGGGTGCTGTTATATTTCCCTTTTTGCCAATATTTTTAATTTGTGATAAACACACCCAGATCAGCATTATCACGATCTGGAATGAACTCATTCGTGTTTATTTGAGGATAGAGAACCAGACCATGGATGCTTTCCCAACGCCAAAACATGATTGAGTGTTCCCATGTTACTGTTAGGCCTACTCACACTCCGCACTGAACCATTTCAGAGTTTATTATGTCCATTTCAGCAGTGGCATTTTGGATTTTCACCCTTTGTCAATGCATGGACATAATAAATGTAATCATCATTTTGAACAGAGCAGTTGCACCTTCAAAGCTGCGGCAAATGATCGAGATTTTTTCCTGTAGAGGAAAACATGAAAACATAGTGGTGGGAAATAATCCTTTAGGAACTGCAAAGTGCTTTAACCTGTCATACATTCTATTGGCCTGGTACAGCCCTGGTGATTCTATATACCTTCATATATCATGCCGACCCTTCAGTAGTGCATCAAACCTGTAGGATGATTGGGTCAGCATGATGCATTCACACATTACAACAACAAAGGACATAGGCCTACCACATTAAAGCACTATGCTGCCATTCAAGGGTTAGATAAGCACCCATTCTACAGGCTGGCTGGCACGCTGGCACAAAGCCTAGGTTGGAATATTTGAGTTTTCCAGATGAACTTTTCAGTAACATTTCCCGTGCCAGAAGCGGTATATACCCTACCACCCTGCCACCCACCCTCCGCACTCAATGCCCACTACAGCAGCACCCCCCCCCCCACAACAGATCTGCACCATACCTTCCACTGCCCCCTCCCTTCCACACACCTTCCTTGGATGCATGGTTGGGAATTTCACCTAGTACCAGGTGAACAGAAGGCCCACCTTGAAACGTAAACCTGTAATTTGAACTTGCCACTTGTGTGCACTTGCAGTATCGGGATGCACTAAGTTCCTTTTCCCCAGTACATGTCACATATGGACAGCAGACACCGATGATGTACGCCTATGTACATGTACGCGTGTATATATATGCATGCCCTCAACATATCGCATTGTGTTACAGATAATGATTCGGAGTATTACACTTCTTAAATCGTTCTTTATCTCATTAGCAAGGGTCAGTATCACCTCGACTCCATCTTGAAATCCCCATGCTTCCCATGCCTGTGTCCATGTCAATTATTTCCCGAATCTCTATATGAACCTAAAATAGTTCCCAGCAACAATGTAACCAACCTTATCTATTCCATATTTCTGTACATGTAGCTATGTTACAGTGAACAAACATGCCAGTATGGGTAATCGAGCTGTTATATTAGTACCCTTTCTGTATTACCAGAACACTTACCCAGTTAACAAAAAACCGTTATATTATGTCAAAATAACGTTCTAAAACTGTGTATAACCTTATGCCATACTGAGGAGCCTTAGATTAACGTTATATAACGTTAAATAACGTTACAAAATGTTGTATAACGTTTTTTTGTTTACTGGGATATCTTACCTCAGAAACCCACTATAGTGGTGGCCAGTCCAATGTCAGGTGCGCCCCCTAGCGGAGCCCTTTAAAACCCAGAGGGAACGCTGGGTACTAAAGAAGGGATCTGCTGGTTGCTGACAAGTCCTGACAACAAGTGCAATCAGGGAGGCTTGCTGACTGGTACCAGCGAACCGCCTTACAAAGAGACACACTGACAGCACAGGGACAACAACATGGCGGAGGGTATCAGCAAAATGCCGGCCCATTCTATCTAACTAATGTAGTTTGTCACCCATCATCCGGGTATGCCCAGTTGGATGTCATGTCAACTAGAATAAGAGACAGCTACATGTCTAAAATAGATGGACTAATAATTAATTACACGGTCTAGCGTAAATATCTTCTGTAAAGAAAATGTCGACTGTGTTATTTTTAGGGCTTTTTTTCTGTTTTTAAACGGATGCTATGGAAATTATCAATTTTTGAGACATTATGGCTCTGATATACATCTATAATGACACACGTTTATGCTAAGGTCACCCTTTTGATCCATTGTTATTTGTGTGGTGGAAATGTATGCCTCAATGATTATCTAAAGATCTGATTTCACCCGAGTAACCCCAGAACGAGTCATCGAGCCTTTCGTTATCCTTCATCTTAACAGGGATGAACATCTATCGACACCCCGGCTAACAAAAAACACGTTATTTTACGTCAAAATAACGTTTTAAAGCCTTATACAACGTTGTGCCATAGTAAGGAGCCTTAACGAAACGTTATATAACGTTATAAAATGTTGTATAACGTTTTTTTTGTTTACTGGGAGTTACACATGTAGTATGGACCAATGGTCAACGTTGACTTGCAGGGTTGGCATCCAGGACTCTGGATAATGGTTACTTTTCCTATATCGCATGGAGGGAGGCTGATCTAATTTAGTACAATCTCATATAGCTAATTAACGATCAATATTTCCCAAAATGGTATTATTTCTATGAAATATTGGTAGTCATTTCTTCCCTTCCTTCATAGAGTCCAGACCATTCCCCATCTCCTTTAATCACATTAGACCTAATTACTGTGGCCTATTAGCACTTAATTGCCCCTTGCTAGAGATAATGAGGCGACTTTGATATGCATAGCCTTCTTCACTAATTAGTAAGGTACATAAATCCTACTGGGGCCTATGATCGTGCCAGGACTTACTTACTAAATAAGGCTGAGCACCGGTTGAGAACAGAGCGGTGACATTTATTATAGGATTAAAAAGATTACTTTATACCCTGTCTAGATGCAACATAGCTGAGGTGTGTCATACCACTGTTCTCTTTATAGTGTATGGTAAATGGTCTTGACGCAAGGATAATCGTTTCAAAAGTGCACCTGAAATTCAATGCAGTCGCTATAGCTGCAACCATTGTTTTAAATTAAATATAATTCATTTTTTTATAAATTCTATCCTCCTCGGAGTCGTTGATGGGATTATTTTGTTTCTGTGAGCATCAATAAATTAACAAAGCCAACCTTTGGTCATTTCCAATGGGCCCACAAATAACATCTGTATCATGTGCCTTGATGGCCGCAATCTTTTTAGGCCCATTGCTGGAACATGATTCCTTGTTATTAATGAAGTCGGTGAGTGGGTTTCTGGTCTTTTTCAGTGGAACAGTCTCAAAAAGAAGGCCATTCGCCTGATTCATTGAGGAAGGGGATACAATCATATTCATTATGGTGTCACTCAGGACAAACAATAGGAAAAAGACGCACGATAGGTCTGTTGGATTGGTGTTTGCCTTAAACCCACAGGTCTCGGTGCCCCTCCACCGACAGTCAGGGCGCAGTCGGGACAGGTACTCAGCCCTATTTATAGGAGAGCTGGGGCTTTAAAGCATGACAAGGTGCAAAGCATGCCAACATTCACTGCTGCCGGTTTTGCTGTTGGTGCAAAATATGTATTGGCTTGCCGTAATGGTTCGCTTCCGCGCCGGGTATTTGAATAAGCACCGGTCTTGGATGAGGAGTATTTAAATTAGTACCAAGCACTCATTATTTCTTGAATGTCTTGCATATGATATATGCAAGACATATATTATACAATGTGTGTATATGCACTGCAGCGGCATAGCATTGTATTTGGAGCGCCAATACGGTAAATCAAGGCCTAGCAATATATGGCTTGGGACAGGTGATGTAGTAGGATGTAGTCAAGATGCCAATTTCAAAATATTCTATGACTGAATATACACGTGTACTTCACAAATAGAAGTGCAAGTATATGTTATGGCACTATAGGCCATGCATATAGGACTAGGCAACTTGGTAGAATTTGAAAGGCGTAGGAAGTTCCCTGGTATAATTGTTTTCTACCTCGATCGTCCCACAGATGTGGTCATCCAGAGTACATGTTTAGCTTATTGGACAAACAGCACCCCGGGAACAGCATTCTACGTATTATGTACGAGTGAAAAATCACCCCCAAATCCACCACACTTGTTTGTTCTCTTACCAACACTATTTCGTTTCTGTTCTTTTCTCCTTTCCCAATCTATTCCTCTATATTCCTATTTGCCTTGTTATATTTTGCTCCTTGGAGATCTCAAGTTTATGCTTTACAAAAGGCAGCTTATAAGTTATATAGGCTGATACATACGTACGCTGCTTGATTCTCACACTAAAATTATACTAAAACTCTGCACACAAAGCAGCGTTGACAGAACTTACCGGTTACTACCCCTCTCACCGCACCCACTATACCCTGATGGACCACGGCATCAACCAGAGGCATCAACTCTGCACCGGAAACGGAAGTTGTGTGTGGCTGCGCACGCAACTCGGCGGTGATGGCCGCGGTCAGTGGGTAGTAAGTAACCTGCCTCCCGGAAACGACGTCCGCGTGCAGGGACCTTCAGCTTCAGTCTGTGGCATCTGACGAGGTCCTATTTGATCTTACAGCCTCAGAAAAGCGAGCGTTACTGTCGCCGAAAGCACCCTCACCTGGAAGCCAGGGAGGGCCAGACTTTCAGATGAGAGTGTTTTTTATTAGCGACAGTGACGCTCACGTTTCTGAGGGTGTAGCTAAAAGACAGGAACACGAGATATGCACATCCAAAAGCAAGGCATGCTGTGGGTGGTTACATTCCTTTTTGGAGAGTATAGTGTTATTATGCATTATGCCTTTAGTTGCCTTTAGTTGCCATGATGCTTGAATGCAGCACTGGATGCATCGATGCTCCATGACATCAAGGGTTTGTTGCATTATAGCACTATGCGGCCATTTAAGGAATTAATAGGCATGGTTAGCGATGAAACTCCTAGCAGACTTCTGCTGAAACGGTGTTCAGAAGATTGCCACAGCCCGGCCCTAAATGACTTCAAGTCGAACGTCAATTACGAATGAAGACAAGAAGCAAGAGAGGTCCATTACGAGGCTAAAAAGAAACAGTTGTTATTGATGAGATGCAATTAGTAAAATCGTCCACTTTGTTTCGTACTTGGAAATTAAGAGATGGCAATTGGCATCAGGAAAATGGCAATTTTGTACATTTTGTACTTGTTAAGATATCCTTCTCAATTAAGTCATTTAGTGTGCATACCTTTACCTCGTGGACCCTTGTGGACTCTTCTTGTTATACTTGTGAGTTGACTCTGCTCCTACTGTGGTTGAGCCCGGGGGTAAATGTGAACATCTCTCTTCCCTGTGGGCACATAACATTGAATCAACGTTAGGGAGTGCTCATTTTTTAACAACAGGGGGGGGTGGTGGATTTGGGGGGGGGGTAAAAAATTTGGACCCCTTGACCGGGGGGGGTAAAAAATTCAGACCCCTCTTGGGGGGGGCAAAAAAATTCAACCTGTTTTGAGGGGAAAAGTCCGCGCGTTACTATGCTACAAAGGGGCGCGAACGTGCGCGATTTTCGGCCTGCCGGGGGGGGGGGTAAAAAATTTCGACCCCTCTAGAGGGGGGGGTGAAAAAAATTCGCGCGCTCCGCGCGAAATCTCACCGCCCCCCCCCTGTTGTTAAAAAATGAGCACTCCCTTAGCAAACAGTTGTCAATGTTGAGTCAATGTTGATTCTACGTTGACTCAACTTTGAACTGAATTGTGTGCACACTGGGTTGGACCTACTGTTGAATGAATCAATCAGGGTAATAGCAAATAATATAATGCAGTGTACTTGTGACTTTTAACTTTATCACATTATTTACAGCAAAGTATGCTCTAAAGTTTAAAGGGAGGGGATAACTCACACACTCAAAGAGACACATGATAAAGGTGAATATACATGTAACACTATAGATACATTCCTCCTTGTTTCACTTTCTCTTTACATGATAATAACATACAGGCGTGAATGTACAAATTGTTTTAGCTTCTAGCACTGAAGATGTTCATCCTGTAGTAACACAAAGTTCATGCCGCGGGTCTCTCTGAACCCATCGAGATAACAGGAGCATCCTCTACCAAGCAGCCAATACTTGAAATTACCAGAAAATTGCCAGCCATGGCTTTCTCCCGGAGGCGCATGCCATCATAATTATCATTATTACAGGAGGCCTCCCTCGCCAATTGGAAATAGATAGGAGAAGAGTAAATCTCTTAGTTCTAAGCAAAATGAGACATGTGGTGGTGGGGCTGTGCCCGCGGTCAGTGATTAGAGAGGGCGTGGAGGGTGTCAGTATTGGGGATGGACTCCATGGGTTGGACCCCTCCTCATACAAGCCCAAGGGTCATTGGAGGCAATAGCTAAGGCCTGAGGCCGCCCACCTCAGCTCTTCTAAGGTCGGCCACTTAAATAATCCTCGTTCAGACCCACACCTGGGCCCTCTAGCGGCGACCTTGAAGTTGACCTTGAGGTAGGATCCCCATCACCTTCGCTGGTGTCGTGTTGCTTTGCTTGTCTGTCCATTTATCATGCCGGGGCACCAGCGAAGAGTCTAACCGACCGGGTAGCAACGTGCAAAGTTCTTTGGGAGTAATTTCACGGCTTGGGCCTCGGATTACGCTGTGTGGGTGGCGGAGATGTTTTATTGAAGTTTCACTGATTTTGATGTAGTATTTTAGACAGGTGCACAGCACTTGAGGGTGCTCTGCAATCTGGGGCATTATAACTCATGGGGTCTGAGTTATTGTATACATGGGTAGTAAGCAAAACCTCCCTCTCCTGGGATCAGAATATATGTTTTTACTCTTAATGATATTTTATATAGCTACACTTTTTAATTTAAAGTAAAATATATACGAGTGGCACTTTAGCCTGTAAATAAGAGGACTATCAGTTCCATAACTGTTCCCTGTCTACAGCATTTAACTCTCTCTTTCATTAATGATACCGACACTCCACTACCATCAGATGGTGCCGTTATTTTCATCATTTCCTTACATCTTGAATAATTTATATAGTAAGTCTTATCTCACAAGAAGAATTCACTGACTGTACAGCTCTTTTTGTCATGTCTCCTGATTTCTCACCGGGCGAATAATGCACTTTCATGTGACATCAGCCTTTAGCATTAGATGATGTTCATGAATGATTTGGGGACCCCAGTTTCAATTTACTATTAAATCCAATGACCAGGGGCGTCATTTGTAAACTTCCCTTTTAAATCACGATATAGCAACACTAGAGTTCCTCTGGATCGACCATCTCCGGAGATGCTATGCATATTCCAGCGAAATAGACGTCTAATCTATAAACTCTATAATCTCTATCATCGCTGCCTTACAATCTGTAACTATAGTGATATGCATTAACTGGTTACAATGTTAATGTGGTCGATTCTATGGTTCATCAACAACATGCTCCATAAAAGAAGGACAGCAATATTAAGTTGGTACTTTCAAGATTTCAGAGGATAAAACCTACCTTGCCTAATTATCGGACAATATTGTCTGGAGCACACTTTATTCTGACCCTTCTGGCCATGTTATCCTAGATGGAGCAACTTCTACTCAAATGAAATTTGCATACATGTTAGCCCCTTCGCCCTTATATTACAATAGAAAGGCACATCCATAGCAATCAGCTAGGATGTCTATCGTTGGAAACCCCATCACGAATTAGGACAAATTCCTTCCATTGAGGCGAAAAGATGGTATAAGCATCAAGCAATCACTGATCGATTCCTTTTTTTGGACCCTCCCCCCATATGAGAAGGGATCATTGTAATCATATTACATTAGTATTGGCATTTTGTGTAGTTATACAGTATTCAAGGATGGACTGTATAGAGCTAGCTGTTTTGTTTTCTGTTTTCACCAGTAGTGTCCTGGTAATCGTCTAGCTCGACATGCTATTTGCTCAGCTTGACATAACCCTTTGGCCCTAGGCCGATCTCATCCATCGATACATGATCAATCCCACCAGGCTGTGGCGTTGGAAAGGGAGGGGTACAGTATGTTAGGATGGATGGGAGAGGGGGTGTCATAGAGTGGGTGAGGGGTTTGCATATGCTTGCACAACCCCACCCTTCCACTAAAAAAAGAAAGAGAAGAAAAACAAGAACCTATTATAGCATTTGAAAAACGTATTCTGATCATTATTCAGGCACATTCTCTAGATTTACTGTGAATGATATATATAACATGTATAAATGTCAATGATCCTGGTTCCAGCCATGCGCAGACTTCCAAGGGCCTATGCTCTCAGTCGTCCTTTTCCCAGAGGCATTCCTCTTATCTATACGCATAGTGAACCACCCATCCAGGTCCCCTATATAAGCACATCCTGATATATATATACCCAGGATCGTTGTTCCCTTAGCATTAAGCCTTAGGTTTTCGCTCATGTATAGGTGTGAGTTGGGGATCAGGCAGGGATACCAGAGATGAATGGGCTCAAGGCACCGATCCGCATCTAGACATATTGCTTCACCCTTTTGGGAACAGCTCATCGGGGTGGGGGTGTAAGGCCCATTTTTCCATTAGCGGATTTGGAGGTGCTGTCGGCCGCTATAGATCGTCCAATCGGCAGGGAGGGTTATAACAACCATACACTACATAGAAAATATAGTATACTACCAGTGGGTTGTTGTGGCTCTTCCTAACAATGAGCGGCCGACAGCACATCTAGATCGGCTAGTGGAAAATGCACCTATAAAAGGAAGAGGGGGACGGCTATTGGAACGTGGGCATGACATAGCTATTGTTATTCCCTTAATTAGTGTCCTTTATGCATAGCTTTTTAAAGTGTACTGCATATAGAGCTATATTGACAGTTAACCCTATTGCCCATTCAGATCCCTTTGATCCCTCGAGCTCATTAGCGGTGTTGAAAAGCAAGTCGACCAAAAAAACATACTCTAGCCATTTCAATAAATTCAAGGCATTCTGTAGGTATACATATTGTTCACTAATGGTGTTTTACAGTAGCTCTGTTTTGTATCCTATTTTCAAGTCTGTCTTCACACTATGTTCTGGCGTTTGTCTGGCTTGACATGCTTGGTACATGCAGTTTGACGTAACCCCTTGGTCCCAAACCCATCCATCGATAGCCCGGCACTTTCAGCCAAGGAAAAAAGCTGAAATAATGTGTTTTTTTCATCCTCTTGCAATATCAGCATTTCTTGCAGAAAATGATGTGTTCTCCCCCAAATGTTCTCCATTTCTTTGCTGCATGGAAAGGCGTCCAGAAAAGAGTCTCACTCCATAGTTGCCAAATGTCCGCGGTTTCAAGGAAAAGGGAGTGTGTGTGTTTTTCACCAGATATTTGCGGAAAGATTTTTTTTTCATGAGTATGGATTGTGTCACCGATAGTGCGGGGACAGGGATCAATACATATATATTATAGTAGTCACAAAGTCAGTTTTCTAGATCTCCAAGGGAGTGGGGTCATAAACCCTATATTATATTGTATAATGGCCAACTCGATATTAAATAGGATAGATCCGGGGCTAGATACAAGAATAATCTCTTATTATATATATATATATATATATATATATATATATATATATATATATATATATATATATATATATGGTAACCCATATTCCCGAGTTCGTTTTTGCTTTAATCAACTACATTTCACATAGCGAAACGTACATGTATACTCTATATAATTTTTATGCATAGACGGTGACAATATTTCGAGGTTGATAAAGTGAATATTCCTTTTATGTAAAGACCTACCGCTATACCCATACCTCTATTATAGCCTGGTTATTATAGACAGCAAATATGAATAGCCTGTATAATTATATTCTGGTCATCCGATCAACCGATGTTATTGCCAGTACAGTATTACATGCGTGAAATTCACGCCGGCCATCGTTCTTGTGCCTTTGATATTATTAACATTTCGTATGCGATTTCATCTCCACCCCGCTCCCCCCCCCCCCCCCCCCCACCCAGTTTCATCCCATGGCATTTCTGTGAGACCAATGAATTCTGGGCCGACTGCGCCGACCTACACACCTCTTGGCCCTAGTGAATCCCCCTAGTGTCCTGATATATACCCTGGATCTCTACCCTCACCCCCTCCCTCATCGCTCATGCAGGTGTGAGTCTGGGATCAAGAAAGGATCCAAGAGATGGATGGGTCCTGATCCCATGGATCCACATCCAGACAAACTGCTGCACCCCCTCGGGAGCCCCCCCCCCCTCCCATCCACATTTTCCTATGCCAGTGTCATATGGATAAACATTTGCATGGTATCTAAGTCATTCTTTGTTAAAGAGGGGGACATCAGTTACACCCTACTATAAAGACTAAAAACAAGTTTATCACTAACTAAAGTGTATAAATACAGTCGACCCTCACTACCTTGATTATTTAGTTTTGACCCTCACTACCTCGAATATTTAGTTTTACTACCTCAGACCCTCACTTCACAATATATGTTTCATTATATTTTGACATAATTCCTCGAATAATTTGCTTCCTTAGACATTTTCCTTGCATTCTTCACATTCGAGGAAGTGGTGTTTGGCTGTACCAGTCTATTCTCACAAGTCAGGACAAATGGCAGTGAGCTAGATCCCCCCAGGTAATATGAGCTGCTCTGAACGTTCCCCAGTACATGCTAGTGGGTTCCTGGGAGCGATGGAGGTCAGAGAGTAATTATCACTGAGAAGCTTTTTTTCTGATGCCGATCAAGGAGGTTTTCAGTGAGAGGTTTCTAAGTAGACATGAGAGCAATGTGGGGCACTACCCCAACAAAGAGAGCAGAACATCTGCTCAAAGCAAGCCAGGCCAAGCCAGACCTAACCCTTTAAGGTTGCATAGTACTTTAAGGTGTTGTTCCATGTACCCTCATGATGCATGCATGCATGCATGGCCTGCCTACTGCACCACACCGACCCTTCGGGAGTGTATCAACCATAGAGTCGGCATGATGCTTCATGCAACAAGTCTGCATTTGTGTATCATGAAAATAAATGGCATACTATAGTAAAGCACTCTGCTGCCCTAGAAGGGTCAGTGAACAGCTCTAGTTTTAAAAAAACGGCTAGCGGTATGATGGGGAAATGGGGAGACAGACTTGAATGACATGTGTGTTTGGGTCAGGGCGATGGTGGGCTGTTGATGGAGAGGTAGGTCGAGCTGAGCCAGGGGTTAGGGGGAGCTCGTCGCCAGCGGATGACATTATAGGGAGCTCTACGGGCCATCAGCAGCGAAATGCCAGCAATATGTTGTGTGTGGACGGAAAGGGGTGTCCGGACGGGTGGGGGGAATGGTGCTTCGATTCCAGTATACTATTTAAGGTTTTGTCTTTTTTTCTTTTTTAATCTGACTTACATCTGTTCCAAACACTGTATTTTTATTTATGCTTGTATTATAATAGTTGGAGGATGTTGACATTCAAATGTTATCCATGGGCAGTGAGAGGTCCGGAAGGGATCCCATAAAGAGCCCAGTGCTGGCTCAATGATCTTTTACAGTGTATTTCTAATGGATAAAAATAAAGTGTAAATCATAGGCAATTAGATTAAACTATGTAGATTAAACTATGTAGGTAACTTGTAAAAGAGAAATGACAGTAGGAAAGAAGTCAGGTGGCAGCATTTCATTCTGTGACACATTTGGGACATATTTGGGAAAAAGTCGTCCCCTATAGAAGGAATAGAAGGGACTCTTAAAGAATCATAATTACAACAGCTTATAGCACCTCAGCAGAATGTTTGAGAAATAACAGAGGGTTTAGACTTATTTAAGTAAGGAGCATATCATTGTGAGGTTCTAAACAATTCCAGACATAAATACAGCACTAAAATGACTCCCATAGTGACATTATCTCTGAAATTGTGATGTGTTTCAGCAGTAAACAAACAGGTGATATCCTCCACCTACAAACCCCCAAACCTTGTTGTCCCAGTGAAACAGCTCCCCGTTCTAAGTACACATACAACCACTTTGGACACAGCTGCTCACACGTGCTCAGTTCAGCTCAGAGCTGCTCACACAGCAGGCTTTGTTGTAGTACCTGCTGTGAACCAGCAACCCCCTCTTTACCCCTACCTGCCTGTAAGGTGGATTTTCTTAAAGGACCCTCTGGGTACCAGTGGCTGTACAGTCCACTTACACACAAGAGCAGCTCAGAGCAGTTGAGCTGGTTGGAAAGGAAACTAGGGCAAATGGCTCTGACCCATTATTTCTTGCTTTGGCCCATCTGTGACCTGTTACATGTAAAAGGAATTTTAATACAACTCAGCATTTGTAACTGGTTGTCGTTTTACTCAGACATCGCCAGAAGGGTAGGAGCAGCTGATGCCCAAGCATAGGACACAAAAATCATCTCTACATAAAATTGTTCTTTACATTCAGACTTGTTGATTGTCTATATTACTGCTGTAGTAGAAGATGACGCATGATGATAAGCACATTTGGCGTAATCTACAAGGTATCAGGCTTGAATCTTGCCTTGTGTGTGCATTGGATATGGCGCTATACTGTATGCACATGGTGCTGCTGTATGTACACAGTGCTGCTATACATACATGGTGCTGCTATATACACACATGGTGCTGCTTTACACACATGGTGCTGGTATATACACACATTGTGCTGGTATATACACATGGTGCTGCTATATAAACACATGGTGCTGCTATATACACACATGGTGCTGCTGTACACACACATAGTGCTGCTATACACCCATTGTGCTGGTATATACACATGGTGCTGCTATATATACACATTGTGCTGCTATATACACACATTGTGCTGCTATATACACACATGGTGCTGCTATATATACATATGGGGCTGCTATATACACACATGGGGCTGCTATATACACACATGGTGCTGCAATATACACACATGGTGCTGGTATATACACATTGTGCTGCTATATACACACATGGTGCTGCTATAAACACATGGTGCTGCTATACACATGCGGTGCTGCTATACACACATAATATTATGTAGTGCTATATAACTGTATAGCCCACAATTTTACACATACAATGACGAGTAGGAGAAGGACTGTTTTTGCTCAAGTGACAAAAAGAACATCCTAAATTGAGCTCCAGATGAGGGAAGCATAGCATGACTAGCGATGATTTGCTGTCCATGTAGTACATCAGGCAAACAACTGACGTTGGCATCCCATGACAGAAATGTGTGAGGTGCAGGAGCAGAGACAGACTTGCATAAGTCACTCATTGTAGGTAGTATAGAGAAGGAAATAGGAAGGATAAAAATGAGGGACACTATAGTGAATATAAGAGGAAGCACTGATTGGTAAATTTCAGTCAACCCTCACTTCTTTGTGCTTGAAAATATGGTGGTCACCCTAGGTGCTGTGGGTTTCTAAAGTGTATAATTATGTGTGTTTCTTAATGCAGTGCCAGAAGAATGAAGAGTGGGACAGCCCCCGAGGGGTTGTGTTCAACCGATCGAGGGCAAGCAAAGGCAAAAGAAACAATGTCATGTAGCATGCCTAATAATAATTAGTAATGGAGAAATGGGAGTACTGAAATGATACAGAAATGGTGGTTTGGCACCCAGCTGAGCATACTACCCTGGTGACAGGAGGGGGATGAGTGAGGCACTGGGACTAGGGAAAGTCTAGTGTAACAACTCTTGAGCAGCTCATAATCCTGATGAGTAGCTCTAGGTTCAGCAATGTGAGAGGAGCATGTGTGTGAAGCTACCTCCCCTCACACCCCGAACAGTGGGGCATTTATTCCCAACTCAATGAGGAACACGTGCCCAGCACATTAAAGGTGTATTCTGATTATCAATGGTGCGATAACGATTAGATGTATGTGAACATGGAAAAAAATAAATGTGTAATCCTAAATCAGATTTACGGTTGTGCCTTGCTAATGTTCGACGACCATGAAGAAGAGGAGGGATTAGGCCAAAATAATGAAGAAGATGTGTTTTAGGCAACTTGGTCTGACAACTAGGGTAGATAGGTCGGATTTTTCTTTTTTCCTTTTTATTGAAAGTGTTGAAAGTGCTAAAAAAATGAATCACCACATCGACTCATGGCTCATCAGAATGACTCACTGATTCCACCAGTACTTATGAATATGAAAGAAACCTGCCTACTTTTTGCCTTAATGGTTTAGCTACAACTATGGGTAATGGTTGTATGGTTAGTCCATGTCACAGAGATGAATCTGTCTAGAAGAAGCCCACAGTATACTAGTAGCTACAATTATTAACATGTACAAAATGTATTACATCTATTACATGTTAGAAATGGATAATTCTATTACGCTTTACATTTGTATCTCTACATGAATTCTTCAGTACCATGTACGTCATTGCTAACAACCTAGGGTAGATTTACCCAAAGACGGACGCACACCTAACAACATATAATGTAGATATGTGCATCAGTCCTGAACTGAAGAATGGTCAAGTTCACACCTGTGACAATGAGTGTCCGAAAGTGGTGAATCTACGTCTGCACTGCCATCCTGTTATCACAGAAAAAAGATCTGTTCATCTACAATTCAGCACCCTCTCCCCAACAACATTATCGTCCTATACTAGGCACATGACGCCATAATGAGTCCACATTAATTAGATAGTAAACAACAGATATATTGAGTTCTCTGTGTGTACAGTATGGTGAATTTTGGTTAGGTCTCAATATTTCTGGGCTAACATATCCAAAATGTAAACCTCTTCTAGAATAGCGTCTTAACCAAATGTGCTACAGCCTCGAGCTCTCCAGGCCCATTACAGCCGTCAGGCTGTAATGGGCCTGGACAAATTTGTATCTAATAACTGTGACCTACTTAGAAAATGATCCAGGATCCTGGATCATTTCTTAATTAACCCCTTCCACGCGGTAAGCCAATATATTGCACAAAAATGTATTGAGTTACAAGAAACCCAGTGGTGAAAGGGTTAATGAGATAGCTCAACCACTGATTGGTTAGCCATGGTCACATGATCATGGATGACATAGATGTGTTGTGTATGGCCTCATGGGTTCGAATCCCACCTTTGGCAAAACATAGGTTCGTCTTTTTACATTCTTTATTTGGCCTATTTGAAGCATAAATACCCCTCTACTGGCATAGTAATAATAGGTAGGCGAATCAGTGGCCATGTTCACACGCTTGTATCTGTCACAGTGCTAAACCACCCAACTTACCTTGGCTATTAATCTCTCACAGGTTATCACCAAATACCAAATATGATATGACTTGGAGGGTGCTTTATGTGGAACTTCTCTCTATTACTTCCATTATAGTATTACATGGTCCTAGATTGATGATTTGATGCTGTTATTTTGAGAAGTCTTGATATAATTTGGTGGACTGGAACGGATTTCCTGAACCAGATGCTCAGTATGACCTGCAGTAAAACTGCTGTAAACTACAGAATGTGTTGTCTATCGACTAGCTATTTGCAGGAAATGGATATATGATATTGGGACTTCATCTGGGAATCTCATTTGAATTTCATATTTAATATGGACATCTGCTATAGAAATGCAAATATATACATCAACTTGTCCTATGGATTATATGGAGACATTTACCCAAAACCACCCAAAACCCCTGCCAATGGATAGGGCTATCAAATTTTGATAGGAAAGACTTAAGTTGAAAATCAAATGTTTTGGCGAAAATTGGCGACAGGGGTATATTTATTGAAGAGATAGCTATGATATCTTGAGATTCTAAGGATTAGTTCTGTTTTTTAACACAGGGGCACCTGATTGCCATTGGGCATAATGTTATAAGGTGTTACTGCTCTGCACCAGAGGGCTGCAGTCATCCGCTAGGTCTCCATGAAGGTACAGGATAGCTGATATGTAACACAGGTCTACCTGAGGAGAACCTGACAAGTGCCTTTCCCCATGAAATATTTTTCAAAAAATCATAGTTTATTAACTGATAAAAGCAAAGGGAAACGGCTTTGAGGGATGGATTTCAGTTGATTTCATCTTCACTGACATATTCAGATGAAGCATTTGGCAGTCTTTATGAAATTCCGTTGGCCTACCTAATAAGTTATAACACATATTACATATTTGGATAGGGACAATAGTGTAATAGAGGTGCATTATACAGATATCAAAAGTCCTACAAATTGTGCCCAGGTGGGACTCGAACCCATGATGTCCAGATTGCTGATATCCAGTACAAGTCAGTACATAAGTACTCTCCCAGACTGTATACATACAGTTGGCGCCCGAGACTGAATGTGCTAAGGAAAGAGAGGACCACCAATTTTTTAACCCTGTTGAAGATTACACATGCCTCTAAATGTGTCCAAGTCCAGTTGTTATACAGTCGGCCCTCACTTCCTTGGTAAATGCAAGAAAACATGTCTGAGGAAGCAAATTATCCGAGTAATTAAGTCCAAATGTCTGAGGAAGTGAGGGATCCGAGGAAGTAACTGTTCGAGGTAGTGAGGGCTGACTGTAGACGGTCGGACATTCTATGCTCATGGGTCCAGGTTTATTTTGCTCTGTTTAGAAAAAAAACAATAATTACAACAATTAGATTTTACAGTCGGGTGGCGATTCATAACTGGGTTGGGGAACTTATATCAGTGCATGAGATCTAGAAAAGGTTTGCTGGATCTTATTTTCTTTTAGTCCATTTAGTACATAGGCTTTTTGAATGTCAAAGTCATGTTTTCCTATTGCCATGAAAACAGAATTTCCATTCTAAGTAATGAATGCAAAGTTGGGTGGCGATGTCGAATTTCCTTCATTTCATAGAATAAATTTTTTGGGTTTACTTTTCAGCGTCCAACTAAACGATGAAAGGGGAATCCAAGATCATTGGCCTTGGTCCTTTTTTATTTACAGTTGAGATAGGGAC
The DNA here is from genome assembly GCA_947462335.1 of Harmothoe impar. Taxonomy (NCBI): domain Eukaryota; kingdom Metazoa; phylum Annelida; class Polychaeta; order Phyllodocida; family Polynoidae; genus Harmothoe; species Harmothoe impar. The sequence goes on from OX381708.1 coordinate 31,393,740, forward strand.
ATCTGCTACATGTAATATTTCCCTGCCTGGGTCCCGTTTCTCCACAAATTTGCGGAGCTCCGCAAATATATACGGATGTCCGCAAATATATACGGAGATATGTATTCGTATGCTTAAGTACCAAAAAGACATAATTTGCGGAGCTCCATAAATATATTTGCGGACGTCCGTAAATTTACGGACGTCCGTATATTTGTGGAGAAACACCATCCTGGAAAGTTCATGATTTCAATCATAAAATTGACCTTTGCCTTGGTCGCACAGAAATGTGTGTCCCTTGGGTTAAGGCAGCTACAGTGAAATCTATATATGCGGTGTGATGACGTTTTGTAACCAATGGAATAATCAGGGCCATGTCTCTGGAATAATGCAGCTAAAATGCATTTTTAGTCAGTACAATTAGGCATGTACGTGTTAGACGACTAAGAGAATCAACCGAGAAAGACTTGAAACTGCGCAGTACTGAATAGTTGCATTATTTATGAATTTGCGACAGCTGTGGCCTAGCCTACTTTTGAGGTTTTCAAAGATGGTTATTGTAACCTTACCCAGAATCCATTTATCACACCGGCACAATAAATACAGCCTACCTACATCGGACATGAAATGTTAGTGATGGCAACATACCTGACCACTTGTGAAGTTAATGGAGTTTACACAAGAAAGCACCAGGGCGGGTAAGTGAACACATCTGTGTTGGGTAAAACTCCAGCCTACTCAGGATTCACCATCCTTTTTCATTTCAAACCCGCTAGTAGCCCCCCTCCCTACCCCTTTTCTGTTGGCTAACACAATTCCCAGCATCGCTAGAACACCTTGACCTTGTTGCTGTGACCTTGAGGCCAGACGATGCCACTTTCCCGCCAAAAGTGATAGCAGACGACCTTCCATCAAGTGTCTGCGCAGGCGCAGCTTCTCAGCACTTGTCGTTTCCGCTTGGGCCCGAGCGTCCGAAAGGTCAGGGCGTCCAACTTCCGGGGAGCGATAATAGGGGAAAGATGTGGCCGTTCTTCAGACGTTACCGCCAGGTGATGAATATATAAGTGAAAAACAGTTGACTGCGACACCCCTACTGGTTACCTGTGAGCCTGTGATCTGGCGTTGGAGTCAGCAAGAAAGAACTGTTCTGTGCGAGCCTTATTCTCTTTATCATATTGTTATTATTTGGAATAGCCTAATGAAATGATAATCCTAATCATAGACGCAATCCTACCACGTCCCATGCCCATGACTTACAAAATATTTATCATTTGAAACTTACAACAATTGATCCCATTTAAATGTTTCTTCACTCATTGAGCTCACGTCATATCTCACCAGGCATTTCCATATTTGTTTCATATTTTTATGGAGAACAATTATTTTAAAAACACATTAGAAGAAGAAGTTCATCGCCATTGTTATGACGTTACGGTTACAGATCGTGGAGAAAAGGCCACAGATATTTGGCAACAACAGTTTATTTCATGAGAAATGACAAAAATACATAATACTTATCTGTGGTTTCTTCCGGCCAGCCTTAGCCTTACTTATCCCTCCCCTCCCCACCCCTATTACCTGCCCTTCCTGGCGTGGCGACCTGGACGCCACCTGGCGTGTGATTATGGCGTTTGGCCGCGTAGGGATCACAAGGCGAGTAAACGGCCCCGCCGGGTGTAGGGATACATTATCCAAGTGGTGAAAGAGCTGCTGAACAGATAAAGAGATAACGCCTGAAGGAAAACACGCGTCTTGGCAGCAGCATGTAGAGAAATCCATATATTGGAGATGGAGAGAAACCCAGAAAAAGGCTGCTATATCTACAATGCACTATACATCGCACAGGATATTATTTCATTGTGATTACAGCACTCCCATTGACTTAACCAAGGAAGGCCGTGTTTAACCCCCCGTGAAATAACCCTCGTCCGTATTTCACAGCCTGTCAAATCATCAAATCTATTAATTTACCCACTATGAATTAGCTTTTTCAGAGTAATTAAGTGTAATTTTAAAGGGTGAGTGGTGCATGGTTGAGTGGAGGAGTCCAGTGAATGCCTGATACATATTTAATTCTATATACGATTCTCTAGGCCATATTGAACTTGAAGCCAAATTATTACTTTTTTGCTGGCGTGGTAATTCCCTATCCCTATATCTTTGCAATTTGCTGGAGTCTAACTCATTCTCTGACTCATTACCCCGACACCATTACCCCCAGGGTGTGATGGTCATAAGTAAACCTATCTCTGTTGGTATATGTGTACCCCCTCCTCCTGATGGTCATCGTTAGGGGGAGCTACCTACTGTGGGCAGGTGTCTGCAGCTGGGGGTGTCCATGATGTATACATCCACCTGTCACACAACCTGTGTACATGTGTATGTCTGCGTCAATACATGATCTATACAAGACCCACTATCAACATTTGGGTCTATAGTCTATGTGTACATTTATATGCATTTATATGCACTCCTAGGAGTTGATTTTGGTTTATGCAGCTGAGGGCTCGTCTTCTTTCTCAGATACCCTTTCCTTCTAACATAATCCGTACCCACAGCCTTAGAACTCTGAGCTTGACAGCAACCCATCTGCTCCACTGGGACTCGGTTAAGCATTTATGGCATCATAATTATATTAATGCACTGCTTCTGACCAGAAAATACCGGGTATATAAATAAGGGAAACTATATAGCTGCTAAGCATGCATAATAATGTATTCAAGAGAGAAAATCATGGATCCTCAACCCAACAAATATCTGAGAAGGATTTCGACCATTTACAGAACGTAGAACACAGCAAGAAGAAACAGCGTCAAAAGGGAGTCCAGGTTGCCTCCAGAATGACTCCCCTGTATAGGGGAGACCAGGTCGCCTAAGGGCGTCAGCTGGGGGAGTCATATGACCCAGAGAGCTATACGGGACTAGCGCATCCTTGTATGTCAGGTAGTTGGGGGCTAAACCCCCATCTCCTTATAAGGCTAATCCCCTCCCCTCACACCTAGAACAAAGGTGCTGATAAGAGATTCACCCATGATGCACTGCTCTGGAGTCAGGGGCCTAACCACAATGCATTGCTCTGAGCCAAGATGGCGACCCCCTTAGCCTAATGCGCTAGTGCCGTATATGAATCCCCCAGGTGACTCCCTTAGCTCAGCCAGAGAGTCACATAGTCTCCCTTAGGCCACCTGGACTCCCCTAGAGAGGGGGGTCATTCTGGAGGCAACCTGGACTCCCTTTTGACGCTGTTTCTTTTCTCTCTGAAGTCCTGTAAGGCCTTGTATGTTCTCTTATATTTGAGCTTATTTCCTCAGATAATTATCTTTCTCAGAAAATTGCATTTCCTAAATTTGAGGAAGTATGGGTTGAGAAGAGGGTTATATCTTCCATGCATGTTCATTCTAGTGAAGAAGAGAATAACTATGGTGCCGATTTTAACCCCTTCCCCTTCAACCCTAGGACATACCACGCTCCTGTTGCCCCCCCCCCCTAATCAGGGGTCATAGAGTGCAGGTGATGCACACCTGATATTCCGGCTGACATTTCGGCAGGAGCCATATCAATGTGGGCGATAATTGGGGGTGTCATGTGGACGGTACCGGTCTGTATCCTGTCAGTCCATAATAACGCACCGATACCAGCGCCTGTGTAGACTGGTGCTAGCCTGTATGGCACGCCATTTTGGTTACAGGTCTGAGCAGTAGACTTTGGGTTGATAACCTGACATTTCATTAATTTCTGATTACTCGAGCTTTGTGAAATGATGTTGGGCTTATAGTCCCTCTTCATTGTAGTCTAATTAGGCTAATTACAGGGGTGAAGACGAGTACCCTCACCTGGGGTGTGAAAATGTTTAAACTCATTATCCTATATTCGATGTTGTCCAAAAGTCGAAAGGTCGCTGAAATTAATGTCCCATGTAGAGAAAACATAGCTATAGCCATAAATAATTGCACTTTATAGGGACCAGAGTGGACAAGAGGGCGAGGGCGAGGGCGAGGGTGAGGGGCGAGGGCGAGGGTGAGGGGGGAGGGCGAGGGAGGGAGGGAGGGAGGGAGGGAGGGAGGGAGGGAGGGAGGGACGGACGGACGGACGGACGGACGGACGGACGGACAGACGGACGGACGGACGGACGGACGGAGAAGATTGGAAGAAGCAACGAGTTGAATTAATTCCGTCTGGCTTTAACGGCCTCACATCATCACGTAGCAGAGCAGTGCCACCATTTATTTATCGCTGTGCCTAAATATTTCACCCCTGATTATGCGACTGGCATCTGGCGTTGATGGCATGAAAGATGCGCCATAATAGAGCAGCAGCAAGAGGTGCCTCTCTGAATGCCGGTGGTGGTCCTCTCTGGGGAGCAATTTATCAGAGCAATATAAACCAGTGTGGATCTTAGTGTTTAAAAACTGGAATAAATCTTTGCCAGCAGTCCGAGCTGCATGCAGAGCAATGGTCTTACTAATTGCACCCTCCTCACTGGCTTCTTCATCGCCCGATCATTTGGTGTGGTTTATATTCCTGTCTATGGCACCTCCCACAGTGCTGTGTCAAATAAATCACTTGTCTTGGTTTCTAGTTCTTATTACTTCTCTTTTCTAGTTCTTTCTTCGCTAATTTAATGAGATCTACAAATCAGGTTGCTAGGTGGGAGGAGAAGTAAAAAGATTGATTGAACCGCTCTCATTTGCATACAATTCTGTGTGGCTTCCCACTGGAAGTATCTCTACCCTTCCACCTCTCCCCTGTCTCTCTCCCTCTTCCATTCCCTGACACAAGCCCCCTCGCTCTCTCTGTCTCTCTGTCTCTCTGTCTCTCTCTGCCAACTCTTTCTCCCTTCCCCTTAGCTACCGATCTTGCAGTATAGTCATAGCATAGTGATTTCAAACCTCTTGCTGACAACTGGATAGAGACCCGGTCCCTGCACTCAGTACTCAAAGGGGGACGTCATCTGCGTTCTCCATCTCAAAAAACACCCCCTATTCCACAGATTTTCAGTCCAAAAAAACACCCCCCTTTCCCCAGAAACACGGGTATTTTGGGGTCTAAAAAGACCCCCTTTTACTAAAAAAGTGCGGAGAAATTTACCAACATATCCCCTTCTCTATGAATGACAGATATTTGATAGTAAAGAGTCTACAAGTGTCAGTGGAATGCAGCACAATTTATTCTCCATTACACTGTTTCAGGATATTCAAGTCAACCTAAAAGAATTTTCTCCAACCAAGCTCACATCCCCATGAAAAAAAACCTTTTCTTAAAAAGCAGGGGGTTTTATTTAGAAAAATACCCCCCTTTTCTTTTTTAGAACGCAGGTGACATACACTGAAAATCCATAGGTTGAAAGGGTTAGTCAGTACAGACTAACCCAGGTTGGTCATATGAGTGTTAGTCACAATGGCAAAGTTATATTCAAAAATGACTGAGGGGTCAGTCAGTAGTGGCTAACCTAGGTCCATCATTGGTGTGTTGTATTTGTATTCCACTAGTTGGGGCCACCTGTGATGACCACTCAGTGGCTCCCCCTGGAACTAAAAAGACTAAGGTGGGTTGGTCAGTAGTGACCAACCTGACAATAATAACTAATCTAGGTTGGCTGTATAGGGATCCAAAAAATGACTAACTAAGTTAGGCACTAGAGACTGAGAGGTTGGGCGTATAGGGAGCCTAGGAATATCAGTGTATATCATGTACACAAAGTGCGGGGACCAGGGATAGAGATCTACAATCATTTGAAAATGTCTACAGAAGATGAAATACCAGCATTTGCCCACAAATATGACATGATCCGAAACGTGTCACCGTGCCTGCACGTGCAACGTGTTGGGATGTTATACTGACATGGTGTAGAATATCGAGGTTATCTGATAAGCTATTTCATAAGCAGCCTGTAAACCATAACCAGGAGGTATGCCATGACACCACTTTATCTCATCCTGAGAAATAAAGGCCATGTGTGATGCATCCCTCATACCAAGCCTCCCCTAGAGGATCCAGCACTGCCTGCCTGTAAGAGGGTGTTATGTAGTGGTACACGGCCAAGGGGAAATCAGCAGAGATTGTAGAACGTGTCTTACAGCATCCAGCTAACATGAACTTAGCTGTGGGGTAGTAGTAGAATGGGAAAATTAAGAATGAGCAAACTTGTCTTGGTACTATTATTTTGAGGAAGTAAATACGCTGACTCTGCTCTCATTGGTTCTCTCCATAATATTCTTTTGTAATGTTAGGGAGTGGCTATCTATCAATCATAGGTGGGATGGAGTGTAAACATTTAAAACGGGAGGAGTGTTAAAGATTCTGACCCATCTTGAGGGGAGGGGGAGTAAAAGATGATGCCCCCCTTTTAACAAAAAAAAAAGCCTGCGTGTTACTATAGTTCCATGAGGAGGGGAGATTTTCGACAAAGGGACAAATTTCTGCACACTCTAGATCGGGGAGGGGCTTAAATGATGTCCATGCCTCCACGCAAGATTTCACCATACACACATATTCCCAGCCTTGCAATTGATAAATGACAACTCCTTGATGGATAAAGTTAGCAATTGGATGGTTGATCATTGCTCATCACTTCATCTCAAATCTTTTACAACTTTTGATAAGCATTCAAGACTGCGAGTAGCCCTGTCTTCAGTTTTCATAATATTATGTCCACATTTTCATATCACAGATTAGTCATTTATAATATGCAGGCCTGTACATGTACACAATCTATGAATGTCCAACAGATGGCTTTAGAAGGAACAACGTGTTTTAGGGCGAAAACAAGATGATCGAGTCACACATTCCCCATATCTTCTCAGATAGCATGATGATTAATGATGACTAGGGATGTGAAGATGTATATCAACCATGTTACCTGGCCCTCTTCAAATTACTCCTAACGCTAGGGGTTCTCTCCAGGGGATGGGGGCGATGTAGGGTAGGGGAGAGGAAAATAGCAGGGTACATGCAAAGGGATAGGGATAAGGGGATGGGAATGTCTATGAGAATGGACAGAGCATTAGACGTAAAAGTTATACAGGTGCGGGAAGGGGGAAATGACACCAACAAAAATAAAGCATACACATGTGGGTGAGAGGCATTAGGGGCAGGAGGAATCTGGCTGAGTGTTAAACCTTTAAGGACGCATGACATGTGTCGTCATGATGCACCAATGTAGCCCCGGCAAGTAACTCGCTGGTGCTTCATTTAGGCATCATGCCAACCCCTTGGGAGTGTCTCTACCTCAAATATCGGGCATGATACTTGAATTCAGCCCTAGAGAGTCACTCGCCGGGGCTGCATTCATGCATCATGACGACCGAGGGCATGATGCATAAAGGTATCATGCCGTCTTTAAAGGGTTAAGGTGTGAGTGGGAGGGAGGGGGAGAGGTTTGATTATGCCGTGCACTATGACCTGGGTAGATAATGGTGTGGGACGAGCACGTAGATGGGCATTCCTCCTGTGAGGCACGCGTCCCTCCTGGGGATGACCTGCTCCCATACCTCCACCACCCACCGTCATCCAACCAAGCTACATCTACACCTGTCCCTAAACACCAATCTACATCTACACCTGCCCCATAACAACCATCTACATGACTGTGTATCTACACAAGCTACATCTACACCTGTCTCTAAACACCAAGCTATACATCTACTACTCCCCCATAACACATAAATATGTATGTATCTATACAGCCAAGCTACATCTACACCTGCCCCTAAACACCCCTCTATCTGCACACAGAGAATTTGAGGAAAATCACCAGAGTCACCTGGATGCATCTAGAATGACTCCCGTTTCTGACTCTCCTATTTGGGTTATGTGACTCCCTTAGGTGAGCTCTGGTTCACTTAGGGCGTCACTTGGCTCCCTTATAGGAAGTCGCCTAGCTCCTTCAGGGAGTGATATAATTCTGCGACTCAACTATAGAGTTGTACAACTCTAATACGCAAATCAGAAAAGAAAGTCATTCTGGAGGGAGCAAGGACTCCACTTTTACTCTGTTTCTTTTCTCTGTGTGCATGCACGCCACTTATTCAGTGTTTTACAATCATGCAGATTTGATATGGAATGAATAATATTCATCGAATTCTCAAACTAAATTGAACTTTGGGGAATATTTTGTTTCATGAACAACGCTCTCGATCTGCGGATTTTGTGTCAAAATATGTAAAATGATATTGGTGGCGCTTCCATGTGAAGCGGGACATTATGACTAAGATGGAATGTGTGTTCAAACACGAAAGGCGGTCTACATTTTGACCCCCCTCCCCTCCCCCAACATACACGGCCCTAATGTACCATGCGCCCAACCCCCTACAGGCTGAGTCTAACCAAATCGATGTACATGTATACAGCCATGTTGAAACTCTATGACCAGGAAAAGCTATGACCGGCAACAATCTATGACCAAAATGAAAGAAAACAAACGGCTTGACTAGGACAGATGTACATAGAAATGTCAGGAAATAATTGAAACACACATTTTAAAAAGTTATGAATCTTATTTTCTACCTTTTTTTATGTAGGCACCCAGTTACTCATATAGACGTCAGCCGGTCATAGATTGTTGCCAGTCATAAATTTATTGCCCATGATTCAACTTGTATCGATTTGGTGAGACACAGCCCCCAGCAATTCCACTTCCACTATTGCTATCATTCCTTCCACCCCTTCCAAGTACCACACCCTCATATTTCCTTCATACACCTTCCCAGAATTCCTCAGCCCGGAAGGACTCCCCACGTGACCGGAACTAATTAGGAATTTGGCCACCAGAGGGGAACCATGCTGTAGGAAAAGTCAGGAGTAAGAATCACAGCAGTTCTTAACAATTATGGGGAGAAGGTTCTCATTTGCCGAGGAGTTCTATGTAATTGAGACCTTGATATTCCCACCAGTCCCCAGGGTGGAGTATAGCGATGACTCTGGTTTCTCCGTATGGGCGGCCATGTTAGTTCTGAGCTCGCATTTTATTGTGAGACTTAAGCAGTGACCAGACACACACACACCATAGCTTCCGGGGAACAGGCTACAATACGAGAGCAGAGCTAAGGTCTCACGAGATTGCTGGTGTCAGTGGACACGGAGTGGCTGCGGTTCCGGTAGAGGCCTATAGATGGTCTATACTGTAAACACTATATCGATATGAATTGTGTCCAGTACAGAAAACTTATTTTGGATCGAAAAAGGGTAAAAGGTAAACTCTCATTTAAGTCAGTTGACTAGTTCTTTCATTTGTTGTATGTCGGGCCACAGGCCGTGAGACCGGGAAATAATCCATGGTCACTCAGTCGACTGACACACATGCATCATGCATTGCATGGGCCTTTGCCCTGGCATGGGGACCGTTGTTTAAGCCTAGATGTGCTACATGTGAGAGATATGACTTCATGATCGCAGTCCCTGAACAAAGCTATATTTATATGCATGCAATACCTTGGGCAAGTCTACCCTCAGACCTCCAACTATAGAAAACTGCCCCGATAATTCACACCTAAGGCATCTATCTTCTGGCGCGTCTTCAGGCTGAGAAGGCGGCACGTGCGAACCCCACCTGTGCGCATACTTGGTGACTGATTCCCTTCTCACTGTAGGTGGCACTGTTATCAATAAGGTGGAAAAGAGGGCGGGGAAACACAGAGACAGCTGACTTCTTATCTAGATGGATGGCATCGTCAGTGTAGAAAGTCACAATGTGTATAAAACAGGGTATCATACAGCATATTTTCATCCACAAGTATATCTATATACATCACCAAGATGACAATTAAATTCAGGTTAAGGCGCAAGCCATTGCTGGCAAGTCATTTTAAAAGGCTGAAAAGTATACACCATCAAGTATAAAATAATTACGATATGTTTGATATTATAACATGACGATAATTTATATTATAGTTGTTTTTTGTTTTTAGATTCGACATGTGACATGGGGTTTAGGGACTGATATGAGGAAAAAACGTGTCATGATGTGAATGGAGCCATGAAGACCCTTTCTCAAATTTATTTTATTCAACGTTCAACATGGGGAACCCACTTTATTGGTTCCCCGTGTTACTGCTAATAGTACATATCCAAACGTACCATATCACAATAGGCACAATGGGAGAGTATGAATATAGCGTGCTTCATCATACTCGGGGATATGATAGATATGCTGTAGTTATTCCAATATTACCATAGTACTGTGCCATGCACATATGATGACCCCGGCCCTGTGTTCACGCACTACGTCATACGTCAACCAATGACGTCGTCCTTGTAGACCATTAAATCACGTCATGTGACGTCGTGGCGTCACACTTGCTGGTTACTGGTGGCGCAGTTGACGGTTATTTTCTCTATGAGCCACCAGGGAGTGGCATTTTATCGTGCCGTTTCAGGATAGATTTGGTTATGCACTTTACACTTTCTATTTCCCAACAACATGTCATCCGTTTTTGTCCCTGCAATATAGGAATAGCCATGCTAGAAAACGATGCAAATGAAAATTTAATACCGAGTAAGCTACGTAAAGTATTGTATTGATATGTGTTCTTTTAACATCGGATGATTTTTTTGTACCCTTTTTTGTTTTGAATCCCAAAGTTGTCTGAAATAGACAGCAAATTCATCCTATCCTATGCTAAATATCTTTGCAGGGAGGATATTATGATGATAACATTCGTGCAAGATTTAAGTTGTCATTTATCATAATTATATTCAAAATACCATGACATTGAACTAATGGGTAAAACATGACAGAAGCCAGATAAAAAAGTCATTGCTGTACAGTTTTTATTGCTATTCTGTTTGATGGAGCGACCAAGTTGGTATCAATTCCAGATACCCTTGCTCCCCTTCTAACAGCCTGCAATGCGGCTTATTCCTACAATCCCTGTGAAAAAGAAGATGATGTATACATATGTATATACATTGCTAACGCGGTAAACCAGCCATGCTGATACAATGAGTGGTAGGAGGTGTTGGGCTGATGAAAGGCTGTCATACCTGTTAGGCTAAATAAACCCTGGGTTACATATCAATACACGAGTTATCTCCTGTGGAGGCTGGTCCCCTCCTCCTACCTTATCTCCCTGCCCCCATACATCACCCCCTGTCGGTAGGGGGCGCGGCGCCGGCCCCAGGGGCTCATGGGGTGGAAAATTGCTCAGACGGATGTGGGTGTGAGGAGGGATGGCTTGAGTACAGGTGTGACAGGGAGGGGGCAGGGCTTCTCCCCGGTCCCCGCACTTTCAAGTCTTCTAGACACCATCCTCGTTAGAGAAAACACAGATAATGGGTCATATTTTCATAACTGCGCATGTCAGCGTTTTTCGAAAATAAGGGGTGTTTTTTTCTAATACAATCAGTGTTTTTCGAAAAAAGGGGTCTTTTTTCCAAGTGGAGTTTGGAGCAAAATAATACCCCTTTTACACAACATTATCTAATGACAAGAGTTAACCATAAAGATCAGATGATATCTCTTTGGCATTTGATATGTGCATGGTTTATATAAATTATATATGTTATTTATTATCAGGTGAAAGGAATTTGCGTTTTTGTATAATAAGGGGTACTTTTGGGGCCCCCAAAATCAGTGATTTTACTATAAATAGGGGTACTTTTTCACTCAAAATACGTGGAAAGGGGGTATCTTTGAGATCTATTAACGAGGATGGTGTCAGGTTTGCACTGGGAGTGCGGGGACCGGGGGCTTCTCACCCTGGAGGCAACACCTTAATGTCTCACCTGGTCCAGGTATAGTGGAGATGGCTGAGACAGGAGGAGGATGTGTATGTAGGGGTGGGGGGGGGGGGGGCAGGTGAGTAGCTCAGGGGTGCTGGAGGAAGGTGGAGCCAGGGCAGTGTAGGAATTGCCGCTAATAAAACACAACTTTTTTTCCAGTTGAGGTTTTTCCCTGTGTTCTCTGCAGCTTTCTTTCTCTCTGGTGGGCTGTGTTTGGCCTTTGCTTTGATTTAGTGACTACTATGTTGTGGTTAAAATAATAGCTAGCAAGGATGGTTTGGTGGCCTCTGTGCTCTTCGTTTCACCTTGTTTGCAATTTAACGAGCAGATCGACCCAGGGGTGTAATAAAATGTTTAAACAAACTCATTTCCCGGCAGTTTTATGTTGATTAGATTCACCATGAGTCGGACAAAATAGGACAGTAACATTTGAGGTCATTCATGTACATTATGACTTCTAGTGGGGTTTTTTTCTGGAAAGAATAACACTTATAAAACGGTATCATTGTTCAAAGAGCTTAAAATGCTTGACTATCCACAACATGAAGTGTTCGTCTCTATGTTTCCGACTGCAGGTAAATCTATATCCAATAAAGAGCCTAATCCCATAGGCCTACACGCCGAACACAGTATAGCTATAGCATGAATGTAGGAATCAGAAAACTGTCAGTGGCCATTTAGCAAAACTGGATTGCCGAGCCTACTTATACATTCTGTCAGCACCTAGGGTTACCCATAGTAGGGAGAGTGGGGAGAGATTATAACAAAACAAAATATGCTAATGAGTCAATAACAACAAGAACCGTTAGCTTTATGCCACATCTCACAGAAGGCCATGTGTCTGCTATTTTGGTGGGATAGGGCCTACCTAGTGTCGATGTGAAGACTCCAGAAGAAAAACTGTAACATGGAATTGATGGAAGCAGACGGCAGCCTAATGCCACCTTCTATCAACTGAAGAGGGCGCCACCCATCAACGCTCATCATGACGTCATCACATCCAGGCGGCGGCGGCGAACACAGGGGATGTCGTCACTTGTAATCTGGGCCTTCTCTTATGTCAACTTTGTCTACCTTCTTTGCTGAGACTAAAGACAGACTTGGGTCATTTTTGTCCATGTGTTCAGTGTGTGAAGAACAACATGTTGCCTGTGCTATCAACGTCTTGTTTCAACAGAAAACCTAGGGCAGAAAACGTGTAAGTTAGTTCTCTCCAAATATCCCACAAAAAGATAGGGTATAGATAGACCTATCATTTACAATTGAACACTGTCATTGAGTTCGTCAGTAACTGTACCTACATACTTGTGTACTAAACCACCTCTAAATTGCAGAGTGGATTTAAAAGCAGCTGTGTTTCTTCCTTACACTCAATACAATGCCCTGCCAAGATCAGTGGACACGTATCATCCATAGGGTATGCCTTATGCAATAGGGAGTAAATTTGATATAGCGACACAGTATTTTCTTTAAATCGACATATGACAAGGAGTTTAGTGACACGATAGGAAAATAAGTGACATGCCACTTAGGTGTTTCATAAAATCGACATGGGACACGATAGGTTCTTAGAGGCAACATGGTTGGTACAGAATTTAAGTGACATGACATGAACATTTTCTTAAATTCGGCATGCGATATGGGACCCCCCCCCCCCCACCTAACCCGTCCAAATCGATAGATTGTAAATGAGGGTAAATCATTAGGAGATGAACAGATAGTGATAAAAGAAAGATGCTATAGCAAGCATGGTGCTTGTGAATTCAAGGTTTTAGCCATAGCAATACTGTCCGTTCTGTGCTGCTACCTACTGCCACAAATAGTTACCATGCATGTTCTTCTGATAGTAGGGTGGCCGGACCACTTTTATATAATGGTACAACATACAGGTGGTAGAGATGTACTTATAGCTTGAATCCTCACATTTTATAAACTGTCTTTATAATTCTCATAGAGTCAATAGGGAAAAAGATCTGCTTGGTTGAAACCGCCTCACCCCGCCACAGCTTCTGACAGGTTTTGAACTGGTGCCATTCGTCAATGAATCCTTTACATACAGTGTGCCCACTGTACAGGTATGTCACCTGGGTTGAGAACCCCACACTCATGTACCATTGAGACCAATGGAAACGTGTTCTATACAATGCTGTCATCTGGTGTCAGACTGTGTCTAAACTGATTAGAATCCCCACCTTACACCCAGGAGAGGCGCTAGGGGCTAGGGGCTATCATTTCCATTCAAAATCTTTTTCAGTTATTTCATATCTTTCTGTGGTAATTTGCCAAAAATTGCCAATTCAGAATTTCCATACAAATCTTTAGTTAAAAAGATTTAATTTTAAGTGCTCTATCTACCTTACAAATAATGTTACCTACACAATATAAAGCATACTGGTATGTACCTGCATTCAACACCATTATAAAAAAAAACCATTGATATATGAATCTGCCTTTGCTCAGTGCAAATTCACTTATTTATAGAGCTCCAAACAGGCTCGAAATGTGAAGGTCTGTCAACATTGCCCCTTGATTACATTATGTAATACAATTTATTGTGCTTATTCCAGCTCACATACGATTAGCCAATTCAATATCTCAATAAACCAATTTACTAGAAGTTTCTATCTGCTCCCTACACTGTTAAAAATCCCCCGGTGTCCAACAAAGGTTAATAATCTATTCTTTATAAATATTCAATCAAACTTAGTTTTAGACTAGAATGTTGATGCTGTATTGAAAAGAATTTATAGGGAACTATTTGATTTCCAACACATTTTGTCCACTTATCATAGTAGAAGCTTCACAAAAGTCTGGTCTAGAACTAGGCTGCGGCCCAGGGGCGGACCCAGGAATTTGAAAAGGGGGGGGTCCACCAAACACCAAAGTACCGAAAAGTGACGCGCCACGACTCGCAGCGGATCAAATTATCATTGAAAAAATTTTAAAAAATGTCCAAAAGGGGGGGGTCCTGACCCCCAGAACCCCCCCTCTGGATCCGCCCCTGGCCTGCCACCTAGTTGGAAAAGATGGAACTTCCTAGACGACGGAATTTCACCGTAAAAGAAATAACAGTGCTTTACTGTAAAGGTTTACGGAGGTTCAATGTAAAATCAATTGTGCTGACGGTGCCTTACCGTAATATCAGGTAACAGTGATGCACCGTTAAATTTAACGGTGGTTCTCTGTATAATCAACGGTAATTTTTAACAGTGTAGCCAAAATGACAAGCCATTTTAAAAGGGTCATTTAACATAAGATCAGATACGCATTGAACGATCATCCAGACCCTCCAGCCACCCTACTGATAGTGTCAGGGGAGCTATGGCTATAGTGCAGGATTTCGTTTAGTTAAAGCAGCTACTCGAGCTCCAAGCATCGAATTTTAGATAATAACATGTCAGCAATCTTCACAGACTCATATGTGGACAGGTTGATTTACAAATAACATGGGTGCTTCTTTCTGTATGAAAATAGGTGAAATACCTCCTGTGAGAATAGCAGTCAACCAACTGTAAACCAGATAACAATAACACTCTGCTAATTGCCTACTCAATGCTGCCTCCTATTGGGCTTGAGGTGAACTACCTCTCACTATGCTCCTATTTATATGCATAATGAAAGCATTGTTCCCGGCATCCACAACCATAAGGGTTTTCATGTGTATTCATGCAGATTATACACTATATGTGTACAGGCAAGGGAAAAGGGTAGTCCGAGGGAAAAGCCAACTTTGAAATTGATGTCATAAGCTTTCCAGTGATATATTACACTAGAAGATATCATTTCTAGTTTTTGAGAAACGGCTTCATGAATATGTGTGGGCATCACCCTTTCCAAAATCCCAATAAGCTCTATGTCTCATATTTTCCAAGATATCCCTATTTAATTATCATTATCTATGATAATTAGAGATTTATGATACATTTTTATTCTTTAAGTCATAAAATTTGATCTAGGAATGGTAATTTTATTTAGTTTTCACCATGGCAATCCTCAGAAATCATTCTATCAATTTATGTCTTAATTTCCTCTATTTGGAATAAAAATCATGTTTCCATGGCAACACATATCAACAAGCACACCCATTTAGGCTTTAAAACGTTCCTTTTACCTTCCAAATATAGAAGCTTTTTACCAAAAATGGAATGTTTTATGTAATCCTATTGAATTCTCCAGAAAAAAGTACCCAAGAGCAATTTTTAGCCTAATTCTTTCATTTTAGGCCATAGTGGCGCCCCCTGTTGGCTAAAATCGGAACTAATCCCGCGGGGACCATCCTTTCTGCTTGGCTGCTCACATATATACTTCCCTATTTATTTGTTGTATGTAGACCTCCACCATAAGTGTGTACTGATTGCTCTAAGTGTACTAGCCACACATGACTAAGCCATTTTAGTTCCATATTCAACCACAAGAGGTCATATTGGCATTGGCCCCTGCAGAGATGGCTTTCCTTCCCACCATAGAGGAATAAATATCTGTATTTTCACCCATCCATTATGCTTTAGAGAGGCCTTATGTGCTATGCTATTTGGCTGTGCCTTAAAGAAAAACAAATGATGGTCCTATAAATATAAAATTCATGCTAGAGTTGGAAGAGGTCTGAAGAGGTCGAGTTGCTGCTTTAACTGAATTATACTTCTTAGCCCTCTTTAGTACGGAAAATGTTCCATATCACAGGCATGGTGAAGATTCTAAGCTAGGTAGAGCTTTTCATTTTGTGCAATTTGATACAAGGTTCGCCGAAATTGACTTACTTGCCTACACATGGGTCCTGTGACCCTTAGTTTTACCTGAAAAGTTGGATTGAGAGTAGCCAACTTACAGTGAAATTACACAGCGAAAATAATGAATCTCAAATATTAGTCAAAAGTTTTGTACAACCATTAGCGAATAATGATGCCCAAACCCAGGTAACATGCCCAACTGGCGCCCAGTTGGGTTTACCTTGGGCAACCTTGGGCTGGACTGGGCTGTGTTTTGGGCTGGGCAAATCCATGGGCTTCAGTAGGGCCCCAGTTGGGCTAAGTGATTTTTAAAACATACTCTGTAAATATCCCTGGTATCTTGAATCATGCTCTCTATTTAAAAAAATCCAAGTATGAAAATGTTATAGTCACTTTGTGTAGGAAATGTATGATTGGGTTTTAGGTGGGCTTATACTGGGCTAATTTTAATTTTCACAAATGCTTTATGGAAGCCCTTTTCAGTATGAATCAAACTCTCTTTTAAAAAAGAAATTGATTAGAAATTTTATAATGGTGATTTTGCTGGAAAATCATAGTTGGGCTTTCTTTGGGCTTGATGTGGGCTTCTCAGCGAGTAGTTCGGAGCATTGACACTAGATGGCCATGTGGTTCTAAGCTTTGACACTAGATGGCCTCTGTATACCATGTAGAGAGAATTCCTCCAATTCAAAATAACTTCTTCATAAATACAATGAAGCCAAAATGGGTCATGTAGTTAATACATGTATAATAATGAAGATATTTTAATGCAGTTTGATAATACATGGAAGCTTCTATTTTATTGTGTAAATTAAGGTAGACAATGAAGTATTCACCTGAAGACCCCTATCCTTGGGTTCAAAATTAACTATAAGACATGGACCCACATATCCTGAAGGTATTGGCTAAAGATTTGATGGCTTATATGAAATAGCCACTTGCACAAGTCTTATCTTTGCTGACTTGAACTTGATGAATACATTTTCTATCTTCCATGTAGAAAATGTTTGACTTGGAAGGCTTCCTGCAGGGATATCCAAGCTGAATATTAACTTGGGTCAGCCCAACCTGTGCCCATCTCAAGCCCAGTTAGACATAAGTCATTAAGATATAAGGCAATATTTTAATTAAAATCAATTACCAGATTGCCCTATTATGTAAGTTATAAACCTAAAATATGAAAGTGGGGCCCGTCTGGGGCCCAGCCGGGGCCCAGTTTGGGCTAGCCCGCTTGGGCCCGGACATTTGCCCAGTGCCCGTTCTCGTCGGGCCCCAGTCGGGCAGCCCAACTGGGGCCCAGTTTCCAGCCCAACCGGGGCCCAACTGGGGCCCATTTAGGGTTGCTACTAGGGAAGTTCCTATCATATCTTAATGTTTTTTGCTTCTAACACTTAGCTATAAGTTAGCATCGCCTTGGTTGTCTGAAGTTATTACCATAAAGCTCCTGTGTATAACCCGTATCTTGCATATAACCCACATCCCAGCTTTAAGAGAATTCTATAACCTGCATGTACCTTAGTACATTCAAAACCTGCATATTCCCTGCCCCTAGAATTGGAGAATATTATATAGCCTGCACTAGAGGTTTGGTTCTCGTATAAGCCACAGGTTATACGCAGGAATTTACGGTAGTCTTTTAAGTACTGGGGATTAGTTAGTAATCAATTGTCATATAGAACATATATAATAAAATGCCTCTTCACTTCAGCGCAGCAACCTGAACCTGGGCAGGGATCCTTTTGGATCAGGACAGCTGTGGCGCCATCTGTAGAATGAAACCAGCTTATCTATTGGTCTCCCGGACCTCAATCATTTAACATAGAGTGGGCTGACTGTGAACACATTTTTCAACTGATCAAAACATCCACTTGGCAGTTGCTGTTAAAGCTGCCATAATACCTAAGATAGATATTTTCACGTTCTGCATCGTTGTAGATGTATACATATATATATATAATAAGCTATGAGACAAAGCCACAATATAGCACAACTCTTTATTGTTTGTATGAACAATCTATACATTATATACTATCTCTGGTCCAAACCTACACATTGTAATGTCTGCTCATAGGTCATGGACCTACTACTCCCTAGGTCTAATGTCTTTATACATCCGTGGATGGAAGTAACATCCTCAACACACAAACACCATACAACCCAAACACCATACAATACATCAAACATGCATTCTATATTGCGCGACGTAATGACAAAATCCCGCACTACTAGCAGAGAAATACCACATGCACTTAGGTTAGACAGAGCATCCAACTACAAACCATATATCTCAGGTACCAAAGACATTAGGAACACTTAAAACCGTCTCACTAACTGATCTGTACTTCAACAATGAATACTCATCTATTCTACCTAAACTGCTAAATTTAAGTACAATATTTTGCGTTACTTAAATGTCCAAAACTTCACAACAGTTACACCTGGTCACATTCAACAACAGTCACCTTACTCCATAGTCAATTCACAAGAGTTATAGTTACAAGTAGGATCAGGAAATCCTTATTCTTATGATATAATATAAGAATACAATAATAATATTATCATAATGCGTAGCTATAGTGTCCTTTTGGATGCATTGATAAGCAGCTGCAGGTAGATAATCAACATTATAACAGCAGTAAAATTATCTGGGCAGAAGCAACAGGTATATAAGAACCAGTCCAAAAATCAACAATGGCTGCTCACTGTTGGCAGCCATTTTGAAAACAGGTGCTGCCGCCTGGTTGGTTGTACAGAGTAGACGCTGCACTCCTTTCCCGTCATGCATCTGACTGGCACGCCCTCTGACGAATGCAAACGGCTCCATCTCTGCCCAAGGGCTATTGAGGGGCATAAGGACAGTGTCTATAGCCCCTGTGCCTTCCCCTAGACCTGATGTTGTAAAGCGGACTGGTATCTTAAGCGGTGAGTACCAGTACCTACCGGTTAGATTGGTGTAGAATACTTGCTCGGTTTTACTGTACAAAAGGGCAGCCTCAAGATATTGCCCCATGCGCATGTGCATCCGTCGCTTGGGGTCAGGACTTTCGGGGTATAAAGTGAAATTCAGCTCACCAAACCCAGGATGTCGAAAGACTCCAGTCATCTCTTCGACATTAGTCGGTAATGGATCATCAGCCATGCCTCCATTACTTACACTTTCTGGAGGTGTTGGGGAGGGTTCTGGTTTCCTCCAGGGTTCTGGAAAGGTGCATCCAGTTGTGCCATTCATCCAGGGTGAGTGGCCAGTGAGCAGGTCGGTGAGGTGCTGGAGTATGTGGATGAGGGCCCAGGAGGTGGCTCCCCCTGGAGGTCCACTGCACACGATGGCCAAACCCAGGTCCAGGTCAGGGTAGAACCACACCTGACTCTTGTAGGTGGTGACTCCTCCTGAGTGCCATACCCGCTTGTAGCCTGAAATAAAGATCGAGGGAACATCATATATAGCAATTGTACTTAAATGGTAATAGCACAGAATAATCAGAGAATAATCACAGATGAGTATATGATTTAAAGTATTTTCAATGTATTTGATAAAATTCAGTTGATGGGCTGAGCGATCAAGGATAATCAAGACCAAAAACCTATTAAAGATACATTACCACCTAAATCGACCCAAAATCAAGTTATGAAATAAACCCAATATAGACATCCATTCGTCATTTCCTAACAACTGACAGGCCCCGTTATCATAGGAAAGCCATTTGTTATGAAATCCAGATAAAAATACTGATTGGAGAGCTCTCTAGTAGACCTATGAATTCACTGTGAGAGCCTATGTGTTTTGATTGTGCATAATGGCCCCCTTGCAGGTTTCCTTTTCTGGTGGCTCACAGCTATATCTTTTGCAAGCTATTATAGCCATATTCACAGATTAAAAGAGAAATAACTCCAAATTTCTCATATAGACTTACAGGCACTTGATATAATTATGGAAACATAATGAAAATGAAAAATCACCCAAAATTAATTGGTAATGTATCTTTAATCAATGCTGTCTGGGGTTTAAAGAAGTTTATTATAATTCTAAAGGTGTTTCTTATCATTTTGGATTTCACCCAAAAATATTTCTATGATGCCCGTTATGATGACGTAGAAACCAGGTGATTTTTTCAATAGCTTTTATATAGGCCTATGTAGGAGTCAAACAGAATGCCAACACTGGCTACCAAGAAGGCACCTGCCTCACCTCTGTAGACATTAGTCATCCAGCCCATGTCGTAGGCCACATGGACATCGTCCACTGGGTAGGTGGGCCTTAGCAGGTCCCTGTCGGCCATGGGGGCAGGTGAGGGCATCTCCTCGAGGTACGTCTCCTCCAGTAGGTGGGCGGCCACCAGGGGGCGGCCATCCGGAAGTACGCCTCTGCGCAGGTGCAGCTGCAGCCATTTGGTGACGTCACGGACGGTAGAGAGGATGGCCCCAGCAGGGTCGGCGGCGTGCACCTGTCTGAACATGATCACGGGGAAGTGCTGTTAGTATAGGACTGGTATTATGTAGGGTAGATTCACCCTGAGTCGGACACATAGTAGTTATATACCTTGAGACGGAAATTTGAATTCTTGCTCATTCAGGCATTCTAATCTCTAAATTTGTGAATCGCGGTAAAGTTTAGAGGTCTCACCTTTTCCTAATAAAAAAAAACAATTAAAATATTATGGTACATAGATAATAGAAATCTCAGTGTCCGTCTCATGGTATGTGTCCGACTCATGGTGAATCTACCCTATAGGTGCCTGGAGTGGTCAGTAAGCGGGTCAATGCTGAGTGTGGTGATCTGGACTAATAATTATTATTCTATGAGACCACAGTTTACTGAGGGGGCAAACCATTATAAGTATAATGTAGGCCATACTTAAACCCATTAATGCTGCCCGAGGGCATTGATGTGCCAGTGTTGCATCCAGGCACCATGCCAACCTTAAATTCGTTGACCTGATACACTTATTAGCAAAGCTGGCGAGTTTCCACTCAGTCTCGGACCCCGACTGTAGGCTATGTATACCCTCGGCTCCAGGTTTGGTCCGTATGGGCCGGGTGGACTTGCCAAACAACCATCATATCTCTCGGCTCTGCGTTGGTATAGCCTGCATTGGGCCACTTTAAGAAAAAAAAGGTTTCTCATCACCGTGCGCGTCAAAGAAATCAGGTTTTGGAGAAAAAACATTTTTTGGGGGGTTAAAAATTAGACAAATATTGGCATATTTGGTATCACATAAAAGCTAATAGTGCCAGTAATGCAGTGGGATAGAAATAACATATTCCCACTTCTAAACTGTAAATTATGGTGACGAAAAGCACAAAGGCCTATCATACAATGCAATAACCCTGTGAGTAAAAATAAATGAAATAAAAGCCTCCCTCGTCACATTTTTCAGTCCTTGGTGATGAGAAACCATTCCTTTTATAGATGCCTTAGGATGACAGCTGGTGGGGATAGAGTAATGTAGCCAGGTATTTTATATGATGGTTATATGGAGGTATACTAAAGGGGCAAGGTCTAGCACGGTATAGTAGGTTTTACACAGAACTGATGACGTCTGCACAAGTCAATAATTATCCTTGCATCTATTAAAAAGATGATGTTGTGATTTAGAAGCCTCAAACCCTCACCAAAAGTCTCCAAAATGTATCCTTGTGTCTATGCGGTCACTACAGGTACCTTTCCCCCAGCTGTTTGATGATTTTCTTGTAGTATATGAATATACAGACAGATAATAGGCTATAACTGATATTTTGCAACAAAATCTAGGCCTGTATGGCATGTAGATAGGGATAGCGTGGCCGAGCGGTCTAAGGCGCTGGTTTAAGGCACCAGTCGTTTCGAGGGCGTGGGTTCGAATCCCACCGCTGTCAATATCTTTTTTTAAGGTCCCATACATGTCCGTTTACTACAGAGAGGGCAGTTATGTAATGGATAGACTATGGTTATGAGAGGCTAACTCAAAATAACCACGGCAAAATGGCTGCAGCTGCACCTGCGCAGAGGCGTACTTCCGGATGGCCGCCCCCTGGTGGCCGCCCACCTGGAGCCTACAGTAGTCAAATGTAGAAAACTCTCTCCAATGTGGCCACCTCTGTAATGTGGTCACTTTACGTTGTTGTCATTAATTCTCCACTCCCAAGGTCCATATTACTCTCTCTCTCTAATGTGGTCAACACAAATTTGTAGCAAACAAAAAACAATAAGAGTGTGCCCATTGTCAGCACATCCAGTGTGGTTTCTACTGGATGTTATATCTTAAAGAATTTCTGAACCCAAATAGATAAAAGTATAGTCATAGAAAAACTAAACTGCCTTTATTTTTAGACAATTACACCTCTTGCTTTTCATGGTAGGCCTAATGGAAATCCATCTAAGACATGCAAGACATGCAAGACAGGGGCGGATCCAGGAATTTGGAAAAGGGGGGGCGCCGCTATACCTACAGCATTGGGGGTGTTGAACCATCTAAATTAAAATTTACCCCCCCCCCCCCCCCTGGATCCGCCCCTGCAAGACATGCATCTGTCTGCTCCATAGCCTAAACATTAACTCTCTTCAGTGTGGTCACCTTGCTAATGTGGTCACCACAAAGAGCTAACTAATACAGTAAGATTTCTTTGCAAATACTTTTTTAATCCTACCTTACTGTTTGTGTGGCACACTAGCTTATTTTAAATTAGTTCTTAATGAGGTATAAAAGTTCCGATATTGCGCAAATTCCGATATTGCGCGTGACATATGTAATGCCTCACGAGGGGGATAGGAAGCACAAGTATCTTTGACTTGCACAAAGAATGTAACATAGAAATAATGAAAGTAACAGAGACGCAGACTTAGTCTAGGCCTACTGCAGTTAATATGGAAAAAGGCACGTGGAGGTGAAGCCCTGGAACAGCACAATGTTAGAGGTGATTTTTAAAGATACGATTTGACAAAAGGAGGGCTGGAATCATTTTTTATCAGCAATCACCATAATTATTATAGAGGAGTCTGCCTATGGCACACCTTGGACTATTTGCAAGACAGATCCATTCGAGTGGGGTTCCAAGGGCATACCTCACCTTATGAGTCTTTAGGTGGTGGTGTACCTCAGGGAGGGGTACTTTCCCCTACCATATTCAACATGGTTATAGACGAGTTACACTCTGTCACACTGGAGCGTGTCACTCTTATCTCCTATGCCGATGACCTAGTGCTAGTGGTCACCTCCAGAGACGATGTGGTCTCCTGAGCGCAAGTCGCATTAGATATCATCTTCAAGAAGTGCCAGTCCTTAGGCATCAAGCTGGCACCAACCAAAACCTCTGCCATGGCCTACTTCTCCAAAAAGCCGGCTGACCTGCTCAGGCTCGGCACTCACAGCATCGAATGGTCTTCAGCCTGGAAATACCTGGGAGTTTGGTTCGACACCTACCTTACCTTCTAGAGGGAGGTGTAGTACCTTGTCTCTAGGATGCAGGCTCGTCTAAATGTCATGCTATCCATTACAGTGTTCCTATTGGGGGCAAACCGCAACAATCTCCAGCTATTCTATGTCTAGGCTGTTCGGTCCCTGCTGGACTATGCTGCTCTGGCACTCTTTGTGGCCTTCCCCAACACGTTCTCCACCAGATCTTAGAGGAGGAGTAAGGGTACAGTTGGCCAAGGAATCGTGTGGAACGAAAGCTCTCAAGCGCATATGCTGCCTTGGTGTCAGACACCCATGCGCTTGGGTGTAGTTTTCAAAATAGGCCGGTCAGAATCCTCCCACACCCCACAAGGGTCATCCCAATTGTCACTAAGGTCAATCACGACTATAAGAAACCTGAGATCTCTCCCCATGTTCTCCAGACAATGGCTGCAGAGGAAATTACCTACATACTACCTCCTTTTGCCCTTTATGACTTTATGTATTTTGTTTTTCCATTTTCCCTCATTTTTCCTAGTGTATCACCTTCATGTGTTTGTCTGTGTTGTCCTTCATCTCATTTAAGTGTTAACCATGGACCCTGTTGTCCCAGGTTTGGTCCGTATGGGCCTGTGGACCTGCTGACCAGCCTTCAGCTGTGTTGGTCTTAAAACTATATCATCATCATCAGGTGCTGGTTTAAACATATACCGTAGACCAACTCCCGCTGATCCTACCAACTTAAGTTTCTCTCATCTGATATAGGATTCACCCAAAGACGGACACACACCTTAAGTCGGACACTTTTGGAAGTAAAAATCATGGTATAAAATAGGTTTTATGTCCTGTGTGTTAGTATCAGAGTGAAATTGAACTATTCTTCTCATGAATAGATGACATGCCAAGTATGCAAATTAGTATTATCTGTGTATGATTATGCACTGAAGTAGGCCTGTTTCGTGGTTAGGAGCTCATGCATTATTTGTAGAATTATATGGTACCCCATGTCGGACAGATTGGCTGTAATGCTAAATTAACCTGTAATATCTACACCTGGGCAATACAATACACCTAGATGGAAGACATGTGTATTTTGAAGTATAATATAGTTTAGAAAATATAATGTAAAGGCCTATAAACCTATGTGTTTCCTACATACTATAATGTGCTTATACTTTAAGTACAGCTATTAAAACAAAGCAACATGTTTAGAATCTATAAACACTTTTTGGTATAGTGTTGGGCATTTTTCACTTTCACCTGTACATGTGGACAATATAAGATGTGTTTAATATTTAAAGGAACAAAGTGTTTATATAAGTGTATAGGATCTAAACACAGTTTTCTTTTGTAGCTACTAACTTATATTAATTTTTTTTGCTCAATAATAATATGATCAGCACCTCGTCATCGGTAGCGTGGCCGAGCGGTCTAAGGCGCTGGTTTTAGGCACCAGTCTCATTGAGGCGTGGGTTCGAATCCCACCGCTGCCAGAAGTTTTAATCATCATGACTGGAGGCTAGGCCTATATCTCAACTACGGGTGGTAGGTATAGGAAGAGAAAGACCTTTAGAAATTTCGCTCCAATGTCTGATGTCAATTATAAAAATAATTTTAAAATGATGATATACCCGGTATATATGTGACCTTATATTTCGGATGTAGATTTAGAAAGGTACAGCCCCGCGGTATAGCCTACCCTGGCCAATATATTGCCCATTCAGTATGATTCTATAGGCCTATTATCATATCCTGTCATATCAGCCTCGAGCACTCCAGGTCCATTCCCTATACGGAGCCTGAGACTGATGTCATAATTATGTGAAAGGATTCTTTCCGAGGATTCTAATATCAAACATCATTTCACATTGAAACTGAATCTATGATAGGCATTGGGAAGGCAATCAATTATAGCCTTCGGTTAATTTAGGTGAATATGCTACAAAATACATTTTGTCGAGCGATATAATTTTATGTTTGGTCCGCACGGGACATGTGGACCTGCTACCCAGCTGAGTTGGTTTTGAACTTGTATCATCAAAAGAAGTACTAACCTTATCAATACTTTATCAACAGGGTGAAGAGTACCATTCTCTAGCTCGGCATATGACGGGGCCAGGTTGTTCCAGTTCTCCAGATGACGTATGAAGGTCGATGACGTCATTCCCAGGGGGTCTAAGATGCGCTTGCGCACCAATTCCTCCCAGGATGCCTTTCCCAATACTTCTGCCACATATCCGGCCAACATGTACATATAATTGTTGTACCGGAACTTGGACCGGAAGGGATAAATGGGTTTGTGGTAGCGCAGTCTCCTAGAAATAAAAATACATCAGCTTTATATTATGTCGGTCATTTGTTTCTAGGTCTCTAAATCGGGATCCCTGGGAGAATTGTGCACGTATCTGGCACGAGAATATGTGAACAGCTTTTGACTGTGTCATATTCTGTGGAATTCCACGTTATTTATATCAAACAGAACTTGGGAATTGAACGTTCGCAACTGAGTAGAATCCGGGTAGGTCACAATGACACAAGAAAGGCACGAGATATTCCCAAGAATTGTGAACATGTCCTTAGTACAATCAAAACTTGGGAATTGAACGTTCGCAACTGGGTAGAATCCGGGTAGGTCACAATGACACAAGAAAGGCACGGGAATTGAACGTTCGCAACTGGGTAGAATTCTACCCAGTTGCGAACGTTAAATTCCCAAGTTTTGATGTGTTCACAATTCTTGGGAATATCTCGTGCCTTTCTTGTGTCATTGTGACCTACCCGGATTCTACCCAGTTGCGAACGTTCAATTCCCAAGTTCTGTTTGGAGGGAGGATTATATTTCACTCTCCCTAATCATTTTTGTCAGATTTTTGTCCCTATTATTAGAATGGCACTTATGTCGTTTTGCATCCAACCTCTTCACATACACATTATGTGTATATATATATATATATATATATATATATATATATATATATATATATATATATATATATATATATATATATATGGCTGTGTCTCACGACCTTGGGCTAATGTTGTTGTCTCTGACCGGGTGCCGTCTCTGACCAGGTGCCGTCTCTGACCGGGTGCCGTCTCTGACCGGGTGCCGTCTCTGACCTGTTGTCAGAGGAATGTGTTTTTTAATT
This sequence comes from Harmothoe impar, assembly GCA_947462335.1. Classification (NCBI taxonomy): domain Eukaryota; kingdom Metazoa; phylum Annelida; class Polychaeta; order Phyllodocida; family Polynoidae; genus Harmothoe; species Harmothoe impar. The sequence goes on from OX381708.1 coordinate 31,420,683, forward strand.
GTTAACCTATACTCATATATATAAGGATTTGTAAAGAATTTATGGCAGTTCTTATGTAATTATAATTAGCCTCCTGCTGTTGGTAGAAGGTAACTAAACTCCCAAAGTGATGTCCGGTCAGAGATGGCACCCGGTCAAAGACGGCACCTGGTCAGAGACGGCACCCAGTCAGAGACAAAAACATTGGCCCAAGGTCGTGAGACACAGCCATATATATATATATATATATATATATATATATATATATATATATATATATATATATATATATATATACCGTAGCAGATTAAAAGCCATAGCTTAAGCTGAAAGTAAACCAAAAATTGATACTGACAGGCATACTATGTTAATCTCATCGACAGATATAGGCACAGTTAAACTTCATCCCAAAGAAGAACATGCTTGCCATTGAAGAAACAACGTTGTAAACAACCATTCATGTACATGGCATTGTATCACATACTAGGCTTAGGCCTACCACCGGTAGTATACATTTGTATATGGAGTCATAGGCCTATGTTTTAAAATGTTTGGATCTCCCCGACGGGGAATTGAACCCCGGTCTCCCGCGTGACAGGCGGGGATACTAGGGACCTTTAGCAACCACGTACAAGCTCATTAAACGCAGACGTAGCAATGCTGAAAGTATAGGATACGTCTGCGTTAAATGAGCTACGTCGGGTTTGCTAAAGGTCCCTACTAACCACTATACTATCGAGGATCCGATGTATGCTGCAGTGCAACTCAACAATTTCTAAACGGGACAAGGGGATCAATATGATGGTATCTATAGGTCAAGTTTATTCCTCTGCATATGCCACATAGAATTTGAGCTTAACCCTTTAAAAGCCGCATTATTTAATGCAGTAAACGCCCTTTGTCGTTATGAGCATCATCATGACACTATGTGGTTGATACACCCCCAAAGCGTCGCGACATGATGCTTGAATATGTAGCAAAGTCAATGATTACAGCCAGAGCTGCATCCATGCATGCATGTATCATGATGATGATCAGCGAGCTTCGAAGGTAGTAGTACCAGGGAACTTTAGCAAACCAGACGTAGCTCATTTAACCCAGACGTATGCTATGCTTTCAGCACTGCTACGCCTGCGTTTAATGAGCTTTTACGTGGTTGCTAAAGGTCCCTAGTGAGAATACAAAATGGGGGTTGATGGCTAAATTCGACACGGCGACATAGCACCCACGTAAAAGCTCATTAGGGACCTTTAGCAAACCCGACGTAGCTCATTTAACGCAGACGTATCCTATGCCTTCAGCACTGTTACGTCTGCGTTTTATGAGCTTTTACGTGCTTGCTAAAGGACGTAGAAGTGCTGAAAGGATAGGATACGTCTGGGTTAAATGAGCTTTACGTGGTTGCTAAAGGTCCCTAGTGAGAATACAAAATGGGGGTTGATGGCTAAATTCGACACGGCGACATGGCCATCTTTTTAAATTGACATGCGACATGGAGCTTAGTGACATGTAACATGAGGTTTGAAAAGATAGTGACAGGGGACATGAGCAATTCTTAAAATCGACATGGGAGATGAGCATTTCTTAAAATCGACAGGTCGACATAGGCATTTCTTAAAATCGACATGCGACATGGGGACCCCATCTAGACCCCCTACAAACACACACAAATTCAATTACGTCATTTTATTTTTTAATTCACATACTATGTTTCGCAAAAGTGTCCATAAGACTGTAATTAATGTCCCATCGGCGCCTATGTTACATAGACATATACGTTTAATGACCATTAGGTATACTTAGCAACAATAGGGACCTTTAGCAAATCCGACGTAGCTCATTTAACCCAGACTTATGCTTTCAGCACTGCTACGTCTGCGTTTAATGAGATTTTACGTGGTTGCAGACACACCCTATGTTTTTAGCATTGCTTCTTTCGCATTTAATGCGATGTGTCTGGTTTGCTAAATTCCTTAATAAGGAAATTTACAATGACGCATGTCCTAACCTATGACATTGCTACTTAATTGGTTTCATCATCGCTGCTATAAAGGTCCCTATATATTAATGGGGTCCCTACTTACTATGGTTTGCCCTGTTAGAATTTATGAAGGGCAATACTTCCTGGAATATTGATAGGGGCCTACATGTAGACAGTAAAGACCAGAAAGAATCGGTTCACAGTGCAGTGGCATGTGTATACATTGTGTGGTTGATTCTAACAATTACAATGCAATTAGACATACACGTCTCCTTATGTCTTTCTTATGAAGACCTTATCACTTACCACACCATCTTCTTGCGCGTCTCATCCTCCGGATATACGGCCATTAGGGGAAGAAAGTAGTCCGGCACGCCGGTGCGGTGTGCGAGCAGGTCGCGGAGGGATATCTGCTCAGTGAGCACATCATTGTACAGCTCAAAACTACTGCCTAGGATCTGCTTGATAGGTGTGTCCCAGTCCGTCCTGGAAGCAAAAATGTGTTGAGATTTGAATATTATTAGTATAGTAAGTGACGCTCATAAGTTGGTGCTTTTGGCGACAGTAACGCTCTCATTTTTTTCTCTGTGTGGAGTAAGAGGTACCATCGACGGATAGTGCCCAATTTCTGGGGTAAAAATGATGATGTCGGGGAATTAAAAATAGACCAATCTACGACAAAATGATGTAAGGTACAAGGAATAGGTTTCTAGGATTATATGACAGAAATTGATAGTTACACTGTAAAAAAATTCCCCTAAAATAACGGAGATTCACTGGCAACACTGGGTGCCGGACTTTCACCGTAAAAATAACAGTCACTGTCATTTCAAATTCTCCGTAATTATAACGGTGAAAGTCCGGCACCCAGTGTTGCCAGTGAATCATCGTTAATCTAACAAAATACGGAACATCACTGTGATTTTAATACAGTGCCTAAACAATAGTTTTAACAATATTCATCTCATTTATCCCAGTATTTTTCCGTCCATTTATCCACCAATACCTAACTCTATGCTCAATATGGTTCTATGCCAAATTTGGTACCATGTCCAATCAGCAATAGCATCTTAGTGTCAAGACTTCAGGCCTAATCATTAGGAATCAGTCTATGAGAGCCTTATAAAATGCTTCATGACACTTTGTAATGCCAGTCCATGAGAAGAAGTCACTCTAGGATGTCTACAGAGCAAACCTTACAGCTGTTTATCTATATATTTTTCTTATTACCACAAAAATGGTGATCTTAGCATCCATGAAAATCTCCTCATGAACCAAACTGCCACCTGGTGTGATAAAACTAAACATCAATTAAACGAAGCTTCACCGTAAAATAAATAAACTGTGTTTCACTGTGCTGAATTATGGATATTCAAAGTAAAATTGATCAATTTTACATTGCCCCACTGTAATAATATATAATGATGATCCACCGTAAAATTTTACATTGATTCTCTGCATATTCAACGGAATATTTTTACAAGACATAGCTTCACCGTAAATGAATAAACTGTGTTTCACCGTACTGGATTACAGATATTCACAGTAAAATTGGTTGACTTAACATTGCCTCACCGTAATCACATTTACGATGATCCACCATAAAGTTTTGCATTGACTCTCTGTATATTCAACGGAATATTTTTACAGTGTAGGCTCCTGCCTCTGGGTTTTCAGTGTTGTATCGTTTTCTTCAGAATATCACCAAGTGGAAATAAGGAAACACAATAAACTCAAACTCATGTATGAATGTAGCCCTGGAGTCTATTTGCAGGGCCTGCATTCATACATCATAGTAGGTCTTCTATCTGATAACTCCAGCTAGAAGACTTGCTTCCTTTTCACTTAAAAGAGTCTAGGCCCTATAGACGAGTTTACCTTTTCAGGGATAGTTATATATATAGCTACAAGTTACAGCATCATACATGCAGTTTAGAATGAAATAATTCACTGTGGAATTCCTTGGGCGCACGTCATGGTATCGTGATAGCTGTTATCAGTGATTACCTCGCCAGTAGCAGATCAAGTCTCATGCCCTTAGTACCCACACTGTCAGAAGTAACTGTAGCTACACAGCTAGTTATACTGGAGAATTACAGAAGTAACTGTAGCTGCACAGCTAGTTATACTGGAGAATTACAGTATAACATTTTATACTGCAGATCCCCGGTATAACTCGCTGTGCAGCTACAGTTACTTCTGACAGTACAGACCCGGACCGACCTGAGTCTATGTAACATATTAATACCCCCTTCTAATGCAATGCAATGCCCTCATACCTGGAGCTATATAGACCTAGATCTTTGTGGTGCACCATTCTAGATATCGGTAACACATTGACAACCTGGCATTGACACTCACTGAAGATGACTCAGGATAAACTCCGCAGTGACCCCTTTTCCCCAAACCCTCCTTCATCAGCATTACTCCCAGGGTCCTTCAGACTCCTGTGACGTCACAATAGGTGGCCAGGTTGTTTGCAGAAGGCCCCTGGTGCCCCCTGGTGGCTGGTGGACGTAAATCCGCTACGATAGAAGGGCTAATACCAAGTGTACACACGGGCTACGCCTGCTGCGTGCGCAGATAGCACAGAACAAACACGGCCTCGTAATCCCGCCTCACGCGTCATCTCGCGAGGTCGCGAGAGTTGCTACTGTTGATCATCATGTGCAAACTATATAGCCAATGGCCGGGAGGAAATGCCCAAATGCCTTCACTCATTTTTCTCTAAAAAGTAGTGGTAGTGGTGGATTTATTCCTGGAAATCTGACTTGATAGATAATGGGGGGCAATGGGAGTCTAAAGTAGGCCGGAAGTGAATTTCTGGCCGCAGATAACCATCTATATCCATCTCCCCATTCACGTCACCGCAGTCTCGTAAACTGGACCAAGGACAACTAAACACTTTATACTCCCCTCTTGTGAGCGGTTATGCAGCCACAAACTGTTTATTTGAAATGCTAAACTTTTTTGAAGTAATGTTTAGATTCTGAGCACATTCTTTCTATGTGTTTAGAATGCAAAAACATAAAAGCTTCTTTCAATGAAAGTTAGCGTAGATAGAATATGTGTTTTCATTCTAATGCATATTTAATGTGTTTAGCTAACGCGAGTGTTTGATATCTAAAGATTGGTTTAACTTTTTCATAGTCGCATTGTCTCATTTATACATGCAGTATGTCCTTAGTCGTCATGATGTGTGAATACAGCCCTGATGAGTAACTCGCATCCATCTAACAATGTTGCATGGATCATGTCGACCATTCCCCCGTGTGTTGGCATAATGCATGGATGCAGTCCTGGTGAGTAGACTTGGGAACCTTTGACAGTCATATTTCGGCTACTTAGTATAACCTTGGTTCAGTGCATGAGTAGTATATAACCTGGGCATCTTTGTCAGGCACGTTTCAGCTATTTAGGGTCTGGCACATAAGTAGTAATCAAAATGGGAACCTTTGCCAGGGATATGTTAACCACTATAAAGATGGTCTAATGCATGAGAAGCATATAGCATGGGAATCTTTGTCAGGCATATTTCAGCTATGTTTTTGTCAAGCACATTTCAGCTGTAGGGTCTTATACGCATTTATGAGTAGTAGGCCTATGTAAAGTGGGAATTTTTGTCGGGCACATCTTAGCTGTCGGGTATTGTATAGGCATTAATTTTATGAGCAGTATGTAAACTGGGAATCTTTGCCAGGCCTATTTCAGAGGGCACAAAGATAGGTTTGATGTTCAAAGTCAACATTGGTTGTTCAACGTTGATCAACAAATTTTAGGGGTAAAAGCGTTAGTAAATTAGTGCAGGTAAAGCCAGGTGAAAATAGTTTTACAATAACCCAGCTAACAAAATGAAGTTTTTAACCTATTATAACGTTTTGCCAAAATAAGGAGACATAGAGAAACGTCATATAACGTTGTATGACGTTTTTTGTCCACTGGCTTAAGAGGTTGGGGTGGGGGACAAGGTGAAAGACTGAGGTATGAGGTTCAGGGAAATGCTACACGTGGTGTGGTGTGGGACGTGGGAGAGTGCCAGGTGAAACAACGCTGGTCGTTGTGTACTGAGGCTAGAGAGTGGTCATTTTTTTAAATCGGGGGGGGGGGGGGGTACCAAATTGATCATGGCCGACCCCTTTAAACTATAGTAAAGTGCTGACACTTTTCGCTAAAAAAAAAAAGGGTGACATTTTTTGCCCCCCCCCCTTCATGGGTTCCAAATTTCTTTGGTTCCCCCAAATCCACCAACCCCTCTCTGTTGTTATAAAATGACCACTCCCCCTAGCAGAATGGCAGAGGGGTAAGGACTGCTGATTTCCCAGATGACAGCACTGATCCCTTCTACTCCTAGCAAGATCCCCCAATCCCAGACCCAACCAGCCCTTATCTGATAAGACCCCATCAGCCAGGTGGCTGCTACCCCTGTCAGCCAAATTCACTTACACCCCCAATTAGTTCAACTGCTCAAGTCGATCAGTCTCCGGGGATCTCAATCGTTGACCACTTGTGCTTGCTGACCATCTGGCTGTTGCCCCTCGTCCTTACAGGCTGCCTGGTTTTCAGTGACCAGTATTCCCACCGAGGACCTGAAGGTAGCTTCTTTAGCATTGTTCTCGGAGGCATTGTGTTTCATTGGGTAAATGTCTGTATATATTTTAGGTGTGTCATCATAGAGATGTTGTCGTTGTTATAAATATAATTATTTTATTTCACTTGCAGTAACGTAGGGCCAGGCCCAGTTCGTGTTGTGCTATACTATAGAGATGGTGGTCATATTGGATATAATTTACAGTGTCCCTATGGGAATTGTTATATATGTGGCCAGGTGAGGGAAAACGTGCCTCCAGGGGGGATCTTTAGTACTGGTTTTGGCCACCAGGGGGCATTTGGTTTTGGCCACCAGGGGGCATTTGTTGCCATGGAAACATGGAAAATTGGCATATATGACAATTTCTGGTTGCCATGGAAACACTCCATTATTCCAATTGAGAATTTTTTGCCACAAATGCTTTTGAAAATTTAACAAGGAACTCAGAATCGAAAACAGACCTCAGAAATTCCCTCTAGAACCAATTTTATGATAAAAAGATCAGATGTCTTTGGTTATTTTTCAACAAAACTATATTTTTTAAATAATTAGTATTCATAATAGGATATAGTGGATTTAGAGCTTATTTGCCATTTTCAGTTGTACACAGCAACCCCGGTTTGACAAGCAGTTACAACAAAACTAATTGGGATATTTTAGCTCAAGATATCTTATTTTAAAGCCTGTAACATGAACTTTGAAAAGCCATTTCCCCCCTGGAAGCACGTTTCCCTCACCTGGCCACATATATATATATATATATATATATATATATATATATATATATATATATATATATATATATATATTTGGGATAGGTTTGCCATTTTACAGCCACGTACTTTAAGAGCTGTACGGTATATCTGTAAGCATAGTCGAATCTGACAGTATATGACTCCACACCCTCCCTGCACTGAAAATCCATAGATTGAAAGGGTTAGTCAGTACAGACTATCCTAGGTTGGTCATATGAGTCTTAGTCATAATTGCAAAGTTATATTAAAAAATGACTGAGGGGTCAGTCAGTAAGGGCTAACCTAGGTTCATCATTGGTGTGTTGTATTTGTATACCACTAGTTGGGGCCACCTGTCATTACCACTCAGTGGCTCCCCCTGGAATTTAAAAGACTAAGGTGGGTTGGTCAGTACTGACCAACCTGACAATAATAACTGACCTAGGTTGGGCGTATAGGGATCCAAAAAATGACTAACTAGGTTAGGCACTAGTGACTGAGAGGTTGGGCGTATAGGGAGCCTAGGAATATCAGTGTGCACCTGGTCCCTGGACCCCCTTAGAGTCTTATAGATTACAGACAGACAGTTCAGAAGGGATGTGATTACTGGTGGATTAGGGCTGGGATTAGGGGGATTTGGAGGTAATCCCTGATGCCACCAATGGATGTACTTCTCTAATGAGGCTTCCCCTAGATTGACACTGAATACATAATTATTCAGCCCTTGCAGCCTCAGCACTGGAGACATTTTGCATAGACTCTCTAAGTAATATAGCTGGAAATGTAGATAGATCATGCTGTGTTAGGTATGGGAATGGTTCACCCTTTAGATGAGGTAACCGCATATCTGTGATCATTATGTATATACTTCTATTGAAGTATATGAAATTAGATTTGGGATTTAACAGAAGTGATAAAAAAAACATTGTACAAAGAATGAGAACTATATGAATGTTAAATGAAAATGTCGGTTTTGTACAAAATGATGTTCGAGGCTTTTGAAATTATAAATCATTGTAAATTGAGATACTAGGATAATACAGCATTAGGTCAAAGTCTAAAGGAAATATTCCACTCAGTCAGATGTTGTCGAGTCAATGGGTAGGCCCCCTATAGTATTTTAAAATTGTAGACAGGTGTACCATAATAATTAAACATTTCTTATAACACATACATCGATTACCAATATTCAAATGATAAAGTTGGTGTCATAAACATCAAACTAACACATCACACCTACCCGTTTGCCTCATCCAGGAGCATAGCCAGTAAAGTAGCAGTGAAGGCTTTAGTGTTGGAGGCAATGGGAAACAGGGTATCAGGTGTTACAGGGCTCCTGGAGGATACATCTGTTACACCATAGCCCCTCTGGAGCAGGACCCTATTCCCTGTAACAGCGGTTAAGGCCACTCCAGGCATGTTCCTACACTTAAGGAGTGCTTTGATGAAGTGGTCTAGCTTCTGCTCCTGTTGGGGGGTAAGGGCCCTAACTTCACCCTCCCTGCTCCTACTCTGAACCCCTCCAAGGTGGGCCCCCAGGAGCAGGGTGAGTATTGTTAGTAGGGTACCTGTCCTCCAGTGCATGTTACCTGATGAAGTAGATATGGGATTGTTGCTATGCCCTGTGGCATCCTTCATTTTCAGTGAGTTAGATCCACACATGCTGGTGGTAATAGTAGTCGTATTAATACCAGCACTACCAATTGAAGATTTGGAAACTTCACTTTTAGTTTTCAGAGCATCACAATCAGTGCTTTGGGGTAAATGAGAATGTGTGGTGGACATAGCAGGCTCTGTGGTTATTGCAGATTTCTTATCCACACTGCTTTTGTCCTTCTTTAGGATGTACTGTTAGACATAACACATCATAGTGTTTCCAGTAACATTAGTTCAAAAGAGTGATCCATGATTAGTAACAGCAGTGACAGTATAAGTCTCCAGTGTGGTGATAATGATCTGGTAAATATATACCTTTTAAGTACCAGTCATGCTCCTAAGAGCCATGCGTCCCTTTAGAGAGGTAGCATTGTAATACTCCACGATGATAATGCGTTTGGCCTTGTGATTATTTTATAGGTAATTCCACAAAATATAGGCCACCATACACTCCAAGTCCATATATACATAGGTCAGTCGATGTCCTCATTAACTATAATAATACATCCTTGAGATATATATATATATATATAAGATTCTCCCAGGTTGCTAGTGGTGACACCTCCTGGCAGTGTGCCCAGACCTAGTCCCTCTCTGGGGGTCCGACGTATGACTGATTCCCGCAGCTCCCGGGGTAGGAGGAGCAGCTCGGGGGCGGTGAGCAGCTCAGGTAACGGTCTCCTGCCTCCCGCACGTCCCCTGCAGGCATGCCCCAACAGCCGCGTGTGGCCAGTGGGCCTGTGGTTTGTTTCATAAGGGATACCATATTCGACGTAATAAGCGGCCTGGGCGCTTATAAGAATATTTTTATGGCGTTGTAGCACTTAAGCCTTTAACTGTCTCCAAAATTAGGAAATTTGAGCCTTTGTTCTAAAAATGCCTGAAAAAAGGGGGGCGCTTATTAGGGGGCGCTATTGCGTCGAATGCGGTAATATTATCATATGAGAATGAAACGATAATCAGCATTAAGGATCACCATTCATGAGCAGCTCATATCTGTGAGCGCTAACTGTGACTCATCCTGAGAGAACCATCCTTCGTGTGGAGAGTGACAAGTAGATCAGAAATTTACATTGGGTGCTTATTTTATGGGGAATACCATGGTTTTCTTGAAAGCATACTACGTTTTGTGCAACATTCTAGATATGGAATGAGAAAAGAATGTTTCCTGGTCAAATGTGCACAGAGAGAAGTAAAGGTTACAACTGTGTCTCCCACGTGGCTCTGTTAAAATGGAGAGTCAAACAGCTAATGACTCTGTTTATATGAAGAGTCAACTTGAGTTGACTCTCTACTATCAGTGTCAACTTAAGTTGACTCTCTACTATCTGTGTCAATAGCAGAGTAAATAGCTGTTTGGCACTCCATTTTGCCAGAGCCACGTGGGAGACACAGTTGACTCCTTTACTTTTGTGCGTGTGGTCAATTTGACATTTTCCATCATAACCACTATACTGTAAATGGAATATTAGTCCTAATTCAACAAGTAACTGGAAACTGGAAACATACATTGAAAATTCCTCCTATAATCAAAGTTAAACTTCAATATCACTTTCAAGTATTGATCCCGATTTATTGGATTTATTATGGCACACAACTCATTTAGAGCTTATTTGACATTTTCAGTTATACTTATCAATTCTAGTTTGAGAAGTGATTCCTGCTAAACTATCGAGAATAATTTAGCTCCAGATATCTCATTTTAAAGATCGTGACATAAAGTATAAGTACCCATTTCCCCACCCCACCCCACCCCTCATATCCATATTCACCTGCATTATTAGAAGAACCATTCACAGTGATAGATGTGTATAGTTATTGATATCATATTCCTATCAACTAAATGACGTTAACTGTCGAATCAATATTAGAAAATATATGTACCGCGATAGTAATGCAGTTTAAACCATCACCAAAGGACGATTGTCAACACACCATTTCTCATGGTCAATTACATCTTTGTTTGTTATGAAAAATGCCACTGGAGTGCCGTGCGGAAGTGAGCGGTGGGCGTTAAAAAGGGGAAATGAAATGGTCAAGGGATTTTACTTTTGGGCTGAAATATCAGGTAAGAATAGAGAGATGCCACTGTTAGAAGTAAGTAATGTTCCTGTACAGCAAATACTGGGGGCAACTTTGGTTCCAGTAGATTGTGCTGTATAGACCTACAGCAAGTCAGCTTATGTATATTTACAGCACATATACTGTACAGTAACAGCAAAATCTACTGTTACTGTACAGCAGAATTAATTGTAAAACCAAATCTCAAGGTCCTGGGTTCGCCTTCAAGTGCTGGTGATATTTTTAATCATCCATGTGAGGGAAAAACTAATTTTAGGTGGATGTAGGTAAGACAAGAGAAGTGGCTCGACCAAGGATTGAACTCACGACCTGTGATGTTGGAGAGGGGCCTTGATCAGTTGCGCCACAGCGCCGGTGTTACAAACATTCATATTGGGGTGCAGTCTTTGCGAAAACCTTTTCATCTCACAGGACATTCTGTCCTGCAAATTCTCAATGTAGATAGACCGGCTACATTTTTGGAGGACCGGATAGCCACATAATTTTGTCTATTAAAAATACATTTTAATTGTAACCATTTATGGCCAAATCAGGATAGATATATTGTTTTACACAGTATATTGACATAAATATTTCAGCTTTAGAAGCCTGACTGAGTTCTTTTAGTTCAGAAAAGCCCAAAATGTGACTGAACATTCGGTCCTGCTACACCTTTGAATCTGCTGGACCGGTGGCGTTTTAGGAGGACATTGCCACTGTCCTGCATGTTTTCGCAATGACTGGGGATATAATCTCTACTCTTTTTGTCAACTGATTGATTATAATTTGTAAAGGTCTGGGGTTCACCTCCCAGTGCTGGGGATACTTTAAATCATCCATGTGAGGGGAAAACGAATTTTAGGTGGATGTAGGTAAAACAAGAGAAGTGGCTCGACCAAGGATTAAACTCACGACCTGCAGTGTTGGAGACGGGCCCGAATCCATTGCGCCACAAAGCCGGTGTTACAAATGGTCATATCGGGATATAAGCTATCTCTGCCATGTCTGTATTAAATGAGCTACATCCTTGTCACTAAAGATCCCTAATGAGAGGTGGCTAGACCAAGGATCAATCCCACGACCTCTCGTGTACATATAACAGGGAAAAGTGCTGTAGATCTACAAGTAACTACCGTAACCTGCATCTACAGTAACAGAATTGTACATGTACAGTAACATTTGCTACACTATTCTTTACAGCTAAAGTACTGTACATTTACAGCAAATTTTGCTGTTCACGTACAACAAGTTTTCACAGTGTGTGCTATGTATATACACGTCATGTGACAGTAGAGATCTATTTAAATATATGAAATATTGCATCTCAGCAGGGCATTAAGAATGAAGGGTAGTTAATCAGCTCCGCTGCAGAATCATCCATTCATCTCTCTTTGTTCAAGTCATGTACGATCCCCTTAGTAGGGACAAAGGGAGATATATGTCCCAGTGGACACATCAAGTAGAATCAGCAATGAAGGCCGGTTGATCAACTTTGATCAACCAGTTGTCGATGCTAATTATACGTTTTGAGTCCACTGAGGTGTATTGGTTTTTCGTTCACACATATAGATGTTCAAAGCGGGTATAGTGTTTAAACCTGTGTCTTCAATGAACTAAATAAGATAACCTTGGGCTCGTCAGGGTTAATACACAGATTACCGGTACTACTGCTAAACCAATTTCGCAGTTATTTGAGTCATGCTGCAATTAACTCTCAGCCTCTACTATGGGAATTCCTTGCCACCTGTCCTAAGTTCACAGTTGATAGTCAGTGTAGATGTGCAGTGAGATCTACTGTAGTTCTACAGTGTATACGACAATATTAGTGTATATGAGCTGTAGAATACACTCTAAATTGGCAGTAGAAAAGAAATATTTCCAGGTTAAATATCTGCATTATTGGTTTGCCTCAGTTTTATTGCCACAGCAAGTTTTCTCCTTTCACTTTTTTTTCACTTTCTTTTTTTTTGCTTTTCTAAACAGGAGACATACTAAGTGAGGGGGTTTCATGAGTTTCTGGATGTGCTTGCTTCAGGCAGATTTAAAACGATAGGGTGTTTATACTACCAGTACGTAGTGCTCCAGGGGGGACATCGGTAGAAACAGGAGGGAATCAGACGTGGGGTGAAGACCGTGTGAATGGCGCAGGTGGGGTATTCCCAGTGCGGAAAGTGGGTGAGTGGGAAAACGCTGTCTGAGGGACGATTATTAGACGCGACACCATCAAAGATCGCTAAAACATCGCCCTCTGACGGGACCATCCGAGACCAGAGCAATTAACACATGAAAGACATTTATTAAGTGTTAATAAAACTGATTGGTCTGGAAATATTCATTTAATTGTGAGTAATGATTCCTCCGTTGGCACAATAGTCCGAAGAGGGCTGCATGCATGTTTATTTAAAGCTGCTATAATACCACAGATACATTTTCTTCATTTATATGTCTGATGGTTATAGATCCCTTTCGCTTTTAGAATAGTATATTTATGCTGAAAAGGAATAGGTCTTAATATGCACAGCAGTCATGTTGTTCTCAACAGAGAGGAAAGAAATGTAAAGAAAAACTAATAATCCCTTGCAAGCTTTGGGAATTGTAGAACAGTCAATGAGAACATCGTACTCATCCGCCCCCCCCCCCCTCCCCATGATCTAACTGGGTGATCTAGACTCATTCAGATCCGCATGGTGCTTTAATGCATGTAGTAATGATGCATGAATGCATCCCTGCATGGCCCAGTACACATATATTATAAGGCTTGCTGACCCTTTGATGGGTTGATACACTCCTAAAGGATTGGCATGATGCATGAAAACAGCCCTGGTGAGTGGACTCACCATACAGGGCTGCATTTATGCATCATGACGACACAGGCCATTGCACATTAAAGCACAATGCGCCCTGAACATTTTAAGGACAGCATCATGCCGTAATGCATCACGCCATTGGTCGTCTTAATGCATTCACGCATTATTATGCCGACCATATAGAGTTGACATACTCCTAAAGGATTGGCATGATGCACCAATGCAGCACCGGCGAGTTACTCCCCGGGGCTGTGCACATTGGCTCATCATGCATGATGACGACAAATGTCATCTTTTAGCGACATGCCACCCTTAAAGGGTTAAATGGCTAGTACTAGTAGAGGCCCGTGGGAGCGCCCACCTACATGGGGGGTGAGATAGATCAAGTGACCACAGCTACTGGTGAATGGATCATTTCCCGTTGCACCCTGGGATTATCTCAGTCACGTGATGCGTGGGCGTAGGCGGAGGGGGAGGGGGCAGGGGGTCGCTTCTGTAATCATCTCAAAATCCGTTCCCGTCGAGGAAAGCTAAAAATAGCCGCAGGTCTATACCGAGACGCCTGCGGCTTGAGGCGTCTATAACCCCTCATTGACAAAATAGCCGGAAAAGGGCGGGGAATGGAGAAGAAAGGTGGAATTTTTATCACAGCCATCACCTGGCGGACATTGCAAAACCGTTGTATTTCCGTGGATCTGAGTGTAGGCTAATAAATCCACATTAAATTAGTTCTCCAGTGGTGACTCCAAAAGTGAAAGTAGAATGCCTATGATAACTGAGGCCAGACGGCATGTTAGGAGGTGGGAGATGATTATGATATCTGATGACAACCAAGATAAGACTGACAGGGTCTTACGTTGGCTTATCTTATCAGGACAGTAATCTTATCTTATGGCATGTGAAATTTACTTTGATCATTTCTGGTTTCTTTCAGCTGTATGGAAAGGCAGTTTATTCAACCAAAATCCGTGTTGCGATCGATGCGCATCGGCTCATCTTGGGTTAGGCAAAGTCATAAAGCAGCTTACACATTTTAGAAGGAAAATATTTACTTTTGACGATAAAACATATAAACATATAAAACATTTGATTTGATTTCCTAATCATTATGCGATGCACCGTGCCCTTCGGGAATATATTGCATGTCGAGTAAAATCTCGCTATATGGGGGAACTTTCTGATATAGGGAGCCCGTGGTCCCGATTCTCCTTTCTGTGTATCTTTAGTATTGGTCATGAGCAAGATTGCTTACAAGAAGATGATTTGTCTGGTCCCAGGGTGCTCTTTATAACGAGATTTTACTGTAATAAAGTACACAATACAGTAGTGTATCCCACATTTATATATTTTAGCAGTAGCTGTTGGATATTTGATTCTCCACTTAATATCTTTTGCCAAAATATAAAATTCTTGATTATCTTGAAAGAATATATATATGTCCTGCCTGCTCGCCATGGCAGTGTTGATCCTCACAAAATCTATCTATTTTTAGCCTAACTGTATAATTAGAGGGATTCCCAAACTTCCGATTCAGGGCAGTTGAATGGCGGGGTGTAGGTCACAGTTCATGGAGGATCCATGTTTAAGTCCGTTGTCAAACCCGAGGTCAATCCACCCCTTGTTGATCGTGCCAGCACGTGCGTCATACGTGACGTCATCACCCAGCCAGCGTGTGACGTAACCACGTCGTCGTGACGTCATTGTGTTCCCTGGAGCCCCGTGGATGGCAAAGCCATGGTGTACAATAACATCACCTAAACAAATATATTAAATGTAAATCAAAAACGGAAGACTGTTACATGTATAGTATTTTGATGATGTATAATACATAATCAAAATTCCTATGAACTGGTGAATTAGGTACCTATAAGGCTAAAAAGGCAATCTGCATGAGGATCAAAATAATCCTAAAGGAAGTTTATATCTATTTCTCAAATAAAATTAAGATTCAATAGGCCTACTGCCTGTTCCACCATAACAATTGACTTGGTCCGTCAGACAGAGACTTCTATAGAACCTCTTATGCAGTTTGTGCAGTAGGCCATTGGGGGCTAATGGCTTCAACATTGTTATTGCCTTTGATCGCTAATGGATTCACATTTTAATGTGTTAGAACCTTTTAGGATGATTTCCTTCGCCTTTCAGTCAAACCTTGACTCAAAAAAGCCTCGCAACTAAGTATGAACAATAACGTTTTTTCTGGCAATGTCGAACAATTGTGACTTTATTACTTGTCATTACATTTATATATAATTACCTATGCCATCTAAACGCAGAATCACTCTGTGAAGGCGTTGATAGGGTCTACATGAATCTAGAATTTTTAGCTATCTACTTTGAGTATTCCGTCCAATTTTGATGATATTGACGGTATGAATTAGAGTTGTGTGAGGTTGTTTCATATTGTATTGTTCTGAGACAGCATAGCATATCGTCATACTAATTACCATGTGGAACAGTGTATGATGGTGAATGCACGTGGGGACGAACTCGCCAGGTGACTAGACGCCATCCACTTTACCTGTAATCTAAAAAAGCCCACTTTTCCAGTAATCTTAATCAGTTTTCATGCCTACTAGTATCATCTAGATGGCCCTACTATAAGTTGGTAACACTGCTGTATATATTGGGGGCTCTGTCCCCGCACTGCCTTTTCTTTCCCTCTTTTTTTCCCCTTATTCTTTCTTGAAACAGAACAATAACCTAACCCATTTACATGAATCCGAAAAAATGATGGGACAGTTATAAGAGCAAAGGAAATGACATTTAGACTTGCAGACTTGAGAGAAGAGGGGGGGGGGGGAGTTAAAATTACCGGCAAAATGGGTTTTCACGATTACAGGTAAAATGTGTGGCGTCTAGTCACTTAGCAATTTCGTCCCTTGTTGCATGGTGCACAGACCTACGGTCACATTACTATTAGGGAGTACCACCCGAACAGCGCAGTGGCGCCATCTGTAGCGTTATTACATTTATCAAAGTGTCCCTTGGACTCTTCACGTGTTTGTCTGTGCTGTCCCTCATCTCATTTAAATGTTAACCATGGACACTGTTGTCCCAGGTTCGGTCCGTATGGGCCCTGTGGACCTGCTGGCCAGCCTTCGGCTGTGTTGGTTTTAAAACTATATTATCATCATCATCCCTTGGAAGTTGGGTGCAAAAGGGTTGCAACCACCCTAGTAGCAAGCACACTGTGGCCCCGGACGGGCCAGACTGTGTTTGCAAATCTGGTCCGGAGTGGGCTAACCGACGGGCTCCCATCGGTTTAGGGCACTGGGCTTTGGTCTGGCCCCGTGCGGGCTGCCCATGTTGGGCGCAGATCGGGTTTTGGACGGGAAGTCCACTTTGGGCTCAGATCAGTTTTTGGACGGGCTGCCCACTTTGGGCTCAGATCGGTTTTTGGACGGGTTGAAAGCGGGTTCAGATCGGTTTTTGGATGGGTTGAAAGCGGGCTCAGATCGGTTTTTGGACAGGTTGAAGGCAGGCTCAGATCGGTTTTTGGACAGCTAATTTGATAATTATGGGTTTTTAGAATCTATTCAATCATTCCACAATGATTTCTCGTATTTGTTGAACCAGATATCCTAGGTCCTGCTAATCAACCCAAGGCATAATTATACTCTTCCTACCCAATAATGGAAGTATCAAGCAGGCCTATTATCATCAGGTTAGAGCCACATGCAGCATAGACAAGTGTCTAGGGTGTACATTGGCCTTCAAATCCATAGTTCATACCCTCATGGAGCATATGAGACTGTGTTAAGCAAATTGTAATACCACATAAATAGTGTCTACACTGGATAGCTGCTTGGAGAACCTTCTTTTCTTCATTCAAATATATCTACCTTATTAAGTCTACCTTATTTCCAAACTGTGAGAGCATCTGTTTATTGTTTCCTATTCTACATCACTTTAACGTTTTATTGTATTATTGTATAATGTCAATTTCATCTGGCTTTGTTGGAAAACTCCATATATTGTATAGTAGTGACATCTGGTGTCAATCATCAGAACTACTAGACCAGTTGCCCTGTCCAAACCCAACCTCAGCCCTCATCGGCCCGGAGTGGGCTAACCGATGGGTGCCCGTTGGTTTAGGGCACTGGGCTTTGGTGTGGCCCCAAGTGGGCTGCCCGAAATGGGCTCAGAGCGGGTTTTGGACGGGCTTCCTGTCATCTGCCCCACATGAACCCAAAGCGGGCAGCCCACTTTGAAACTGATCTGAGCCCAAATCGGGCAGCCCGCTTTGAAACTGATCTGAGCCCAAAATGGGCAGCCCGATCGGGCCACACTTCAGCCCAGCCATCTGCCCAATATGAAACCCAGCTCAGTTTTGGCCTACTTCAAACAGCCAATCCGAGCTAAAACCAAATTGGCCCCGTGCGGGCTTGCTACTAGTGCAATCATGCCCCAGTTACATTTCTAGTACTGTTCTATATATTAGAGCTCTACTCCTAAAATTATAATAAATCAGCCCAAAAATCGTTCCTGGACAACTACCGGTTCTTGTACATTTAGGACATTTAAAGCGTTACTCCATCCAGTGACCATTATATTAGCCACTGAGATCAAATTTGAGAAAAATGAGAAAAATGAGCATAAATGCAATAGGTAGGAAGGACATTAAGGTCTGGATCACAAAATCCTAGATCAATTTCAAAAGGATTGATATCAGATATACCGACTTTAATGCTGCACATTAGTCCTTACCTGGGTGAAGGTCCCAGAAGAGTAGCTCTGCTTTACCATTCTGTACGAGCTGCTCAACATCTGGCACTGGCTCCCTGGCCGCCTCCTTGTACGTCTCCTCACCGGCAAAACTGGTGATTTGGAAATGCCGAGGGTCAGCGTGTGAATGACGCCAGTACTGAACACATGTCTCCGCCGTCACATGGTCCAGTGCTAGCCACATAGAACATACCTGTATGTAATGGCCAAGCCACATTAATAGAGTTTACTTTATTAGCAAGACATTTTTAGAAAAGAGAACGAAGCATTTCACACCTCTTGTATACTGCATACAGCTAGTGGTATAAATAATTTATAGGACGAGTACCAAGCTGGCTTCCTTCACTGTATTTCGCGTACAGCTTGGTACTCGTCCTATAACTATTACATATATAGTGTAATACATGTGGTCTATTGGCCAACGACATGGAGTATAGAGTAGCCCTAGACCCTAAGATTTGACATGCAAAATCAAGAGCTTAGTGGCATGTTGAAAAGGATAAGTGACATGCCATAAGGTATATCAACATGAACATGGAGATTTAAGTGACAGGCGACATGTCCGTTTCTTAAATTCGACGAACCTCCGCCCCCATCCACACAATGAAGAGAAACAGAGTCAAAAGGGAATCCAGGTTGCCTCCAGAATGAGTTGTGTTAGATCGACGTAGTCCGCTCACTACCACAGACCAATTAGACCAAGGAGCGCGCACAGGTAGATGTACCTGTACTGCCCTCCCCTGATTGGTTAGAAATGTTATGAATCCCCGTCCTGTGATTGGTTGGGTCTCCTACAGATCTGTTTTCCCGCCTGATAGTTTCTAGATCCCCTCTCCTTATAAGGGTTTGGGGTGTCTAGAAACTGGATGTGGTGCCTCTCACATGATTGGCTACATCCTCTCAGGTGACCATCGGTTTCTAATCCCCAGCAGTGGGGATTAGAAGCCTGGTTACACAGGTCCCCACTAGGTGGGGGTGTGTACCATGGTCTTTAGATTGGTTCCTGGTTTCTCCACAAGGTGGAGATAGTGCTCCAGTACCTAGGTATAGGTTGTATGCCAGTGTGTGTACACTGGTGTATACTGCCTAGACTATATAGTATGTATAGAAACTAGCCTCCCCTCTAGGGTGGACATGCTATATAAGTCTTACCTAATGGGGTGTGGTGTTTATAATTGACTGTCATAGTCTATAAACACCTGCCCCTAGAGTATCAGTATGTGTAGAAAATTAAAACCTTCTCTATGCGGAGAGGGTCATACAGTCTACTCTAGCCCATGTTCTTTAAATAACAATTCAAGAATATGGGAATGGGGTTTAGATGGGAAAATGGTCTAAGAAAGTTCCTGATTAATCAATCATGATTAAAAAGGTCAGTCTGGGTTTCAGCCCTCCAGGGGCCTCATCAGGTGAAACCTGCGGTCCTATTAGCTAATAATAGCTGTGGTACCTCCAGTATCTACCAGAGGGTTTGTCAGGGGTGGCATACGCTGCCCTGGTCTGTGATGAGGAAGTAGTGGATTGAGCAGACTAGCTAGGCACAGTATTTTTGGGAAAACTTTACCTCCCGGGATTGGTTACCCGGAAATCATTAAAAAAATTTAATGATTTCCGGGTAACCAATCCCGGGAGGTAAAGTTTTCCCAAAAATACTGTGCCTCCAGAATGACTCCCTTCTCTAGGGGAGCCCAGGTCCTTATGTGACTCCCTTAGGTGCAGGGGCGGATCCAGGATTTGGAAAAGGAGGGGGGCGTGAAATAGGCAATGTACTGGGGTTATTGGAAATTGTAAAATTAAAGTGTACAGAAAAATAGGGGGCGCACGCCGGGTCCACAACCCCCCCCCCCCCCGCCCCCCTAAATCCACCCCTGTCTGGTGAGTCAGGGAAATAAGGTGACTCCTTTAGGTTGCCCAGGGAATCAACTAGGCTCCATTGAGCAGCCTGGGCTCCCCTAAAGAGGGGAGTTATGCTGGAGGCAAGCTGGACTCCCTTTTGACAGTGTTTCTTTTCTCTGTGCAGGGCCCCAAGAACCATTAGAGCATACTAGTTATATTAGTAATTAGCCAGAGAATAGATGCTTTAGAGAATACAATTTATTGCCAATCCATACAGAGTTGTTATACCAGCACAATATACCATTGTGCACATGTGTTAATTCATTACATGTATTTCTTACAGATAACTTGCAGAGCCACATGTATATACCATATGTGTGTGCATATAACATAATGTCTATATGCTATTATAGATGTTTGCCCTGACTAATATTGTGACAGTGTACTGTAATATACTAACCTGATCACCCTGCAGATGGTAGTAGGACATGTCATTGTGCCATGGTGTGGGTGTGCAAGTGCCAGGCTCCTTACTTAGGATGTGGTCGTAGAATAGACGTATCTAAACAAATACATATTTAGCTAGCTCTATACACAATAGTCTTATTAGTCTAGAATTAATGCACTAACATTTTATATTTTGAATGCAAATTGAGTGTTTCCTATGGACAAGTGGCACATATTGCATTTTCTGGTTGCTATGGAATAGAAGATCATGGTGCTATTGTCCCTTGTAAATTCCATCAGTAACTCAAAACTGAGAATTCACATGAAGATTCCTCCTAGAACCAAATCGACACTTACTCAGATTTTGTAGGTAACTCTCTTTTTTAGTGAATTAAATGTAATCACTTAATTTGTATCATTCATCATATCAAATTAAAGATAAAGTAATAACTCATGTTTAAAATAATATTCCCGCAAAACCACCAGTAATATTTTGACAGGATCCTGATAGGAACTCTGATGTAAATCTCCCTCACAGATACCCCTTTTTACGTGCCTGGTTACATATTATACATACAGATTTAGAACTCATCAGTTTTGCTGCTATGGCGGCTAGAGGACCGTTAAAGACGAAGTCTCTGGCTTCCTGGTTCCTCCTCCACATGAACTGGTCCTCAAAGAAACGACCTGCAGAATCATGTAGGTATGGAACAAGATTTGTGTTGACTCGATTTCTTTTTTAAAAAAACACTCTGAGTTAACTTTTATAGAGGAGTTACTAAAAGGTAAATGCATGCATGTGTATGTCAATATCATATGTCTTTTCAGGTATGGGTACTTGAAAAAGCCTCAACTATGGGGATGGGGAATAGAATGATAGGATGGCATAGTCTATAGATTTGATTAATGTTATGGGATGTCTTCATACAAAACTAATAAGGATATAGCTGCATGGAGATTAACGTCAGCAAACAGTTGAAACACAGATCCATTGGCCTACAAAATAGAATATCATTTTTCTCTTACCCTTTCCAGACTTGTCATGGTCATAGGAGGTTCCAGCCTTCTCCTGCATAACGGCCTCTGTGACATCACGAAGTTTCTCTACCCACTCCTGCGATACCACGGACCGCAGCACCAGGGCGCCATCTTCAGTGTACCTTGGGAACCACATACACATGGTTATGTATTGTATATTGATACAAGAAAGTGAATTCATGTTTTAGGTTTGTGGGGATTTAATTTCAGATTTTATATTCTCTTGTTGTGTAATTGTATTGTCCATGTGAACATGTACCCACGTACTCAACGTTGGAGACGTCTAAAATGGTGTAAAAAAACAGGAGATTGCCATCCGCAGGGAGCTTTGGAAGGCGCTTAGAGTTTATACAGCACGATAAACATGTTATTCAATGTAGCCCTCTCTTTTAGGAGAACCCTGATTCTTCCTCGGTTAAACCACCTGTGACCTTTCGGAGAATAATTATGATAAATTTGAATTATGTAACTTAAAATCAGTTATCATAAATATAAAACCAATTCACTAACCACACACCTGTGTGTGGCATTCTACAGTAGGTGAGTGTAGCTGAACAGTATGTGATACTGGAAACCAAAAATACCTCCTTTTGTACTGTGCAGCTACAGTATATCTCGCTGTGCAGGGAGATTTCTCGACTTTGTTGACACGACTCTTACAGGTGTGGATTATTGGCATTTATGGACCTCTCAGGAATAAACCAATTATTTCTTGAGATAAAGAACTTGCTCCATGTGAGCACACACAACCAATAAGGGCCACTCTGGGTTCTACTGGGTTCTTAGGTGTACCAAAAGACGAGCACTGATAACACATGCAACACAATGTCATATACAAAGGCCCATGGGTTTTAGTCTGTTGACTGGGTTTTAAAGATCCTATGTCAGCTAATATTGGGTGATCTTGCAATGTTAGCATTGTTACATGCTTCATATACTCCTATGCCTGCATAGATAATGTAAATGTTGTAACTCCCCATTTAAACCCTTTACATCACCATACATCCTAGGGAATGAATTACTGTCGACCTATAGTAATCCTGGCTTGCAGGGGTGCATTATGCACCAATCACCACACCATTGGTACTGCACTGGGGGCATGGGGGGATATTCAGTCCTCACTACAGCCTCAGATATGTAATTCCTTCAATGTCCAATAAAGGGAACTTTCATATCACAAAAGATGATGTCGAGTAATCTCAAAATTGGCAAAGATATCTATATACCTTCAACCCCTGATTTCTGGTGAAATACCATCTGTAAGTCCATTAGTTGAATGTCGGTCTACGTTCAACAATTGAAATAACTAGCCAGTCAACAGACTAAAAACTTTGTAAACAAGCCACTGTATAATACCAATGGGCCTGTCATATTCCATACATGGTGCACTCTATTGTGGCATGTAGTTTTATACTATGACTAGTCTTATATATAGCTCTCCCAGTAAACAAAAAACGTTATACAACATTTTGTAACGTTATTTAACGTTATATAACGTTTCTCTAAGGCTCCTCACTATGGCATAACGTTATATACAGTTTTAGAACGTTATTTTGACGTAAAATAACGTTTTTTTTGTTAGCTGGGAAGCTTGCTCTGTGTGTGTAAGTACACTGTAAAAGGTTGGTTGCCATTTTTGTAGGTGTACAGTATATTCTACTGTAGGTGTAGTTCATTGTAGGTAAACAGTATAATCTACTGTAAATCTACAGTAGATTCTACTGTAAATCAATTCTACAATGGATTCTCTTGTACATATACAGTCGATTCTACTCTGTATATACACTAACTATTTACAGTGTAGACCTACAGAGAGTCATATATCTATACCCCATCAAGTTACTGTTACCGCTAGTCAGTTCTAGATACACCATTGTGTCAGGAATGAGGTTTATTCTATTCGTCAGACTCACTGTCACAGATAAATGACAGTGTTCCATCTTGTGTGGTAAGGGTCTGTTTTGGAGTCACACAAGATTACATGATATAACACCGAATGGATATGGATAGTTCTTAGACATCATCGACCTGTATGACACCAAGTCTGGGTATAGAATGGAGTATAAGGATACATCGGTAACATATCACAAATCTTCCTACCTGTCTACAAGTTCCTGGGTGACATTTAACGGTTCCATTGTGGGGGCAACATACACCTAGGTGTATGTCTATATACTAAACTTGTATATAGGACTGTCTAAATCATGCACAGTAGTATTATCGTATGTAGGTCGACACCAGTCTCGGACTCCCATCCCAACACTTCTGATACCCTCTGCAGTATCTACCTGGTAGGATAGACGCTGGGTCGACACAGGCCTGCATGTTATCATTGTAATCTTTTGATCATAACTCTACATGATTGTATAATCCAGTTGGCATCATCGGGAGAGTGATCAATATCTAAAAAAAACGGGATTTTAAATTGAGGGGGGGGCGGGTTGCGGGCAAAAAGTGAAGGGACCAAAGGGAATTGAGGGCAATCAATGAGCCTGAAGGCTGAATACACACTGATTGAAGACCTTAGGACCTTTAAAATTAAGATAAAGAAGGACTATGAAAATTGCTTCATGTGAGTAGCACCTTTATTAGACCCACTCACTTATATATTGCCATGTACTTGAACACATCATCCCCTCGCCTCATCTCATCAATTTATTCACTGATAGTATGTGATGTATGTGATATATGTTTGATTTCTTTCTCTGTGACGGTTTACCAATATTATGACCGGCATGACTGTGAGTTGTTACTGTATCCAGGTCCCTACAAAAGATAAAGGGGTCTTTGAGGCAGAACGGCAATGCGCCGAATCCAATGTATAACACATATGTTATAACTTATACCCAATAAAACACTTTAAAAAAAAAACTATTGACATTAGGCAAACTTAATTACCCCCTTTAAAGCATGAATATGTCAGCACAATAGCTAAATATCAAAGGGGAGGGACAACCGGAGAACGGGTAGTGGGATAATTAGGACCCCTCACAAAATATAGGTAATTCAATGTGCACTAATTAATGGTACATTGATGGCAATCAACGAGGGGTTATAGTTGTGAACCAAATATGATGAGGGAATACTTTATTTGAATAGCCTCAACGTTAAGATCACATAGTTAGGTACTTTTTGAAAGTATCCCAATGTGACACCTTTCCATGTTTTATGAATCTCAAAAACAACAACTTGTACCCAGCCTCCCCCTCCCAATCCACCAACTAACCACTCCCCCCAACCCAATTCAACGACCTCTACTTCCAATCAACCACAAGTTTAGGTTTTCCATTTGTCCATGCTAATCCACCCACATATGCACACTCGTGCACCCATGTGCACACTCATGCACCCATGTGTACACTCTTGCATCCAAGTCTACACCCCAGGGTCCACACTCATGCATGCATGTTTACACTCATGCACCTATGTCCACACATATCATCCCTACCACAAGTTTAGGCGTTACTGGCTGTGTCTCACGACCTTGGGCCAATGTTTTTGTCTCTGACCAGGTGCCGTCTCTGACCAGGTGCTGTCTCTGACCGGGTGCCGTCTCTGACCCCACATCACTTTGGGAGTTTAGTTACCTTCTACCAACAGCAGGAGGCTAAGTATAATTACCGGACATCACTTTGGGAGTTAAGTTACCTTCTACCAACAGCAGGAGGCTAAGTATAATTACATAACAACTGCCGTAACGTTTTTACAAATCCTTACATATGTGAGTATAGGTTAACGATTAAAAAACATTTTTCTCTGACACAAGGTCAGAGACGGCACCCGGTCAGAGACGGCACCCGATCAGAGACAAAAACATTGGCCCAAGGTCGTGAGACACAGCCTACTGTGTTAAACATACCCATTGTTGTGACTAATGTATAATGCTATCCCCCTCCGGTTCCGTTACAGTCTGCCTCAGTTTGCTGCGAAAGGCACCCACCTCTGCTCTGATTCTTCTAACTAAGCAATTCATATGGGTAAGTCAGAAAATTAGCCTGGAAGACCATGTTATACAGTATGAAGACTTTTTTTTTAATTTTTGATTTATATGCATAGCCGCACCCTATGTAGGCATGTTTGGTATCAAAAGAAAGCTGAGTCTGATTCGCGTACTAGTCGCGGCTTCTACGCGAGGTTTCACAGTACTGTAGATTTACAGTAGATTCTACTGTTTGCCTACAATACATTGTACACCTACAGTAGATTCCACTGTACACCTACAGAAATGGCAACCAACCGTTCACAGTGTAGATTATAGCTTTACAATCGTACCTGGCCCTATGCCTTAATTAATACAGGAACGAGCTATCTATCGATTGTTATAGTATGCTATGGCCTCCAATAGCGTATAACGGATGATTGGAGTGTAAACTTCCGTGTACCAAAGGGCAGATAAACATTTCTAGACGTATGATGCAACATAAAACAATATTATGACAAATGTCGTAAATGACGGAGGTCATTTAGATACGTACGATGTTGAATAAGATAGGTGAAGCAAGAATTTGCTGGACCACAACTACAAAAGTACCCTAGACCCCGCTCACATTTACCAGCTGGACTTAATTACATGTAATAATTATTCATATGAGGGTGAGAGTCTACAAAGTATAAAACGTATTAGGATTTACTGCAAACCTTCCCTCAGGTACCTTCCATAATGTTGAATCTGATGGTGAAAAGTGATAGGGGTGGTCTCCAGCTGTTTCTTTTTAATATTTAATTTTTAGAATTCATAAGTGCATAATGGTTTTTTTGTGTGTTTGTTTTTTATCGCTCATAAGTTACATAACGCATAGAAACAGTATGTTATGATCTACTCGATAATTCCAACGGGGGTCTCTTTTGATGGTACAATGACATGGATTTAGCACAAACAATTGAGCAACTTATCTCTATTCTCCAGAGTAACCTGTGTTACGTACAGTCTGTTAACATGAACTCATTTACAAACAACAAGTGAGTATTCACAATTTTTTATGGGTAAGGTGGTACAATATTTAATAATATAAAAAAAAGATTCAACATTAACTCTCAAATACTTTACACAAGGAGCCGAGTCGAGTATATAGCAGGAGAGCATTCCAACGCCTATTTACTCAGATCAATAAAGAAAATCATCAATAAGCAATGAACAATGATATCCAAAGTAGTTTTTATTGAAATTCCCTCACAACCATGCATGATTGGTTCTCTACCTCCACTGGGATTTTACCATCCATAGTTAACAGATCTGAAGGTGCGAAATGATCGCTGATATTGCTGAGTAACATGCTTCTGATGCTGAGTGCTAACCAAATTATGAGATATTTTCACAATGAGGTGTTACTGGGATACTGAGTCGGTCCGATTTAATTAATCCTCAGAAGGCATGATCCAATAAAGCAAATTCAATTATCATGACGATAGCAACCTTTTTAGTACAGATCCCCAAAGGTCAATTCATCGTGCAGGAAGATCTCTAGATTCTATTATAATTTATTTGACCGTTTTTGCTACAAAGCTTCCTTCCTCTTCCTTTTATGTGGGGCTTAGCTTATAAGAGATCATACTCCCAACATTTCTCTCAGCAAATCTCTCCATCAGCCATCTGTCTTCATCAACGAATTGGATATTTAGAAATGTAATATCTAGGATTTATAACCAATCCACATTTACCTTTTAGCAAGAGAAATAACCCCTCTGTATATTCGACCTATCGGCTTTTTTCTTGGACAACAACTGGGTCATAGTGATTCTTTCCATGCACTTAATTCATAAAGACCGAGGGATAGAAAACATGCAACAAAACAATTAATTAAACATGTTTTCTTGGAAACAGTCTTGTGTGTATGCAGTGAGTCATGTGTGTATTGAAGTAGTCACTTTTATGCAGAAGTCATTAGGTGTGTTGTAACCTACCTCAGTAGCGCATACTACACTGAAAACCAAGTGAAACCTCGTCAGTAGTGACGACCTCGGTTATCATGATGAATAATAATGGCAGGTGGCAGTACTGTCCTACAGATAATGGTGTATGAATGTAGTCTGTTATCAGTGATTCCTCCAGCAGGGGTATCCCTTTCACAATCTTGATGTACTCTTGATTGAACTAAGTAGCATAAATTGTAAATTAGCTGCCAGTGGGTGAAGGTAATGGCCACAAAAGTATAGATACCCCTCTTCTTCCTGTCACCACTAATGGTTCATGATAAAAAGAGCTATGTAAGTAGTTCATTCCTTTGACACTGAATGGCCGCTATGTGAAAGTATGTGCCCTGAAGTGTGACAGGTTTGGGTTGTCATTGGGACAACCTAGAGCATAGGTGGACTTGATGGTTGTCATTACTGATGACTAACTAGGTCTTCAATTTGATAATACCTTTAGAAAGCCCAAGGTTGTCACAATGCTAAGGTCATCACAATGACAACTTCCTTGGGTCTTAATGGTTCAGATGTGATGAGTCAAGGTCGTTACAATAATGACCTAAGGTTCCTAATTCAAGTATTGTCAATTTGAAGATGTAAAGTTGTCAATTAGGTTTTCAGTGTGGAAGCAAGCTGTGCATTACATGATCACATAGCTACGCTTGGACAATATTTGCATTGTTGATAGTAAGCCAATATTCCACTGGATACAGTTCTTTATCACTATTGACATCTCCCCTCTCCTAGTGTTATGGATTCCAACTGCATAAAGCCATTATGTTAAATGGCAGTTGTAGAGATTGGACGTTTCCTGGAGCAAAGGCATTTGGGAGGATAGTTCTCTGCTTGCTATAAGGATTGATTCAAAGAGCATATGTATATTAGGTAAGCTTACGTACAGATTAGTTATCCTGCTTATAACTAGGATCTATAACAAAATTGTAATCTTAGAATATTCATTTTCAAGAATGCACATGAAACACTGAAGTACACTGTACTCATTCATGAAAATAATTTGATTTATTTTCTGAATTTCGTTTTTGTTTTTAATGGACATTATCTTACTTGAGAATGTTTACCCACCTTGACACTCGAATTACATGCTCGCCACACACATACTTTGTAATTTCTTATTTTAGTCTGTAGTTTTGTGAGATTTGTAGCAACAACAATCATTTTCGCAGTCCTATATGGATGCCCATCTACTTTCAGACTAGGCAGCAACAGACACTCTGTGATCACAATGTTGCACATCAAGGAGGATTTCAATACAACTACATCCACAGAATCTATGACGGGTAACTACACAACGCCTGCACTGACATCAACAACATTGAAACTTATTACCTGCCCAGTTGCATACCCAATCTACATGAAAATCATGTATGTTTATTTGCTACCTTGCCTCATTGTTCTAGGTATAATTGGCAATTCACTAGCCTTTGCTGCTTTCTGGCGCCAACGTCATGAATGCAGAATAAATAGAACTGAATTGCTCAGCTGCTTAGGAGTGATAGATACCATTTACTTGATTACAAATATCTTCAGCCGCTTCCTACCAACAATTGCCAAGTACCACAACCAGCCTCTCCTGTTCTGGTCTATACAGATAAGGCCAACTGCCTATGCAGTTGCCTCTGCAGCACAGATGATGGCAGCTTACACGCTAGTCCTTGTGACTGCTCATAGATATGCTCTCATCTGCCACCCACTCAAAGTGACACAGTGGATGACGACAAGGAAGACAGTGGCAGTTCTCACCTCTACAGCTATATTCTGTGTTGCTTATAACATTCCGCGGTTATTTGAACTCTCTGTCGAAAGTCGTCAGCATCAGTGCCTGAAAGGTTACTTTCCCACACTTGTGCGAACCCCACTTGGAAATAGCATGGTGTATTCTATCATTTATCTGAACATCCTCAGGTTCATTTTCAGAGGGTTTATACCTGTTGTTGGTCAGCTCTCTCTCACAATTCTTATCACCCGTCGCCTGCGTTCACGGCCGCCTACAACTGCTACCCATCACAAAACAATTACACTAGCACGTGTCCTTGTTGTTGTTGCAATAGTTTACCTATTCTGCCAGACACCAGCATGGGTGTCCTCTTGTCTGAATAGCGCCAAACGTATCTTTCATCTCAAGATTGACAGCCTGAATGACTTTCACAGCTACTTTGTTGTCACCTGCAACATGCTACTGACCATAAACTCAGCCACCAATTTCTTCATTTACCTTCTTTGTGGTTCTGATTTCAAGAAGACCCTGAGACAGATGATACTGTAACGGGTCGGTGAAAACGTCGAGCCCCACGGGGAATCGAACCCCGGTCCCTCCGCTCCGAAGTTGAGTATGCTACCGCTGCACCACAGGGCCAGCTGAAGTCTCACCGCTCCGCTACGGTACCTGAGCTACCATAGGCGGGCAATGCGCTCTCCACGCACGCTCGGGCTGCCCCGAGCGATACGTGCCCGCTACATTACTCCCCTTCAGACTTTTGCTAGGTCGCCTTTGTCAACCTAGCAGAAGCTGAAACCGCTCAGATACCCAACCCAGGATGTCCCATCCTGGTCACGGCACCAGTGTAACGGGTCGGTGAAAACGTCGAGCCCCACGGGGAATCGAACCCCGGTCCCTCCGCTCCGAAGTTGAGTATGCTACCGCTGCACCACAGGGCCAGCTGAAGTCTCACCGCTCCGCTACGGTACCTGAGCTACCATAGGCGGGCAATGCGCTCTCCACGCACGCTCGGGCTGCCCCGAGCGATACGTGCCCGCTACAATACCCTGGAGTTGTCATTGTGCCTGCGAGGGTAGACACAAGCCATACATTGTAAATGCTTGAACCATAAATTATGGGCAATTTAAACTTATTGAACTGATGCTGAAGACCAAAAATTGTACTTTACATTACATTCTCCAATAATTTGTTATCATTTACAATATGGGGAGGAATGTATCCGCAAACTAAAACATATCACATATTGGCCATGTGTGATCAATATAATGAAGTAGTTTGTTGTGATCCAGTTTTTATGTTGTAAAAGCAGAAAATAGCAGAAAGTGATTAATGTAATAAAATATGGGTTGCCTATTATGTTGTATGTTAACTTCAAAACATTGGACTATGAACAAATCATTCTATACTATTCTATACGCTATATTACTCTGTATGGACCCTGCCAAGGGAGGATCACCTCCGGATTTATTGAGTATTCAATGAATTAGTGTATTGTATTACATATGTTTTGTAATTTCCTTTATTTTTCCTGGAAAAGCAGTGAGATTAATTGCCTATTTTGAAACCAATCCATCTTTATGGTTTTATATAGATCCTATATGGTATAATTCCATATCCTATATATATATCCTATATTGTATAAACCCAACCTGTTAGGCGGATAATAATATCTGAGGCTAGCCCAAGGTCTTATGACCGAGATCACCATTTGAATGGGTCCACCTACCATAATAAATCAATAAATAAATAGTGAGCTAGGCCATGTGTCATCATGGAGAAAATGAATGGTTCCATCTATGCAGGTAGTCTAGGTGGGACTCACAAGCACCTAAAGCCATTAACCAAGTCTAGAATTGCCTCAAGTTTATCAACGAGTGATTTTTCCATATATCGCTGTCGTGCATTCGATTGTATAAGATATATAGATCGAGAATTACTAAATAATAATATTATGCCCATTAGTTATGCCTATAAGATACATGATGGATGCCTAAACTATCCCAATGCCGATGCTAATGGATTATCTTCAGATTACGAATATGAATACATATCATTATTTGTTGGCACATGGGTCTGCTTGGCTCTTGCCCATTGGGCACAGGGCATTGCATCAACATTGACAAACGGTTGTCAATGTTGTTTCAATGTTGATTCAACTTTGATCTGCCGACTGGATGTATAATTATATTCAAGTACCACGTGCTCTATGTAATTGCCAAATAATTTCAAGTGGTATTCAATGATAAGAATACAAAGATAATAACACTTATGTTTATTGCAGTGTCAATATGGTAATTTGGTTGATATAAAGTGCCTTTTTAAAAACAAATTTCAACTTTATTTCTCACATAAGTATTTGACGATTTTGACAATGTATGAATAACATGTCATGTGCGACACTCCAATGTATCCTCTTCAATAAAACAATATTCAATATGTGATCGTGTTGTCAATCAAGTTCATTTTCTATGATAATATATGAAAGTCTGGAGCTAAAGTGAGAAAAAAATCATGGGAAAGGCATTATCAACAGATAATATTATACCCCTACCAATGTAATGATACACTTATGTAAAGGCTTGAAATCCTGAGCTCAAGATAAAGCGATATAGTTTTACATTGTAAAAGTCTTGTGGCACACCCTGGAAAAATGAATAATATTCAATAGATCAAATTCAAATAACATTAAATTAACCTTTCATAACCCCTCCAATATATAAAACCCCAGATAAGTATTTGCTATAGGTATCGAGTTTTCCATGACTTGTTTAGCCAGGGATTTATACTCTGTTAAGGTCTGGGGTTTGCTCCAATTCGGTTTGCATGCAACAGGCTGTTTATTTAATCGAAGAGTTTCAGAATCCTTGGAATATGAATACATCAGATGCGTATGATGATTCTGTACGAACAAAGCATTTCAATGGTGGTTGGAGCAAGGATCATACAAAGGTTCAAAGTTGGTAAGGTGCAGAGCACCGCGGCCAAATCACACCACCAGATAATGGTGGCTGTGGCTCACGGGTTCTGGCCAATGTGAACGTCTTTGCCAGCTTTGACCGGGTGCCAGTTTTGACTGGATTCCAGCTTTGACAAGGTGCCAGCTTTGACCGGCCACCATATAAGATAAGATTAAAAAAGAAAAATCTTCTTTGATATAAAATAAAGAAAATTGCGGTGGTTATATCTCCATATATATATATATATATATATATATATATATATATATATATCTTCACCTGGACTAAATAAACATTATTCTGTCAGGAGGTCAAAGATGGCACCCTGTCAAAGACGTTCACATTGGCCCAAAGTGGTGAGACACGGCCTCGTGCGACACCCCAGGTGCTTCCACCAGGGAGTGGTGTGTGCTTCTGCAAATGAACAGGTTTAACATAACACCCATTAATTGGTGGCCCTACAATAGTATTTTACCTTGAATAAACATAAATTATCTTTTGATGTCGTACATATTCCCAGGGGTAGTGCAGAAGTATTTTGAAAGTGTTTAAGCCCTGGGATACCTCTAAACATGTGAGAATTAAAGAAAATCATCCACTCGTGATCAGCCTAGACTGTCGCATTATCCTCCGTACAGCGGTCTGTTAGTGGATCCAGACTGAGTACTTGGGTATTATATGTAATCTAACTGGCAGCTTTACTTCCCCACCACAGGTATCTTCTTATTCCATTCTGAGTCCAACATGTTATAAAGGCAGGATTTCCCAATGCAATCAGCTATGTCAAGGGCATGCTTCACCAAATTGAGTTAAAGTATATGAGCAGGAGTATTCTACACTGAAAACCCAGAGGAAGGTTCCTAGTCATTATGACGACCTAGGTTGTCATAATGACTAACGGAAAGTGCTCTGGAGAATGGTGTATGAATATAGTCTCTAATTAGTTCACCTCCTAATGAGAGGCATCCCTTTCACATATTTGGTTTACTCTTGATTAAACTAAGTAGTATTTGATACGGGGTATACCTGTTCATAGAGCAGTTACCGCTGGAATGAGCAAATCCAAAAGTGAAGTGCCCTTTTATAGTGTCTGTCACGTGACCTACATTGACCAATCAGAGCCAGTCTTGGGACTGGTCTGGTTGTTGAAAGAAGAATGGTTGACATGGAGGATATGCAACTGGGCTTCTGATTGGTCCTCAGTCCACAGAGGGATTAAACTAAGTAGCTTTACATGTTATAAATAAGTTGTGTATGGGTGAGAATGATGGCTTTAAAGGTATAGAGACTACTCTGCTCCCTGTCACCAGTTTATATCTCATGATAGAAAATTTACTTCGATCAATTTACCCTGGGTGGCAGCACGTGACAGGGAATGTTCTATACCCAACACCCAGATATACCCTAGGTTGTCCTAATGACTATGCAATGGTGTTGAGACTTGTCATTACTAATGACTTTATGTCTTCAAATTTACAATACCTAAAACAACAACCTTAATGTAGTCATTCTGACTACCCAATCCATGTAACTACCTAAGGTTGTCATTATGACAACTTTGGTCTATATGGATCAGATATGACTACCTTAGCCTAAGGCTTAGGTCATCACAATGATGACCTAAGGTTGTCACCTTGACAACCTAAAGTTGTCAATTTTGGTATTGTCAAAATGACGACCCTGAGGTTTTCAGTGTAACATTTAAGTGTTGTCTTGGATGAGTTGAAATACCATCTTTAACCCCCCCCCCCCCCCATGGCTGAACACCATTCCCGACTCCACTCAGACAGTCGTTGTAGGGGTACTGAGATTTGGGCATTAACCCCAAAAGGTTTTTCTCAACTATAACAGAACCCTGTATGGCCCAAGGTTATGGCCTAAAAGGGCTTGTCACATGGCAGTGGCTATGTGTTACACAATGGTGTAGCTGCTCAAGACAATGTTTGCACTGCTGATAGTAATCCAATATTCCAGGAGATACGGTTTGTAATCATTATTGATATCTCCTCTCTCCTAGGGTTATGAATTCCAACAACGCAGGGACATTATGACAAATGTCCTTGAGGAGATCGGAGGTATCATACAGCAGAGTGTAATTTTTGTTGAAGGTCTCTTGCTGCAGAGCGTTCTCCCTTTTCTTAAAGAAAATCGTTTTCAGATTGGTAAGGATTTGGCTTAGAGAGAATATCACGTAAGTTGACTAACATAATATCATTTTTGTTGTGCTCAGGTCTTTTTATACATTTACAATTACGGTCGAAGGAAACCATAGACAATAATTGGATTTGGACATTTTCTTGAAATTTAATGAGATTTTATCATTATTTCAGATGTAATATTTTTAGGGAGTGCTCATTCTTTGACAACTCAAGGGGGGATGAGATTTCGCGGGGAGCGCGCACAATTTGTTTCATCCCCCCCCCGACAGGCCGAAAATCGTGCGCGTTCGCGCCCCTTTGTAGCATAGTAACGCACAGGCTTTTTCCCTCGAAACAGGTTGAATTTTTTTGACCCCCCCCCCCCCACTCCCTTAGTTCCCAATGAACATTTTTCCCAAAATGCATGCCAATTTCTAGGTGTATATAATTTGTATATCAAAATGTACGTATGTATTTAAAATGTCATCTGGTTCCTTGTTCAATAAGAATATCATTCCTGCTAATATTAAGCTTTCTCTTTTTTCTATAAGATTTGTTACACCAAACTATGCATACATATTTATTTTCAGGCCAGGAGACAACAGAAAGTCTGTGATCACAATGTTGCATATTATGGAAGAGTTCAATACGACCATATCAACAGAATCCATGACAGGACAGTACACAACGCCTGCACTGACATCAACAACATTGAAACCTATTACCTGCTCTGTTGCCTACCCAATCTACATGAGAATTATGTACATCTATCTGCTGCCGTGCCTGATCATTCTGGGTCTGATTGGCAATTCACTGGCTTTTGCTGTCTTTTGGCGCCAGCATCATGAATGCAGAATAAACAGAACTGAATTGCTCAGCTGCTTAGCAATGGTAGACAATTTGTTCTTACTTACAAATATCTTCAGCCGCTTC
Organism: Harmothoe impar; assembly: GCA_947462335.1. Classification (NCBI taxonomy): domain Eukaryota; kingdom Metazoa; phylum Annelida; class Polychaeta; order Phyllodocida; family Polynoidae; genus Harmothoe; species Harmothoe impar. The sequence continues at coordinate 31,456,211 of OX381708.1, forward strand.
TTACCAACCATTGCTAAGTACCACAACCAGCCTGTCCTGTTCTGGTCGATACATGTAAGGCCAATTGCCTATGCAGTTGCCTCCACAGCCCAGATGATGGCAGCCTATACACTAGTCATTGTGACTGCTCATAGATATGCTCTCATCTGCCACCCACTCAAAGTGATACAATGGATGACGACAAGGAAGACAGTGGCAATTCTTACCTCTACAGCTATCTTCTGTATTGGTTATAACGTTCCTCGTCTACTTGAACTCTCTGTCAAAAGCCGTCAGCATCAGTGCCTGAAAGGTACCTTCCCAACACTTGTGCGAACCCCACTTGGAAATAGCTTCTTGTATTCTGTTATTTATCTGAACATCCTCAGGTTCATGTTTAGAGGGTTCATACCAGTTGTTGGTCAGCTCTTTCTCACTATCCTTATTACTCGTCGCCTGCGTTCACGGCCGACTGCAACTGCTACCCGTCACAAAACAATTACACTAGCACGTGTCCTTGTTGTTGTTGCAATAGTTTACATGATCTGCCAGACACCATCTTGGGTGTCCTCCTGTCTCAATAGTGCCAAACGTATCTTCAATCGCAGGATCAGGAGCCTTAACGAATTTCACAGCTATTTTGTTATCATTGGCAACATGCTACTGACCATAAACTCTAGTACTAACTTCTTCATTTACCTTCTTTGTGGTTCTGATTTCAAGAAAACTCTGAGACAGTTGATTCCTTGGAGGTTTCACTGCACCTGTAAGCGTAGGCAGAAGCCATACATTGTCAATGTTTGAGCAGGTTGTTATGGACAATTTAAGTAGAACTTTAGCGGCAGTATTAAATTAGGGGATCTCACACCAATTGCCATGAACTGTACAGATATATGCTAGGGGCAATAGCTAATACATACCCAGAATGTCAGGAACAAAATATGGGCTATAGTTAATTAAGGACATTCATGTGTTGTGAGAGCAGGCATGTCTATAAGGTTATACGAATAACTGTTGTTCCGAAGAGGCCTAGGCACTCCTTTGTGCCTAGGGGGTCTTGCAGTAGCAGTGAGCTATATCATATATAATAATGGCTCAGTGGTGAATTAATGTGTTGGGTGTGGTAGCTAGGGTGCCATTTGCCCTCAGGTCATTCATTCACCAGAGCCTACTATTTTATTCAATGAATTCTGCACATTGCCTATAGCGATTTCAATTATAAATCTAAGATATCACTTTGATTAGCATAATCAGATAAAGGGTATATTTCTGCTTTTAACTCGGGCTTATGTGTTGTTGTATATTTAACTGATACTTGGTATGAATATTTTATAATGATACTTATGAACCTAATAATTATAATCATTCAACCATATATTAGGGATTATTCTAGATCTAGTCATATATGTGCTGTTATATTTCTATCATAATCTGAATATATTATGCCATCAACACTAAAAAGGCAGAGGAGTGGAGCTTAGTCATTATGACGACCTAGGTTGTCATAGTGAACAGTGATGTCCTCTGGAGAATGATGTATGAATATAGTCTCTAATTAGTTCACCTCTTAAGAGAGGCATCCCTTTCACAGATTTGGTGTACTCTTTATTGAACTAAGTAGCACTACTTTTATAAATAAGTTGCCAATGGGTGAGAATGATGGCCCCAAAGGTATAGAGACCCCTCTGCTCCCTGTCACCAGTTGATGGTTCATGATAAAAAAAAGAGCTATGCAGATACTTCATTTAATTAACACTAGGTGGCAGTCATGTGCCTAGTGTGCAATAGCATTCGGTAGCATTTGGCAAATCATTGGAACAACCTAGGAACTTGAGATTTGTCATTACTGAGGACTTTATGTCTTCAAATTGACAATAGCTTAATCATCAACCTTAAAGTAGTCATTCTGACAACCCAATTAATGTGACTATCTAATGTTGTCATTATGACAATTTTGCTCTGAATGCATCAGATGTAACTACCGATTAAAGTTATCAATTTTGGTCGTGTCAAAATGACAACCCTAGGGTTTTCAGTGAAGAAGCCACAGCCATTTTGCTCAGTTCTAAAACTACAGATGGCGCTACTGAGCTGTTGCAACCAAAATGCTGGTCTGAATGAATAGAGTAGGCACTTGGAAATAACCGTTAAAATATATTCTGTCTGGAATCATGTGATAGAGCACATTGACCCCCTCTCAGAACATTTGGAATTATATTTGTATCCTAAGTAGAAGTGAAGAAATCAACCAGAACATGCATAGGCTGCAGAAGCAAGCTGGTGCTATACAAATGTGCACAGCCTGGTGTGGCAAATTGGCACCAACTACTAGAGACACTCTGTTCTCTCTTTAATTGCAAGGTAACATGACATATCTGGCTTGCACAATGTTACAATGTTAATTGTGTAAATATATCTCACTGATTAAACCCGAATCCTACAATATGTGACTTGTATAGCACATCCTTTTTTTGATTAAAATGAACAGTGATACCAGACACAGGTGGTGGAACCACAGATTAGATCTCAACCATGACTCACCAGTGACATCTGGTGTTAGGATCTAACATCTTACCAATAGGCTTACATAGGGATATGACGCAGTGCTACCTGCACCAGTTCTATAGCACTAAATCTTCAAGGTGGACATGTAGATGTACATTATTGTATATGTGGTCATATAATTCCTTTGTTCTAAAGCCAATCCATACTACAGACCCATCTTAGTTATCATAAAGATAGCTGGTCAATAAAGGACATACTTGTGTTGTTAAAGGAGGCATGTCCACTGTGCTATAGCCTACCGCGACTGCTTAACACTGGTATTTCAAGACAGAGCATGACTAATTTAGGGGAATGCAGGAAACCTCTTGGGATTCCATCCAGGAGGCTGGAAAAGGACATGTAGCATACTATTGATATGTAGAAAGAGGGCCGCATGTTAATAGAAAGGGGCCATGAATATTTCAATGAAATTTGCTTAGTTAAAGTTGACCTTCACATTTGGATAATTGCCATATAAGGACTTACAATTAAATATATTCCCAATGATAAGTAGTGGATAGCCGGCTGAAAGAGCTTTCCAATAAGCTAGTGCATGCTCTGTTATCTCTAATAGGGGCTGAATAGGAGCAAAAACGAATAGGGTCATTTCAGACAGGCACTCATAAGGGTGCCAATTTTAGTGTGCCACCTGTGACTGCTGGTTTGAGCCCTACAGTGCGATTCTTCCAAGTGCCTAAATAGAGTGCTTCTAGAAAATTATTTTCCACATCTGCTTCTTTGGATTCTGCATGGTTACAACTTTCAAAGTATATTCAGATCTCACAAGTAGACCCCAACAAAGGGACTGAGTATAAATATGCAGAAAGTGAAAAATCTATATTCAAGGTATTATACTCATATTTAAAACTTTGTGTAATGGTCTTTCTCTGCATTCCTTCCCATTATTAATTGACTATAATACATGACCTGTTTCTAATAAATCACAAATTTAACCAGCTTACCTGGGGAAAAACTGTTTTGTAAATTGTCACACAATCTTAAACAACATGTTCTTGGAGACTAGCTGTTTGTACCAAGGCCCATATTTGTGTTTAAACCCCATTTTTTATGTTTCCCCAAACAAGTGATAAGAATTTAATAAGGGTTTTAACTATTTCGATGGGCAACTAAACTTCTTACTCAATGGGGTTGAAATATAATTCATATCACTAACTTGAATTCGTCGGGTTAGCTCTCCCAAGTGAGAGGACAGACGTTCAGAGCGTTATCTTAATAAGACTTTTAAGACAGTCTGAATAGTCTTAACTTTAGTAGAGGCCGCTTATGTCATTAAAAATAAATAATATTTTGAAAGCATTACTATTACGACTAGTATGTAATGGGGGGCTCTGCCCCCCAACCCCCGTTTCTTTTTCTTCTTTTTCTTCTTTTTCTTCTATTAGAGACATCCTGAGTTCCTCTGAGCCGGTTGCTGGCTTGAAATGATTTATTTTTAATGATAAGAGCCGCCCTGGGTAAGACACTGAATTAAGACTTTAAGATGTCTTATTAAGATAACGCTCTGAACGTCTGTCCTCTCACTTGGGAGAGCTATCCAGTTTTTGCGAAGTGCAGGGCATGGCGGGAGGGAGGGCACTGGGCGGGAAGATTTTATTTTCCCCATCCACAGATGGCGCGTCTATTTCGACGCGCCATCTCGTGTCGTTCCCGTGAACTAATCAACGTTTGCACTTCCGGGTCATGTCGTCTTTGTTTACAACGTTCGATGCAGGGCCAATGTTTACACATCGATAAAGGGGAGGGGAGGTTTTTTTCTGAAACACATAGTTGGAAGTTATAGAGGAATACTATTGCGGCTGAGACTGACCGATATCATTGCTATATCATGTTTGTGCAAGTTTGGGAGCAATCATCAGCAGAGGAGACGTGAAATTCAAGGGAAAAGCAGCCCACAAGAACAGTGCCCGTTCCAATACACTGCCACCACCAGCATACTTTGAACCCAGGCAAGCTGAACTGAACTGCCACATCACATATCGCCCACCCAACCAGGCACAATGTTTACCATCCTCAACAGGCATAGTATCTCATGAACCCTTCTCCATGACTGCATTAGCTCATGCCACAATGCATCTAGATCTACATAATATTTACTCCTTGGACTTGGAATTGGAGCAAAGAACCTCATACAATGTCAATGATACATGAGACAAAAGTATAAACTATAATCTACTAAGGGCCCTCTACTGAGGTAGCCTCAGAGAGGTGGCCTAGATACTAGTTGGTTAGCCTAGATACCAATGTAGGTTACATCCTTGATAACAAAAGTTGAGTTTATACCGGTATCACATGCATAGGGCTATCATTGTGCCTCTACGTGGGTCCCCATGATTTTGACCGTGTCGCCGTGTCGATCTTTAGCAAGAGGGCCGTGTCACTGTGTCGATTTTTATGTATATAGAACATACAAGGGGATTATAAACATGTCTGTGTCCGTCGATCTTTAAAGGGGCCGTGTCGCACGTGTCGATCTTTAAAGGGACCGTGTCGCCGTGTCGCGCGTGTCGATTTTTACCCATGTAGAGGCACATCATTGTGTGCATGATATTGATAATAGTGATCTACCTTGATTGGCCATGCACTGATGCAGTCAGGGTATGCACCACTTCAATAGGGGCCTACAATACATGTGGTACTATTCTAGTAATGTACAGTACTGCAGACTGTTAGCTGTTACATAACTAACACGTTGTAACAAGTCACAGTAATGCTATATGAACAGCTGTAGGTCTAGGCTCTAGCCTACCATGTGACCTAGGCATACTATACATTACAGCCTACTTTAGTATTTGGTACCACAGGCCTACCACACCATCACAAAAAAAAAACATGTTTAACATTTAACAGGTGTACCATATTTTATAGGCGTACAACTACAACTGATGACATCTTTGGGTCTCACACACTATGACAGTCTATGTGCAACTTTATCTCATCTTCTGGACACTTTTTTATTCACTGCTCAATGATATACTTTATTTCAATATTTAATATATTTACACTATTGAACAGCACCAGCCTGTTTGGGGCGTGTCCCTTTTCTCTCCTTCACATTTTAGAGAACAGTTTTATCTATAGTAGCCTAAAGTGAGGTATAGGCCATATGATAAGCCGTGGCGAGAAGCCCGTGTGCTAATGTTGACTGATGGGTTGAGGTGCGAATTGTGTATTGGACTGACATTACTAGCTCACCAGAATTAGGGATGCTTGGCCCGTCTGAGGCTGAGCCGGGTGTATATATGGCACAGACCGAGACCAAAATACCACGGAGGAGTATATAGTGGCCTCCAGATCCCACCCTGAGCTGCTCGCCCCCCACCCTGAGCTGCTCACCCCTATGTACCTCACCTGGGAGCAATAGGTATCTGCGCAACCTCAGCAAAACAAGCCTGAGAGTGCTGTGTGGTGCTGGGGGAGGTACCACTCTAACTCCAGGGCCCTGGCCTGCAGAGGAGGGGGCGGGGTCCCTGTTGGTGCAAGCTTGGTGTACAGAGAGGGGGTGATAGACGTCACACACTCATACTAACAATGTCTTCCCTAGCAGACAGACTGCGGATGGGGATGGACCCTCCTATAGAAATTGGTGGGTCAGCCCCAGCTTCACCTTCAAGACCCCCAACTTCGTCCCCCACACGATCAAACTCGCCGCATTTCAACATGGCCAAAGCTAGGAAGTTTATCGGGGGTCTGCTGAAGAAGAAACAGCAGGGTGGTGGATCAGACTCTCCCCCACCTAGAGAGGAATTCGGAGCTGCTAGTTCATCCACCAGGAGGCACTCAGACTCCTCATACAAGAGCCTCCCCTGCCAAGGTAGCAGGCTCGGGAGGAAAGGCTCCAATTCCTCCAGTATCAGTGCCAACAGTAGGAACAGCAGCCCGCCCTGTGGTAGGAGCAATACGCCCCGCTCCCCACCTTTAACGCCACTAGTGAGCAGCTCGGGCAGGAACCTTAAGCACCGACCCTGGAGGCGCCACAGCTCACCCTGGAGGCCTTTGACAGCAGTGGAACGCAGGGGTGTAAAGGCCATGTTACAGCTGGCTGCGGAGGCTGACCGTCACAAGGGCCAACGTTCCCACCTGGAGAAGACCGTCCTACTCATGCTTGACCAGCTGGACCTTGATGTTGATGTCACAGGTCTGCTTGCATATATTATTCCATACTAAATTCCCAAATGTAGGCATATTGATCAGCAGCTCAATTCTTGTTAAAAATGACAGGTCCCTTGATTGTGACTGCAGATGGGTCAAAAGCGACCTCGCGACCTGGGCCGTTTTGGAGGCGACTTTCGACCTAATGCAATAATAAAAGTGACCTAGCGACTTTTGGGCAAAAAAGACAAGAGGATAAAGGGTCCAAAAAAGCGACTTTGTGACCTGGACCCCTTAATTTCGGCGACTTTCCGACCTCAGGGGGGGACCCCTCTGCACCCCCTTGATTGAAATTGGTAATTTCAGATGGACAATTATTTATGTCACGGCACTAATGCTTTTAAATTAATCAAATATGTACCGTAAACTCTAGTGTACAATCCTTACTTGCCTTTAAGCCGCACCCCTAACTTTGATAAATCATGTAAGCTGCAGAGGGAATTTGAAAAAGCTGAATTGGAACTGAAATATACGTATAAAACTCTCATGTTAGCCGTACCCTATATAGGCATTTATGTAGCAAATGAGAGTCTGGCTCGGTTTACTTCATTTAAACATCTATTCAATTTGATCAACTGTGTAATAATCCTGTATATTTTCGCATTTCAGCTTTTGTAGACAGCGCACAGCGCTTACAGCTGATGCAGTGGTCAGTCATCAATGGATGGCATCAAGTTCTGGAACATCTTCTTGAGCGAGGCCATTCGCCAAACATGGACAACGACTGTAACGGACCTCTCCACCTTGCCTCTAAACTCGGTGATGTCCGCGCAGCAGAGATTCTCATGCAGTATGGTGCGAGCATTGACACTAAATCTACCGCCTGTTACCCGTCCAGTAGTTTACACTTGATGCACAATTCCCCGTTCGGGCCGAGTGCATACTGCTACGTCCACTTCAACAGTACACCCATCCAAATAGCCCTAGCCCATGACAATGTCCACGTGGTGAAGCTGCTGATGGAACACACCTCCTGGCCTAGTCCTGAGAAACAAGCCTTAGTTTTACACCAAGCATGCAGATGCCAAGCCGACACGTGTGTCGAATACCTCATCAATACCATCCCATCCTCAATCAATGTCCGTGATCCTCAAACTGGAGAAACTCCGCTCGCGATTGCCATAGATGTCGGGGAATCGGTGCTGCGGACATTGCTTCAAAGCGGTGCTGCCATCGAGCCGGAGGTACTGCGTAACTGTAACAATAAGGGTGACAGTGTCCTGCATCGACTCTATGTGACCGAGTCTTGCCCAAATATTCTTGCACTAACACTGATGTTGCAAGAATGTGGGGTTGATTTGGTCCACTGCCAGGATAGGACATGGAACACACCGCTGCATCTTTTGTGCTCACGAATGACCCGTCTCGGGCGAAGGTCAGAATATAACCTGGACCACCTGCCCGATATCTACCTCTGTGTGCAGTATCTGATTAGCCGAAGCAAAGATCCAAACATGACAAACCGGAGAGGAGAATCCGCCCTTCACATGCTCTTTTCAGGCTGTTGGATCAGTTTTCAGCATCAGTTCTGCTACCTTGAGCCTTTTCTCAGGGAGACCAAGAAGGTCCTCAAGCTTTTGCTTTCATATGGGGTCAACCCAGATATCTCATCTGATGAAGCTTGCACCGTGGTCAACACAGTTGTTAACTGTTGCTGTGGTCTTGGCCCAGAGAAGGCTACAAAAATTGGTCACCATCTGGTAGAAATCATTGAGACACTGTGCATTTACAAGGCAGATCTCAATACAGCGGATGAAAAGGGCATCTACATGTTGACGCGTATGTTAACGGCATGCAGCAGATGGCTTCTGAACTGTGTCGGCAATCCAGGAGATGCTCCTGCTGAATCGGTATTTGCATTTCTCGGAGGGATCCTACAGATACTCTTCAAGGGTGGTATGACACCACCTGAGAACATTCTCCGCATCAGTATCAAACAGCTGGCCATCATCACCATCACTCCATTTGACAAGACTGGCTTCAGTAAAGCCATGAAGGAGCTCATGGGACTGATATTCTGCTCTGGCCTCAATCCAAACACCTTGAAGGTCATGTCCGATGGCCTTTTTGTTGATGACATCAAGACGGATGACCTTCGCTATTGCATCGCGAGAGGTTTTGTCACCCACCGAGATCATGATGGAATGATGACATTCTTCTCAGTCTTTGAAGATACACTGAGTCAGGACAACTTGAATTCCTTCAGTCGCATGATTGGGCTCCTGTTAGAAACCATTTTCAAGGAATCAGTGTTCAAGAATGTTGAACAATGTGCAGAAATGCTGCGGAAAACATCTCAGAAGCCGCGCTCTCTCTCCACCCTATGCAGAGTTTCTATCAACAATGCACTGAAATGGAGGGTACTGAAGAGCAGAAAACGGCTCCCATTGCCAGCACCCTTGCAAGCATATTTGTCAGAATTTGAATAGAGTGAAGACTGTTCAGATCAACTAGTTTGATGTTCATGTGCATGTATATACCATTGTAATATGTGCTGAGATTTCACAATGTAACACCCTTGCCTTGGAAAATGTATTCAAAGCACAATTACTGATCACAGTATGAAGTGATATTTGATTCTAATTCCATACACTCTCTGATGTACTCTACTCAGCTTTATTAAAACAAATGCATCTCAGTATAGTACATCAAACCCTTTGAGATGCAAACTAGCAGTTAATAACCACGAGGAGCTGCACTATTGGGGACATGAGGCATTAATATCTAGCTGAGCCTCATCTGGCCAATTCTGGTTATGGTCTAATTTACACCTTTATTAATTTTAGATTATAGTTTTCTTTCTTGTATGCATCCAATTACTTCTGAAATATTTACATATGTTATACATGTGGTTAGTTTTCTGCTACACGTTTGAGGTAAAAAGGGTAAATTATGTGTTCAGTGTGTGCATGGAAAAATAATTTATTGGGATTATATGAATCTATATTTATGATATAATAAACCCTATTTTGATGGTACACAAATGCCTATTGAAAATTATAATATGACTATTTAGTAGTATTTATGAGTAAATGATACTTTTGTATACATATCTACATATCACTAAACAGTGTTGTCCCTGCGACAATGGGAATGTGGTACTTAGTGCCATGTACAGGCATTTTTTCAGATAACCCCAAAATGGAGAGTGTTCAGTTTGTCCTTGATATGCATCTAAAGAGACAGTCAACATGTGATTTTCTTATCCATGTATTAACCAGTTTAACAAGTATATTAGGAAGTGTTTGGATTTAAATGTTATGGGCTATTTCTGATGAAGATACTTCCTTGTGTAATTTCTTTCTTTCTTTTCCATTAAACCTCAGGAACTGTGATCATTTTAGTTACTTCGTCCTCACTGTATTAAGTAGTGATGAAATGCCCTTTTAATATATGGCGCTTTCTAATTATAAATGATATAGTTGAACCGAAGTACAGACCCCCTTTTTGCCATTGCAGCGTTTTAAATCAATTTCCGTCTGTAATGAAACTTGATTATGAAGTATTGGTCTACACACTGTCACACATTATATTGATGACAATGTTTAATAATTTATACTCCCTAATTCATACTTCCTTTCATGTATCTAAAATTCACGCATTTTGTTTGTTCATAATTCACGAATCCCTTTTATAATTTATATAGAAAATATGTTTAGCTTAGTTACACGTTGTACACTATAATATCCTTCATTGTGAGTGTGTGTTGCAGCTGTTGCTGTAATACTGTTTTGTTTGATTTTTACCTTATTTGTCTGCCTATTGTTCTTGTGCCATCTATGTATAGTTTAAGTATTTCATTCGTTTATATTGATAATCTAAATGCTAGTAATGGTTCCTCATACTGCTCATGTCTATATCTGAATACATTTTTACACCTGACAAAGGTCTTCCTAGCATATGTATCCATACGGTATTATAATTATACAATTTATGGAAATGCAAACTTGAAAACATCTCATAAGATCTTGAAAAGTCCCTCTAATCAAATCATAAATTTGAGAATACATGTGTTACCCCATGACATGTTCTTTTGTTGAACCAGAAGTGTATTTAGGGAATATGAAATAATACCTGCCTTGTCAACTATGTTGCATGTGATCATTACTACTCATATTGAAATTATACATGAGAAAGGAAATGTTTCTAGAGTGTGATTTGTGTAAATATGTGATATTGTCTTGAAATAACGGTATATGTCAGCAAAACTGTTTTAATTGCTGAATGATGTGTGTTTACCTGGCGTTATGGAATTCCTTAATTTATTTAGTATGATTGGTTCTTGTTTAATTTATTTTTATACACTCACTAGATTTGGTAATTATAGAAATTTTATATTTTGTAATACTTTGAAAAGGAAATCGACCCAAATAGGCGGATCCATCTATGCAGAACAGCAAAATTCATGTTTCAGAAAATGTCCTCTCGGATGTGTTCCATAAAATCAAATAAAGTTTGTACATCAACAATGAGCATGTGTTATTCCTTTGTATTGGATATGCTAGGGATATCTGATATCTTATTGTACTAGGCGGCAAGGGTATTAAAGGGCAAAGAGTGTACAGCATAGTTGTAATGAGAAATATGAACTATAGTCATAACAATAGTCGGAGCTATGATGAACTACCGTTTAAAGAAGGGCGTGGCAAGCAGTTTCAGGGGGAGGGGGTGGTTTTCAGGCATATTTTGACCTTTTAGGTTTTGACCTTGTGTAGGGTTGGTCAAAAGTGTCCTCCCGGTTGCCACGCCCCTGTTAAAGTCGGAACTAATAACTATGGTCTGAGTTATGAACTATAGATCTATAGTTGGAACTATAAACTATAGTCAGACCTATTAGCTATACTCGGACTAAGAACTATAGTTGGAATTTGGATCTCTAAACTGCAGTCGGAACTCTAGGGAGAGGTGAGAGGGGGAAAGAATTACCAATATCTGTATTCAAATTAGTCATGTGTATATGAATCAGATATACTTTTTGTAAGTGAATCTGTCAATCAAAAGGAGTAGAGGAGCTCCGCAATGGATTTTCGGTACCACTTTTGTCCGCTATGGGGCACCACTGGGATGCACCATAAGACGGCCATTGATTGTAAAAGGGCCCACAAAGATGTCAATGCTAAAAACAGAGTTCAATTTGAATACATGTATATGTGGCCAAATTTTGGATAATGAATGGTGATTTGATAGTTAGTATGGTACCGTGTTCAACTCATTAAGCGCCTGCCCCCAAATAAGAGCCCGTAGGCCTATACCATTTTTGGAGGTCGTTCTAATTAGACAAGGAAAAAAACGCTTATTTTTTGTTTATTCTAAGATGATTAAACTCTGGTACGTTATGAGAGGTCAATAAAAATAATTCACTAATATATCAAACCAAAATAAACATACAGAAGGAATTCATGGGACGTTTTTATATAGAGGGGGTGGAGGGAGGGGAATGGAGCGAGGAAACATCGGGTTGTGGAGAAGTAAGGGGACACATTTATTTAAGGAGGGAAGGACAGCAGCCAAAGACAAGGGGAGCGAGGGGGAGGGGAGGGCAGAGGTATCCAGAGAACCACAATTTAATTTCAAAGATTCTATGTAGTTTGGCCAGGTTCGGTCTGTATGGGCCCTGTCGACCTGCTGGCCAGCCTTCGGCTGTGTTGGTTTTAAAACCTGTACTTTGGATTTTAAAAAGAAATTCTTGGCAAAATAAGCGGGGCGGGCATATACGCCAACCCCCATCCTCCTCTAAATGGGTGCCTATAGTCTTTTCAGGGTACTTAACAGGTGCCAGAAAATAGAACGTATCTCCCTATCTTCGGACCATAATCTATAAAGGAAGGCCTAATATACTCCCAACGTATGTTACATAATAAAAGGAAGACAACACTGTATAATTAATTGGCGCATGAATGGCTGGCGTCACCTATTATTCGTTAAACTGCAGTGCATAACTGTAATTTAGAAGGAAGAATATCACTTTGAACAATGAATATTAAACACTATGCCTGTATACATGTTTATATCAGATTACAATTATAAAGACCCTATAAGCCCTTTTCATCATATTCTACTTTTGATACTGAATTGCTATCATATTGAATAAATACCAGTGTTAATGCAGTGAAATAACTGATTTACATGCAATCAATGTGGTATTCCACTGAAGATATACTATCACTTCTTTACATTAATGAGTTACATATCACTCCAGGTGATAGTGCATTTGTAAAGAGGAAGCTAACTAACTTGATAACTATGCCCTGCACGGGTGATGTAGCCGCCAACTCACACAAATTATGATCTGTTAATATAGAATTAGGTCTAAGGCAACAGCTGAATCGTTGGTTCTAACATATGTTCTATATTATACTTTTTGAAAGTATTGCACTGAAAACCCAGAGAAACTGAACCTCGTCATAGTTACGACCTAGGTTGTGATTATAGATTAAGGCAGGTGGCAGTACTGTCCTATAGAGAATGCTCTATGAATGTAATCTCTAATCAGTGCCCCCTCTGGTGGGGCACCTTTTTTAATCTTGGTGTATTCTTAGTTGATCTAAGTAGCATATCTTTATATAAATCACATGACAGTGGGTGAACTGAAGGTAATGGCCAAAAAGGTATAAAGACAACTCTGCATCCTGTCACCACTAATGTGGCTCCAGAGAGGTCAAAAGCGACCTGGCGACCTGAGCTGTTTTCTAGGCGACCTTGCATTATAATGTCACACGAACATACGAAAGGTCACACGAACATACCCAGCTAGCATTCCAACGTTGGCCCAACGTTGGCTCAACGTAGTCGAGGGTTGGGCTGACGTCAGCATGTCAACGTTGGCACAACGTAGTTTTGGCCGGGGGCATTCCGTTTGAGCCAACGTCAGCATGCCAACGTTGGCTCAACGTTGGCCCAACGTTATGCCAACTGTCATTATGTTAATAGTGTACCAACGTCAGGTGCAGATATTGACACAACATAGTTTTTGCCAGAGGTATTCCATTCTAACTTTGTATTATGCTCATATAGAGTATTAATGATCACGAAACTGTGATTTATTCTGCTAAAGACAAGAATCAGTTTAGAAACAACCATTTCTGTCTTTGCATTTCACTTTTATATCAGCTTAAAGGGACCAGAGGTGACTGACAGCCATCCCATCCTTCAGACCTTATATACCTACCATTACCTTAAAAAAGGTGTCCTCATGGCAATGTCACTGCATTTCGTTCTGTCACTGGGAAAGTTGGTAATTAAGTATGTTATAGCATATGCATGGAATATCCCTGGCTTTTAAAACCGATATAACACATGTAGGGCCCAATTAATGGCCACTTATGATGAGAGATAAAGGATCTGCTGGGCAAAATCTCTTCTGACAACCTTCCATGCCCTCTAGTGGAGGTTGGACATGCAACGTTGGCCCAACATTAATATGCCAACGTTGTGCCAGCGTTGGCATTTCAACGTTGGCACAACGTAGTTTTGGCCGGTGGCATTCCATTTGAGCCAACGTCAGCATGCCAACATTGGGCCAACGTTATGCCAACTGTCATTATGTTGACGTTGTACCAACGTCAGGCGCAAACATTCGCCCAACATTGCAACATTGGTATAGCATAAATTTCCCAACATTGGTACAACGTTGGCACAACGTTAAATTATTGCCTGCGACGGTGCCAACCATTGCCAACGTCGGCCCAACGTAACCATGCTAGCTGGGTATCTGGACTTGAAGGTTTATCAATACTGATGACTTTAAGTCTTTATATTGACAATACCTAAATTGACAACCTTAACGACGACCTAAGGTTGTCAATTTTGGTAGGCCTATTGTCAAAATGACAACCCTGATGTTTTCAGTGCGGAACACCCCTTCCATTACTGTTTGAAACAACATCTCAAGTTGGGTTAGCACGCCAACCAGAAACATGCATTTCACTGATATCAAACAATATTGCCAATCCTCCAAGGCGGTCTAGTTCTGCTCTTTTAGTTGGGAATAGGCTACATGTATTTGGGCTTTTGGGGTACCACATGAAGGCACCCAGCTAGCAAGGACACATATGGCCAACGTTGGCAATGGTCGGCACCGTTGCGGGCAATATTTCAACGTTGTGCCAACGTTGAAATGCCAACGTTGAAATGCCAACGTTGGTACAACATTGGCAAACTATGTTGGCCCAACATTGAAAATACTCCCAGTGATATGCCAACGTTGGTACAACATCAGATAATTCATGTTGTGCCAACGTTGCCAAATCAACGTTAAAAAACTGACGTTGGGCCAACATCCTAATGATGGGCCAACATTGGGCCAACGTCATTTCTTTGCGATGTCAAGGCGATGTTCTGATGGACGGACAAATGAACGTTGGCCCAACGTCAGAATCTGACGTCATTCCAACATTGACTATTGTTGGTCAAACGTTGGTCCAACGTATCTTTGCTGGCTGGGCATGAATAGAAGGAAATCGACACCATTATTGTAATCACCAAGAAAACTTTATAATCACATTTTTATCATTTTTTAATCAATATTTCTGTAAATGTCTTTAATGAATCTGCCCACCTATGTATCCAGACATCAGACTCAAATCAATTTCTGGTATAATTAATGATTCTTTGACCGAACCACTCATGTTAGGATAGCATATTTAGTATCATTCTGAAGCTGGCCTCGGTATGCTCCATTTGCTGTAGGATCCGATCACCATAAAAGGGTTAAACCTTAATGAATTGAGGGTTCCTGCACGCAAATACATGATAGCTCCCCTGGGTGCGCGGACAAACGTTCTGAGCGCAATCTTGATATATAATCTTAAATCTTAATAATCTGATAGCATCTGCCACCTAGTGTCACATACCCAAACTACGCTACCGGGGGTTTGCCTTTATAGTATATGCACTACACCCAGATGAGACAACATAAACATTTAAAAGAAAAGAAAGAGAAGAAAAGAAATGGGGGTTGGGGGGCAGAGCCCCCCCCCCAAAAAAAAAGAAAGCCCCCCCCTCCCCATTACATACTAGTTAACAAGCCCATCATATGATGGACTGTGTAAGCTTACCACCACTAGTGGCAACATCTTCATTTGGCGAGTAAGACTTTTAAACTGGCACTTTGCCCTGCTGGCGCCACTGTTCTCTCACTGCTGTGTCATTGGACATGCCCAGGTGATCTACTATGTATGTATCAAAACTGCATACATTGAATTGGACTATTCCAAAGTGCATTGAGGCGTGCATAGAGTGCATTGAGGCGTGCATAGAGCCTGTAGTGGTAGTGTGTGGAGGACGGGCAGGGGCATAGGCTTGAACTGAGTCGTATGCTTATGCTAGGAGTAGATGACTGTATATAGTACAAGGTATGACAGAGCTAGACACCCATAATCTTTAATCCTAAATGGTCCTACTGTACCATGTATTTGTACCATAGACAGTAGCGCCGTCTGAAAGATGATGGGCATCTAGCTCTGTCATACCTTGTGGTATAAACAGACACCTACTACAAGTAGTTAAGCATGCTACTCAGTTTAGGCCTGTGGGCAGGGGTAATACGCTGACCCTGATGACAGCACAGAGCACTGAGTTTGTATGATAGTCTGATTGATTGGGCAACTGTGGGGTCATTATGGTAAGGGCACTAGTTGGTGGGAGGCGCATAGTCTCAATCATAGCATAGGGCACAAGATGGCTGTTCTCTGGCGGGGACAGACCCCCTTTAAGATTATCTAATACTATTTTACTCAGGATTAAAGGGGGTCTGTCCTCGCCAGAGCGCATCTATCTTGTGCCCTATGCTATGATTACCACACACTAGGACCCGCCCACAGGTTGTGTTATGCTTCTCCCACCCACTAACATTCTTACTACAACAACCCCAGAGTGGCCTCCCACTGCAACAATTGAGTTGTCCAGTTGTGCTATTTATAGCTGATTGGGGATCAAACAAACGCAGTGCCCTGTGCTGGGTGCAGTCAGTATGGTCAGGTCAGGTAAAATCAGCCAGTGGGGATCACTTCTAAACCATGGCAGAACTGGACAGAATGTGGAGCTCTAACTCTATGAAAGGGTTACAGGTACATCTTAAGCCACATGGTGTGACTGTGTCTTAACTTACAAAGGCTCCCCTCATAGAGTTGTGTAAGGCTGCTGCAGCAATAGAACTGATAATAGACCTAGATGGGCTAACAGGGGGGGGTCATTAAGGATAAGGTTACTGTAGACTGGGGTCAGTTACCTCTACCACCTCTATTAAGCTCATGTACCAGAGACATGAATTATCTAACTGAAGGTGCATCCATGAGCAGGTGCTCTGTAGAGCATGTATACATGCATACTGAGTACAGCTGTGTTTTCATCCCCATACTGACCCACAATTGGCACCAATCACCCATATATATAGCACTGGCTGATCCCCAATGGCTGGTTTTACCTGGACTGACCCTGTTGCCTGCTCCCAGCAAAACCTTCATAATAGTTGCAGCCAGTAGGTCCTATTTATGGTTGATTGAGGATCAAGCAAACGCACTGCCCTGTGCTGGGAGCAGTCAATAGGTCAAGTTACATATAATGATTGTTTCTATTTATATGGGAGGAGTGGTGGGCAAACAAACCACTGGACTGTGACATTTAGGTAGGGTGACTCTGAATCAGTCACTTATATATGAATATAGATAGATATACATGTATCATGAGGTACACATGATCACATAAATTTAATACAATGCATTGTAAAGTGAAACCTGTGATTCACTATACGCCAGATACAATTAAGAATAGAGTTATACGTTACGAACCTGGTGTGCTGCTATTATGGTGAGGTTACCTAGCCATGTGTACTGTTTGTTTGCCCTCACTGTGACGTAGCAGACCTGTATATGTAACTCGACCTATTGAGGGTCAGTACTGCCAAATAGTATAGGCAGTACAGTACAGTGACAGGCATAATAACATGCTTGAACGGGCACTCCACACGCCCTTAGTTACGAGGATGCAATTGTTAAGGAATTGCACAGCATAGCTGTGGTGACCTGCTTTATTCTAAGGTTGAAGGGCGATAGTAAAAGTCAGTTGACTTTAATGTAAGGAGTCATGATGCAGGAGTGCATCACTGTGTAGGTGAGGCAGTGTGCTGTCCCTAAAGGGTTAATGTAAGGAGTCATGATGCAGGAGTGTATCATTGTGTATGTGAGGCAGTGTGCTGTCCCAAAAGGGTTAATGTAAAGAGTCATGATGCAGTAGTGCATCACTGTGTAGATGGATCAGTGTGCTGTCCCTAAAGGGTTAATGTAAGGAGTCATGATGCAGGAGTGTATCACTGTGTAGTTGGAGCAGTGTGCTGTCCCTAAAGGGTTAATGTAAGGAGTCATGATGCAGGAGTGTATCATTGTGTATGTGAGGCAGTGTGCTGTCCCAAAAGGGTTAATGTAAAGAGTCATGATGCAGTAGTGCATCACTGTGTAGATGGATCAGTGTGCTGTCCCTAAAGGGTTAATGTAAGGAGTCATGATGCAGGAGTGTATCACTGTGTAGTTGGAGCAGTGTGCTGTCCCTAAAGGGTTAATGTAAGGAGTCATGATGCAGGAGTGTATCACTGTGTAGTTGGAGCAGTGTGCTGTCCCTAAAGGGTTAATGTAAGGAGTCATGATGCAGGAGTGTATCACTGTGTAGGTGAGGCAGTGTGCTGTCCCTAAAGGGTTAATGTAAGGAGTCATGATGCAGGAGTGTATCACTGTGTAGTTGGAGCAGTGTGCTGTCCCTAAAGGGTTAATGTAAGGAGTCATGATGCAGGAGTGTATCACTGTGTAGGTGAGGCAGTGTGCTGTCCCTAAAGGGTTAATGTAAGGAGTCATGATGCAGGAGTGTATCACTGTGTAGTTGGAGCAGTGTGCTGTCCCTAAAGGGTTAATGTAAGGAGTCATGATGCAGGAGTGCATCACTATGTAGTTGGAGCAGTGTGCTGTCCCTAAAGGGTTAATGTAGGGAGTCATGATGCAGGAGTGTATCACTGTGTAGTTGGAGCAGTGTGCTGTCCCTAAAGGGTTAATGTAAGGAGTCATGATGCAGGAGTGTATCACTGTGTAGTTGGAGCAGTGTGCTGTCCCTAAAGGGTTAATGTAAGGAGTCATGATGCAGGAGTGTATCACTGTGTAGGTGAGGCAGTGTGCTGTCCCTAAAGGGTTGGAGCCTATGGATGCTATGTCCAGAAGGTATGATGTATAAATGAGTTTACGAATGCACTCCCTCCTGCCAGCGGGGAACGAGTCCACTGCAGAATAACCTAAAATTTCCGAATACAGCCAGACCGCTGAACATTGTGGCTCTATAATTATTATAAAGATTAGTTGATTAGGGGGGTAGATGGGGGGGTCCCCATGTCGCATGTCGATTTTAAGAAATGGCCATGTCACATGTCACTTAGGAAAAAGCCATGTCATTAGTGTCACTAAGGAAAATTATTTAGGGGCATAGAGAGAGTATAAATGGGGGTCTTGGGGCCGCAGGCCCCAGGGAAATTTAGGATTTTGAAAACCCGGTGACCAACTTTGAAGAAAGGGTTTGGTAGCCTACTTCACTCTATATGAAATTCTTCTTTTCATGTCACTAAGCCCCATGTCACATGTCGATTTTAAGAAATGCCCATGTCACATGTCACTTAAATGGCCATGTCCCCTGTCGATTTTAAGAAATGCCCATGTCGCCATGTCGATTTTAGGGGTCTATACCCATTTGATTACCCCCCCCCCCCCCCCCCCCCTGTATACAGTACTGCTTGCCGTGGCCGAGCCATAACGTGTGAAAAACATGTTGAGGCTCTGACAGCTTGTGGGAAGGAGTGGAGCGGGCGCTACAGGCGTCAACTGGTGTGTTATAATCAGTCCCTATGAGGATTCAAGTGCTACTACTAACTAACTCTGTCCAGAAACGCCAGTTGGAGCCTATGGAAGCTACGTCCCGGTCCACTGCCCCTCCATACTAAGCTAGTGTTTGCGGTGTCAGTGTTGTAGCATAGGACGCGCTCGTTCCCTCTTTGAGCTTACGGCCAGTCCGTGTCCCATTGTATGACCTGGATGGCTTCGCCAGCAGGTCAATAAGGTACATTGTACTGGGGCAGGCACAGGGGGAGGGGCAGAGGGAGGAGCACCTGGTCGTCACTGCAATGCCCTCTAGTGCTGGCCAGTGCGAATACATTGCTAGTTTAAGATTATGCTCAGAACGTTTGTCTGCGCACCTAGGAGAGCTATCACGGACGTGCTTCCTACACAGAGTCCATTGAGTGCCAAACCTCTTAATTTCTTTAGCTAACATCTCAATTTTACATTGCTGCTCTACCTGAGAATATGAAAAGGGTGATTACATTTTGGCTCCAAACATTGATTTAGAGCGTTCAGTATATTGTTCTCATGACACCCCCTCCTTCAAGCCTTCATTCAATCATATATGACTCGTCCCTAGCACTGTACTATATCTAATATGGGAAAAGATACAATTTGTGGTGGAGACCTGGGCATGTCTATGTGCAATGACAATACAGTGTGGCAGGTGGCTGCTGGTGAAACACGTGGAGCTAGGTCCGGCAGTGCACCAGGACACTATGGTGTGCCATACTATATGTTGATAACTAAATAGTATTAGGGACTAGCGAGATATTGGTGCTGCCACCATGTGTAGCTCTGGTACCAATTGGAACCCCCTAGTCACCAGCAACCAGCTCTGCCAAATCTCATGTCCGAGATTAGGGTACAAACAGGGTGTGAGTATTGTGACTGGGTTGTACCTGGGCATTACTTATGTCACCTGTCCTTCATGGAGTAGTGGTTATCATGGTGGATTCATGATGCAGAGAGACCTATGAGTGTTAGGAAGATGATTCAAACAGATCTGAAAAGCTGTCACAATGCTGGATATGGCTATACAAGATTTTTTCTTTCTTACTCAAAATTGAAATTTTATCCAACTCCCTAGTAAAATGTAATTTCTTGATTTGATTATATTCTGTGGTTATATATCCTATTAAAACATTTTTTTACATTTTCTCTATGACTATTCTCCTTCCCTATGACGTCATAGAGACAAAAAAAACAAATCTACCAAGCCCCCCCCCCCCCGAGCTAGAGTCTACTGTAGTGGGGCCTAATAAATGACTCAGACCATGAGCCTGTGGGTGCAAGCGATTTTTTGAGGGGGGAGGGGAAGAGGGGTGCCATTTCTCAAAATCCGAACGCACCGTGGTGGGAGCCCAAGTAGCAAACCTAACTGGGCCCCAGTTGGGCCCCGGTTGGGCTGGCAACTGGGCCCCAGTTGGGCTGCCTGACTGGGGCCCTGCGAGAATGGGCACTGGGCAAATGTCCGCGCCCAAGCGGGCTAGCCCAAACTGGGTCCAGACTGGGCCCCGGACGGGCCCCACTTTCATATTTTAGGTTTACAACTTACATAATAGGGCAGTCTAGTAATTGATTTTAATTAATATATAGCAATATATTAATTTAATGACTAATATCTAACTGGGCTTAGGATGGGCACAGGTTGGGCTGGCCCAAGTAGGACTCAGCTAGCATATCCCTGCAGGAAGCCGTTCATGTCATACATTTTCTGTGAACTACTTGTTGGGAGGCCCACATCAAACCCAACCAAAGCCCAACTATGATTTTCCAGCAAAATCACCATTATAAAATGTCAAATTAATTTTCTTTCAAAAGGAGAGTTTGATTCACACTGTTAGGGACTTCCATAAAGCATTTCTGAAAAAGAAAATTGGCCCAGTCTAAGCCCACCTAAAGCCCAATCATACATTTCCTACACAATAGTGAATATAACATGTTCATACTTGGAAATTTATTAATAGAGAGCATGATTCAAGATGTCACGGATATTTACAAGGCATGTTATAAAATTCACTTAGCCCAACTGGGCCCCACTGAAGCCCATGGATTTGCCCAGCCCAAAACACAGCCCAGTCTAGCCCAAGGTTTCCCAAGGTAAACCCAACTGGGTGCGCGTTGGGCATGTTACTTGGGAGGGGGGGGGGGGGTCGGGATAACTTTCACCTAAATGGGGGGGGGGGAGGGGCAGAGAGATTGCCGGCCCCCCCTGGACTCCTCAACCCTCCCTGTCCCAATATCCCCTCCCCCCCTTTGCAAATGGTGTAGCAGCAATGCCCTGTCCTCCTCAATACACCAACTCCTCACTCACCAAGCCTCCTCCCTCACCCTTACTCACCACACCACTCCCTCACCATGCCCCTCCCTCACCAAGTGCCCTTCCTCACCACACAATGCACCCCACCTCCCTCACCACTCCCCCTCCTTCACAATGTCCCCTCCTATAAGGGTCAAGTCATTAAATATTAGCTGCGGGGCTTCGTGGATTTTCCCAAAACTGCAATTTTTTTCTGACCCCCCCCCCCCCCACTAATCAAACCGAAACATTTGGATTTTGAGAAATGCCCCCCCCTAAAATGTGACTATTTAAATGGACCATAGGCCTATTTAGTTTTGACCCCCTTCCCGCCAGCATGGGGGCTTTTCCAGTCCCCCCCCCCCCCCCAATCCCACCGATGGCCTGTTTTTCATTATGACCCCCACCCCATATCGACCAAATAACCATCCCCCAGCTGGCAATAAATGACTTAGCCCTAAAAACCTTCCCCCTCTATCCTCCCAAAGTCCCCTCCCTCACCACATTCTCTCACACACCACACACCATACCCCCGAGACCACCCCCCCTCCCTCCATCCTGACCAAGCTCCCTCCTTCACTCCCCTCCTCTAAAAATAATCATACAGAATAATAGAAAACGATTTGGTAACATTTTTTTTCAATTTTTGCATGCATCTTAGGGAGTGCTCATTTTTTAACAACAGGGGGGGGGGGGGTAAAAAATTTGGACCCCTTGACCGGGGGGGGGGGGTAACAATTTTAGACCCCTCTTGGGGGGGGGGGGTGAAAAAAATTCAACCTGTTTTGAGGGGAAAAGCCCGCGCGTTACTATGCTACAAAGGGGCGCGAACGCGCGCGATTTTCGGCCCGCCGGGGGGAGGGGGGGTAAAAAATTTCGACCCCTCTAGCGGGGGGGGGGGGTGAAAAAATTTCGCGCGCTGCGCGCGAAATCTCACCGCCCCCCCCCCTGTTGTTAAAAAATGAGCACTCCCTTATGTCCCAGTACATCTGATAAAAGCAAAATATCATTATATTTATTCAATTTAGGGAGTGTTCATTTATTAATTACTTGGGGGGGGGGGTGCTGGGTTTTGGGAGGGGGGTAAAAGTTTCCGACCCTTCCTGGGGGGCGGGGGGTAAAAAATTTCTGACCCCTCTTGAGGGGGGGCATAAAAATTAAAGCCCCTTTTTAGCCAATAAGCCCGCGCGATACTATAGTTCAAAAGGGGGGGGGAAATTTTTTTCGGCGCCTTCGCGAGCGGGGGCACAAAACATTCCACGCGCTCTCAAAGGGGGGGCGTAAAAAATGTTCGCCCCTCTGCGCGAAATCTCACCACCCCCCCTGTAATTAATAAATGAACACTCCCTTAATTGTTCCTAGGGGATGGAGATGATAGTTCCTATTTATATTTTTCTTCGGGGTTATATCACACACACCAGTGTTATATCATGCATATATTAGGGTTATATCATGCATCATCCTTTGTACACCTACATTCAATGAAAATAATTCGAGACATAGTTCAAATCCCCCCATACTTTATTTTGAAGGGATATGCACCCATGGCTATGGGTATTGTTCACCCATGTCCAATTCTTTCTTCTGTGAATGCTGTCTGAATGTTGTTAGTGAGCTAGTTTCCTTTTATAAAAGATACCCTAACTGATTAGAAATTAGGGGGAAAGGGTTACTTCAGGGTTATATCACGCACCCATAGGCCTATCCTATAAAAACATTTTTTACATTTTCTCTATGACTATCCTCCTTCTCTATGACGTCATAGAGACAAAAATGCGTGATATAACCCAGGTGCGCGATATTGCCCCATTTTACCCGACCATGGGTGAATGCGATTTTTTGAGGGGGGAGGGGGTGTCATTTCAAAAATCTACCAAGCCCCCCCTCCCCCCCCCAGCTAGTCTACTGTAGTGGGGCCTAATCAGGGATATAAAGTAGGCCTACCCCATGGGCCTAATAAATGACTCAGACCATGCCGCCCGTCGGTGCATGCGATTTTTTAAGGGGGGGGGGGGAGAAAAAAATCTGAACGTACCGTAGTGGGGGGGGGGGGAGAGAGGGATAACTTTCACCTAAATGGGGGGGGGCAGAGAGATTGCCACCCCTAGACCATTGTACAGTCCACTGCTCTGGCTGTCAGCTGGGCTACTTACACCCCCCCCCCCCCCCCCCCCCCCCCCCTTGCAAATGGGGTAGCAGCAATGCCCTGTCACCCATGCCTGTCACCTGTGGCCGCTGCCCTGCCCCAACCCTGTTTCTTATCATTTCAATTATTTCATCAGGATATCCCCCCGGGACCCCCCCTCCTCGTGACCTAAATAATAAACGAATTGCCTAGGGTTCACACCAAGTCTACTAATTTACAATAGGCTAGGTCTACTACATGCACTGGGCCTACGCTTTGGATAGCAGCATGTCTCAGGCAAGGGAGATATCATAACCACCCGTAGGATTACGCCCAGGTCCCGGTAGCGAGCCCCCGTGTGTGGCCACTTGCCACCAAAGGCAAGGGGAGGCGACAACAAAGCGTGTGCCAGCCACCGCGATGCATCCATGAAATGGCGACACCACTCGGCCAAACAAGATGGCGTCCCCCGTGTGGCGCTGCGGGCGCCGCCATTTTCAATATGGCCGCCGAGGCAATACACAATAGCCGAGGTACCCTCTAGGCCACCATTGCCGCTCGGCACGTTCATTATGTGTTTTTGTTAGGGCGAATCCATCGATTTCATTTCCATCATGACGCTTTTCAACCTTCCGGAGAGGTCTTATGAGACCTCATACAACCCGAGGAGGATCTGAATTATGTAAATGCTTAAGATTATAGATCTAGCGACATAGGAACCAAGGGTTTACTACGGTTTAAAGCGACCTACAAACCCAAGCTTCAGTCTACAGCCGCCTCGAGTGGCGGTCGGCTCCGCAGACGGTGGGGATTTTCCTGGAAATTTCGAGGCAATCTGCTCGCTAATGAGCTACAGATCGAACGGATAGTCACGGGAGAATCCTAACTGAAAGTTGTGGAGTTGCTGTATCTAATATTGTCGGTAGTGGATGTGAATTTACCATGGCTGGAGCGGCACTACTGGACAAAGATCCCTACACGTATCAGAAGGAACGCGACGCCTTTCTGAAAGAGTTGTGGCAGTTTCACCAAAGTCGGGGGTAAGTTTTTTGTACACATCCACACGCTCTACCTATTTGATGTTCAGACCTGAAATATACTATTTTGTGTTCTTTGGAGTATGTACTATATGTGTATTGTATCTTTTCCAGGACGGCCTATCCCCACATCCCGAAAATCGGGGGGAAAGAAGTCGATCTCTACCTATTGTACAGCAAAGTCAACGTACTCGGCGGATGGGACAAGGTAGGGAAGCCGGCCCGCTGCCGAACCTGTCTTTGAATTTACCTCCAACTTTGCCCCAACAGTGATTACTCGACCCATACTAGAGATAAACACTCGTCGCAATTAGGGATAGTTTAGCCCAGGGTGGTTAGAATGGCAAGATACTGGGAGCAAGGTTTTGGGGAAGCCACATATCGCCATTGTTTGGCGTTGGGTTTGGAGGCCATGGAGGTTGGGAGAAAAGGCCAGTGTTGAGAGTTGCACTTGCAGTGTTGTGCATTCCTCCCCAATCTGTCCACTCACTGCCCATGTGAGGCGGCTATTATGATGAGATGGGCAACAATGCAAGTGACTCCGTATGTCAATAACTCGCTTGGCGCGGGATAAGTAAGCTAGACTTGGCGTTTGGGCCGTATTCCTTTAGTAGGTCAACCATGTTGTAACCTAGCAAAGCAACATGTCTTCCCTCCTCTCTGTGTTAGACCAAACCTCAAACATGGCAATTTGACTCTGCCCTAGTGGGCTTTGTACTTCATTTAAATAAGTTGTTTTCTCGTTTCTTAGTTTCATTTTGAAGAAAATTGAACGATCATATTTTACATATGGTATTAGACAGGATTGATAGGTATAAACATGCATATTTATTGACCTATAAAGTAAACTTAGAACCAATGCCTAAATAATCTACCATACTGAGTGATACTCTGTCAAATCTGAGTGGGACACCCTACTAAATGATGGACAATTTAAAAAGCATTTACTATTTAGTTTCCCCCGCTATGACCTATATTTTCCTGCATTGAACATTGTCTTTATTCATGATTATCTCATTTTAAATGGTCTTGTAGGCTATATGTACTGTAAGAGAAGCAATCATGCTTTACCATCAATTTTACCTACCAGTATATTGCGTGTATATTGAAAAGTGTATTGTGATTTCTGTAGCCCATTCAGTGATACACTTCATAGCCCTAGATCTACTCCGACGTTTGCTCTCTGTTTGAACCCACTTTCTTACATAGCATATACCACATTTATGTCACAGGTCAATGACAGTGAACAATGGGAGGAACTTTTGGAATACTTCAATATACCACGGGCCTGTACAAATGCTTCGTCAGCACTGAAGAATATAAGCCTCAGGTAAGTTGCAATACTTGAATCATCATTATAGAATTTGGAATATTTTGTCTGTAAATGTACACAATTTTTTAATGTATCACGTTACATCATACATATGGCCACTGTCACAATTAGTAGGCCTACACTACATAGCTACTATAACTGTAGGGACATATTCTCAATTGCATAGACTGGCATAGTTTTAGAAGGAAGACTGGGCTGGAAACGATGCTCTTAAAATCATAGAAAAAAAAGTCAGGCCAAGAAAACTGACTTACAAGCAATATTATGTTTGCAACACTCGTGTTTTGCAGCAAAACACAGACTTAGTCTATAAGATCAGATTTACAGCCGGAGCACTGGGAGTAGATAATGAGAGGGTACGGTAGTCCATCCTCTAACCTCTTCAGGGCTGAGCAAGTCAGCAACAGGTTACCTGTACTCGCTACAGCCTACTGGTATCGACTGGGTATGCTATGGCATAGCCTTGGTTGTAGTATCAACACGATGCTACTAATCAAAACGTGTAGACTCTCAGCATCATATTGTTATACTAGTATTATTGATACATTAGTAATAATACATTCGTTATGTCTATAATTACTCCAATGATGCACCAGTGTTGCCGAAAACTTTTTTAGAACACAGGCCAATTTGGCCTGTATCCTGAGATCTTACACAGGCCATTTGCGTTCTACACAGGCCACATTGGCCCTCTTTTCATATAAATGAATACAGATTGTAATAATTCTTTAATAACAGCTCAAAAAATCGATTTAAAGATGCCTTATTTCATTGAAAAAAACACATATAAGTTGAATTAGTTAACTCAGCTTGTAATAGAAATATTTGAACAAATCTTTCACCATTGGTAAGCTAAGATCATGGTCGGCCATTGTGGCTGATGTCTGATAGCCTCACATCGGCCATCACGATTCTACATCGGCAACACTGTGCACTGCACTCGGAGATCTCCCACTGACACGAGAATTATTCTGACAATCCTTTTATAATGTTAAGAAGCCACTGCAGTGGGAGGACGCTTAAGTCAGAACACTAAACTCACAAAAACCTCACAGGCCTATGTGTAGAACTGTATTCAGATGCCTGGGATCAGCAATGCCAATGGGAACTAGCCCACCTTTTGAATTTTACAGAATTTGATACAGAATCAGTCAGTTGAGTCATTCAATTAACACCCACCTATCATCTGGGGACTGCTAAATGCACTTATCTAGTAGGCGAGCTTATGCCGATAAGTACCCAGTATACCAACTAGATAGATAGTAGCCCCCCCCCCTCCCCCCTCCAAACTCACCTTCACACATACATGTATTAAGTATGACTATCACCGTATACGTATTAAAATAATGATTACATACGGGGGGGGGGGGGATATATGCGATTGCATGCACCATCAGAAAGAAATAAAGGAACAGGTCTTAGTTGTGCTGTGTCATTGACAGTCAATTCCTTCACAATATTACATACAGCAATACACGGCTCCAGAATATCCAGAGGTACTGGTAGCATAACATGTAGCTGTTCTATATAAATGACATTGCTGCAGGGTGATACCGACCTGTGAAGCTCCTACACTCTACCCCTTGTG
Source organism: Harmothoe impar (assembly GCA_947462335.1). Classification (NCBI taxonomy): domain Eukaryota; kingdom Metazoa; phylum Annelida; class Polychaeta; order Phyllodocida; family Polynoidae; genus Harmothoe; species Harmothoe impar. Next base: position 31,484,155 of record OX381708.1, read on the forward strand.
TGCTTACTGGAGCACGACTGGTTGTAGGAGTGGCTTGCGGGTCGGATGGTGCACACAAATAGCTTATTCAGGATGTAAATGGGACACATTGGAAGCCTTAGTCACCAATATAATTGACCTTTTCTGATCATCACGCACTTCCTTTAGCTACTGCGAAAGAAAATGAACAAAGAAAGGACATTACTTCGCCTAGGAGAAGTTCTTCTCTAAATTGCCTTTCTCAGTTTTCTTAGATAACTTCAGGTTAGTGAAAATAACGACTGGCAAACTTTGACGTACTCAAGAGGTGCTTAATGGAACCCCGGTGCTCAAATGTGTCCTTGTTGTACGAGGCTTGTTGCCGATACATAACTTGTGTAGATCCCTACTCATTTGATATCTTGGTTCACAAGGACACTGTAGAACAAGATATTATTGTCACACTGCATTGCTGACCTGCCTTGATATTGTCACTAACCTTGGCTCGATACAGGTGCATGTTTTTCATGCTGTAGGTGGCATTGTTCTGCTGAAGACACACCTGTGGTAACCTATCTCACTTAGCGCTCAGGTGGAGGCTTTATAC